>JAPDVR010000018.1:4100265-4305265 GCA_026230005.1 Gila orcuttii
AGCTAAACGTGCTGAAATAATGTAAGTTATTCTCATACTAGTCATTGTAATTCATTTTACGTGCATCTATTAACATTGCACTATTACTGCCTGCTGAAAACTGTCAGAACAGAATTTCATTTAAAATGTAACTTGTGTACATTGACTTATGATCCAGCAGAAATTCATCAAATGATGATGAAGAAAAGCGTACTAACAGGCATACTGTATATCAGACGTGTGTATGGACGAATACACCTTTGAAGAGCCTGAACCTGATTGGCATAATTCCTCCAGTAAATCAGGTGTTAAAGCAACACAGACAGTGCATGCGAATAAGCGCAGTTCGTTTTTGGTGAAATCTCCTCATAACGTTGCAATGTGTGTTTCTTAATGTATTCCTAATGTATACATCACTGCACTTTTACAGATTCTTCCACTCACAGTGCTCAAGCCTGTGTTAGTTGAATTATGTAGCAGGCATTGTCATGTAATAATGAGCTGTGAAAGATCCCAAGAGCTGTGACCTGCACGTAACATCGTGTAACGCTCATTTACCAACAGAAAGAGTTCAAAGATCAGCCGTCGGAAGGGCAGAACTCAATGTACTCGCATATCTTTCAATTCTAATGAATGAATTACATTTAGGTTTATTACAAGATACAGGTGAAAGGCAAAAAACGACCCTTGTCAAACAATACAGATCACATGAGAGATGTCGCATAGTGCTGTCTAAAGGTAAAGATGATGTGAAAGTCTTCAAATTGTCTGAGAAGATCATTGCAATACTTTCTGCCATTCACCTGGAACATCATGTCTTTCCAAGTTTCCAACGAGTCCTTCCCATTATCACGGCTTCACCAATGTTTTCATCCCTATCATGGACCTCTCTCGCTCAATTCCTTCGTCTAATAAACACTTCAGACAGGTTTGGATAAACAAGGAAACAGATATTATTAAAGAAGAAGACAAAATATAAATTGGACTTTGTACTGGATACTCCTAAAAGTGTTTTACATATACTGTATGCATTTCAAATTTAAATAAATTAATATATAACATAATACATTAATCACATAAGCTGCAGAATAAGCAGAGGCTTATTATTATTATATTTCAACTCTAATTATAAAAATGAAGATATATTTCACGATTGTAAATTATAATTGTACTGTAAACATAATATTTGATTATAATTATGATCATACATGTATTTTACACTACAAGTTACAATACTAATATTTATGTCTATTTTTTTTGTAGTTTCAATTGTTCAAACCCTTAAGCTTTTAACATTTCAAATCCTTAAGCGTTTATTTTGGCAAAATAGTGGTCAAATACTGTAAACTTCCATCCACAAAACTGTTGGAAATTATGTAAATGTATAAATAAATATTACACTGTTTTATATATATATATATATATATATATATATATATATATATATATATATATATATATATATATATATATATTAAACTAAATATCTAGTGAACTAAACTTAATTTACTGTGTTTAGAACATTTAATGATTTGAGTTTTTTGCTCGCATCACATACAGAGATGGAGTTTAATGCATTTACTGTACGCTTCATTATGAAAAAAGCAGTGCATCGGACTAAATGGTTAAATTGATTTGATAATCACACTAAGCTCTATTGTGATTACTGCTCAGTTTATTTATTTTAATTTTACATTTGATATAATCCCCATTTGGGAAACCCAACATTAGTTCTGTCATGACAACTCACTGGAGATTGGTATGGTAATACAGATTGGCATGGTAATGGATATGACTATATGGATAAGTTAATGTATTTGGTCTTGGTGGAATAGATCTGCTACGCCGCTGCTGCTGCAGAGCAAGTACCGAGACTTTCTCCTGCCAATACATTCTCAGATATTGCTGTGAGCATGTAAGACACGCTGCTGCTGCTGCACATGTAACACACATGATTTAACCCCGTAACAGATCTATACAGGTGGAGCTGGGGAAGGAGGAGGGTATCTGAAAGTGCGCTGCATATACTACTACCAGCGACACCCCTGTTTGTGTTTGAATGTTGAGCCGCAGATCACTTGACGCTGGTGATACAGCAACCAATCAGCTGTGACATGTAGATAATGATGTGATCGCTAACAAATGAGTCAAAGATTCATCAGCCTGTGCCATCTAGAGTTTCATGCCAGAACTAGGTATCAATATTTCAGAGAAAATTTTGCAGACAAAAAGGTCCATTGTCCATTGTCCATTGTCAAGTGAAGTGCTGCATTAAGTACGACTCACAGAAGTGTGGCCAGCTTGAGCCCTGAAATCTGCAGGAGGAAATATTTCGCCCTCACATTGATTCCTATTGAAATGAGTGGATTTTGCACATGCCGCCATGAGAGGGCCTCCGTATAAAGCCAGTGATACGCCAGTATGTGTTAGCATGACACATGATTTATCTATTATATTATATATCTGTTATAACACCACAGTCCTGACAACATTCATTCATCACTGGACAACCTGCAGCCTATCCATATTTATCATTATTGCTCTATATTGATTTTTTTTTTTTCATGCATTCCTTTGAAGTTAAGAAAACAACCAATTATAACATTTAGTTTAGCTCTATGAAGTGATTTTATTTTCCGATCTCATTGTAGGCCTGCTTGTTCTTCCAAAAGCACCCAAAAAACACACAAAAGAATCCAAATCACATTAAAGATAATCCGAATCCAGTTGCATCACAGTGAAGATGAATCGTTACAATCGTAGCGGTAAAATCTGACTCTATATCCTATTATGTTCTGCAGATCTGTTGAGACTTTCAAACATTCACTCCGCTGTATTCCCTGAAGTATACAGCACTTATTTACATTCCCCAACACTTTCAATCGCACACATAAACTGAGACACTCGAGACGCTCTTCTAAACAGCACACTCTCTAGAAGAGAAAGAACTGAGCTAGAGGATTCCCCAAAGTCTCTACAAGCATTTTAGAATTATGTTTAATTTAAGGGGAAACATCCTTTATTTATTTCTCTCTCTCTCTCTCTCTCTCTCTCTCTCTCTCTCTCTCTCTCTCTCTCTCTCTCTCTCTCTCTCTCTCCCTAGCTCTAACTGTCTCTCTCTCACATCTCACTCTTCCTCTAAAGTCTTTCTCCAACAAAGGACTGATGAAGCCTGACTGTGACATCTGGGGAAATCAAACCACGGCATCCTATGGTAAAGGAACACACTTACACACACACACACAAATGTGCACACACATGAAAACACACTGTTTTCAATGCGTGATTCCTCTCTCAACCCAACCCTGAATGCTCGAGGAGCCATACTGAGTTTCTCCCAGGCTGATAGCATTCTCTGCGGGCTTCCGGAGAAACTAGATTACATCATTAATGACAAAACTGTAAAATTGGTTTGACAAGAATCTGGTGGAGACTTGCATTGCACACACAAAAGCATGTGTAGAGATATATACATATATAATTAAACTCCCAAGGATAGACTGATATTAAAAAGAGCAAAGAAAAAATGTATTGTTTTCAAAGCTTAGGTTTCAAACAACACAGGCTCATTGGAAAAATGTACCTCTACCGGCATACTCCAAAAACATACGAATACTTATAATTCACTGCAGTTTCGAGCTGAAATTAACAGTAAAACACCAACAACTTGTTTTCCTTTTCACACAAATTATGATTACAGGTGCAGATTATTGATTAATAGAGATATTTTTACACAGTTATTTGCACAATATTATGTTATGACCTCAAAACACTTTTATCACAGTGCATGATTTGTAAACTAATACATTTTGATGTTTGCATTACATAATCAGCTCCATATGTGTGGCTTTTCTGAGGCAGTAAAATTACTCGATAGCTCACCTGGTAAAACACTGCAAAAACCAACTTAATAAAACTGGACATGAAACATGAAAGAAACAACGTAATATTATGTTGTAGAAATGTTGCCAGGGGCACATTTTCCCAGTGAACCTGGATTCATTTAAAACCTAGATACCTTGCACTACGTTACTCAAATTAAGTACAGACTACACAGACGTAACAACAAAAGCATTTGTCTTCTGCATATCTAGTTCAGTGCCTCTGAATATCTTTCAAAGATTTGATCCCACCAACCTGGAAAATCCATCTTGCGAAGCACTTGTTATATCGACCTCTACTTTGAAAACCCAACTCTGTTTTTGTTTCCAGGTTGTCAAAATCAGATTGGAGCTGCTAGGTAGATCGAAAGCCATCTCCAGTTGTTTGTGAAATAGATAGTCTGTGAGAGGTTAATCACGTAAATCTAGGAAAATACTTCTGAACACATGGAAAAGACACACATGATGTATATGGTGCTTCTTACGCCCATATTTTTGGCCTTTTCTAAAGCTTGACATTGCAGATGGAAATAAGGAGTGTGAACATTTCTACTTTTGTGTTTAAAAATAAAAATAAAAAATAAGTAACGATATGAAGTTTGGAACAACATGAGAATGAGTAAGTAGCCTAATTTTTTTATTTATTTTGTTTGTTTATTTAACAGGGACCATACACTAGGCATTGTTACACTTAGACAACCGATGCTGTGTACATAGGGCATATAGCGTAAAGCTAGTGTGCGGCCCGCGGCCCTGGTTAGGCTTTTACATAAAATCAAAACATCCAAAATAAATTTTAAAAAACACAATCATCACAAGAAACAAAGCAAATACAAATACACACATGTATACATGTGTGTATATGTTGTACCCAAACAAATCAACAATGGCATATTGACACATTGACACCTAAACACATCAACTTTACAAACAACTTCATAAAAAGTCGTGTTAGGGTTGGAGTTTGAACTGTTTCATCTAATTTATCTAAATAGAATTTCCCATATCCACACACAGTCCTACCAGGTACAACAGCAAACCTCACATGAACACACACTCATGACCTTTGTAAACGAAAGCCTGTTTGATGGAAATGGTCCGGAGTCTCTCATGGAATTGCTTACACTACACTTGACCTACCGACATTCGGCAAGTGAAATTTCCTCTCAGGGGAGCGTGACCTGAGAGTTGGAGCGCAAAGGCTTACGTCAGATCTACGTTTCCCACAAGGCCAGTGAGAGGAAAACATCTCAAAATCTGAGCTGTTCAACTGAAGTGTCTCTTTTAGCCTCTCCGTCTGTGATCCCTCCCTTTGTTGTTGTTTCCCGATGGGAAATGTCAGCTGGGATGGGCCTTGCCCAGCAGAGTTGGTGTTTAATAAGCACTGATGCGCTCCCATCTGCTGGTGAATGTGATGATTCTGTTTGGGCTGTAGGGTACTGGACGTGCCATTGATTTTGCAGTATCAATTGATAACTGGTGAGGAAGTGTGAGGGAGTGAATGATGAAAACAAAGAAAGGATTAACGATTTTCTCTGCACTGAAATGGTACTGGTGTTCAGCTGGGGGATCTGTGGACCGCTTTCAGATCCAGACCTCATTTGCACTGACCTGGAAACTGAAGGAGGAGGAGGTATCTGACTGTGTTACTACATAGTTACTACATAGTAACATACCACAAGGAAACACACCAGATCACTAATTGTACTGCTAGTTTCAAGAACATATTGATCTAAAGTAATGATATCTTTATGCCATCATGAGATGCTTTAGATGCAACAGCCAGAAGATACTTCAGCAGTCAATTAAGTAAGGAATCAATTATTCTGCTTATACTATGGTTACCAAATTATACAACATTGTTCAGATGATGTATCTCAAGACTTGTCTGGTTTTTGTCCTCAAAACACTCTTGTGTGTTGGACTAATTTCTTACACATCTCATCCCACGCCTCCATTGCTAATTCCAAAATGTAATTTTAGAGCTACAGTAGTAACAAGGACTTAAGCCACTGATAGCAGTCTAATGCAGTTGTTTATGCAGTTAAATGAGAGAGAGAGAGAGAGAGAGAGAGAGAGAGAGAGAGAGAGAGAAAACGTCATGTAGCTTTTAAGTTACTAAACTATTTTATTGATAAAATCGTCAGAGCAGTTCTGTCCATACTGTGTGTGTGTGTGTGTGTGTGTGTGTGTGTGTGTGTGTGTGTGTGTGTGTGTGTGTGTGTGTGTGTGTGTGTGTGTGTGTGTGTGTGTGTGTGTGTGTGTGTGTGTGCGTTTGAGTGGGAGAGAGCGGGAGGAAGAGATATGTGCTTTTCCATAATAACTAATACATGCAAAATACATAATAAAAAGTAATTTTGGACTTGGAAAATAATTTGGATATAATTTGTCGTTTGTATCCTATTGTTTACTATGATGATTATTAGCTTGGTCAGTGTCGTCATGGGTTTTATTTCTGTGGGATGTAAAGATATTTGAAATAACTGAAATCATTTGGCAAAGAGATATGGAACTGTAATGCGGTCAAGACCTGCCTGGAACTACTTTAATTTAGTTTAGTTTATTAGTTTATAATGACGTGGACAGTCCCTTTTGATAAAAAGAGCAGCTTTAGCCTCTACGGATAATTTCCAGCTGTAGTCCCCAGCCAGTTGTCAATAGGCATACATTGAGACAAACACAAACAAACAAGTGCAGATTGCAAGGGCATAAAAAAATAAAAGAGTACAAATCGACACAAAGAAGAACTTTAGCCATGCGTTTCCCTAAAAATAATTGCCCACATTAGAACATCGGGTTCTATATAGAATCCTATGGTTCATGACTGAGTTTTATGCTAATAAGATTCTATATATGGAGATATGCATTAAATAAATGCATAATACTTTCATGTTTAATGGGTTATTTTATTTTATTTCCAGTGATAAAGTATATTTATGAGCTGTTTAATTCATGAATTAAAAAATTAAAACTAAATCCATAAAATAATTCCATGATGGAAACTTATATATATATATGAAGTGTCTGACAGATCCCTTAAAGGTTCTATATATAAACTTTCTTTTAAGACAAGGTGTACAAGAGCTTGGTGTCAATAACCAAATATTCATTAATCCAAACATAATAATTCTCAGTTCGAAAGACTTTTTGAAACTCCTTTTAGCGACCTAAAAGCTGCTTCAAAAACACACTGACATGCACCTCGTGCCTCCAGAGAACTGCTAACATTCTCAACGCCGATCCCACATTTAATATGACATTTCAGATTGGATTTATAGCATATCAGCAGAAATTCCCAAGAGTCACAGCGAAAGAACGGCTTTCCGATATCCAGCCCTTTGGCTTTGCATCCATATTGATTTCTGGAGCAGATTTTAAATCATGTTTCTGTAGTGAACACGGGCTTGAGTGTACATACCCTACAGTGAGATTATTCAAATTTATCAAGATGAATTATTGACGCAAGATTGAATTCTGGAACACTGGGGTCTGTCTGTGATTCTGACCCTCCTTATACAAAGCACATCCTTTAAGATGCACATCAAGTTTTGTATTCATTACGGAAACTGCAAAAAATTAGATTCCAATAATGTAATCTCAACCAATCCCAGCACTAGGAGTATGATATGCATCGTCCTGCAGATTCACACCAGGGGTTTGTGATGCTATTTCCTGTCTTTGTGTTCCTGGTCTTAACAGATCAGTGTGCTTGAACAAATTTACATTTCTAACTTCAGCTCCATTTGCTTAGCAATACGCTCATATCATATCATATCAAAGTCTCTTTTTAAGGCAAGTCCACTCTGCAGTCATACACTTCCTCAGTCATGTACAGTAAGTGCCAGCAATGGTGTCGACTTTAATTGGGAAAGATCAATTTCTCCAACACTATTGTTCAGCATTGGTATCTTTGGTTCAAATTGTATATGCACAAAACTGTTATTGTTCAGTGTGGTCCAGTGAATATGTGTACGCATTACCTTGAGCTTAGAAAATGCTCTAAATATAAAAATGTACAGGATCAGCCCCACATTCACACTCATACATATGCGCCGTGAGAATCTTCATAACCCAGGAGCAGAACATTTTCACCCACCGATAGAGATCTTCAGCTCAGCCGAGCTGAGAACGAATCTTGTGAACTGAAATGGAATTACCATTTGCTTCATCGCCTGCAACTCTGCTTCTAAAAGCAATTCCAATGCAACTCCCGCTGAGGAGCAGCCGGTCGAGCACTTGCTGCGTTCCCTGCCGGAGCTCACGTTCCTCTATCTTTACTAATCATTTCTGTTTCTCATTTAAGACTGGATTTGTGATTCTTTGTATGTACCACAGATTTATTTATTAATTATCCAATTGTACTGAATGTGCACTTGTCTTTTTTTGGCAACACTTGATCCATTAATACTAACACTTTCTTTTCTCCTCTCTTCTACTCTATATCTATTTGTTTTATTACATATACTGTGTTAGACTAAACTGGGAAGGGTCACAGCACTTACAGTGCATACTGTTGTCCTATTGTTAGTTTAACTCTCCTCATTTGTAAGTCGCTTTGGATAAAAGTGTCTGCTAAATGATTAAATGTAAAATGTAAATGTAATGAACTTCAAATCTTTAAAAGTACATTTTAAAGCATTATGCTTTAAAAACTTTTGTCGTGCCTTCAAGAAGTACACTTATTTTGATGTGTTGATTAACACACTAAAGCAAGTGTAGAGTACTTGATTATAATTTGAACTGTTGTATGTTATTCAATATTACATTTAGTATACAAGTTAGTATCATTTAAATGTACATCATTATGAATGTGTAATTACAAATATATTTAAAATACACTTTAAAACACACTGAATATTTTCTGTTGTTGTGAAGTTGTAAATAAAACAAAGATTATTGAAGTAAAATACTATTTCACCTAGAGTTCCTAGAGGAACTCTTTCACCTAGAGTTCTTACTAGGTCAAGAAAATATGATCATATAACACCAATTTTATCATCTCTGCACTGGTTACCTATTAAGTTCCGTATCAATTACAAAGTATTACTACTGACCTATAAAGCCCTAAATGGTTTAGCTCCTGTGTATTTAATGGACCTTCTATCGCCCTACAATCCATCGCGCTCTTTAAGATCACTAAATTCGAGGCTTCTGGTCATTCCTAGGATATCTAAGTCCACTAAAGGAGGGAGGGCGTTCTCGCATTTAGCTCCTAAACTCTGGAATAGCCTACCTGATATTGTTCGAGGTTCAGACTTGCTGTCCCAGTTTAAAACTAGATTAAAGACGCATCTCTTTAGCCAAGCATTCACATAATGCTTACCTTTTTATACCACTGTTGAATCAGATCGAATGCATTAATTTTATGAACAGCAGCTATGCTAATTATTTCCCATTTGCTTTTCTGCTGTTATCTCGGGATGCTAGTCCCGAGGTAAATGGCGTTCGTCAGCTCCAGTTTGTATCCAGCCTCTCACGGAGACTTCAGAGTCCCCAACACCTGCGATGAGACGACTAAACGCCTGTGAAGAGACGACTCGACGCCGGCGATATGTTATGCCCTAAATTAATACATGATTAACTAACTGTATTTTTTCTATGTACATTTCTGAAATGCACTTTCTGTAAAGCTGCTTTGAAACAATGTGTATTGTGAAAAGCGCTATACAAATAAATTTGAATTGAATTGAATTTCAGTCTTTCTACTTCAAATTTCATGTTAAATTCAATATGCTGCTTGACGATTCTTTATAATTACCGGGGAACAGCAGTTTCTGATCGAAAATCATTTCCACAACAATTTTTTTCAAGTTTCAATAGAAATAATTTTACAGTATATTTTAGTTTACCATAAATGCTTGTCGGGATATTTGCAGTATTTTACCCATAAGACAATAGAAGTAATTATGAAATTACATATATAGATATACTTAAGTCTTACTTGAGCCCTTACTTTAAGTCCAACTAATTGCATTTAATACATATTTAAACTATAATACGATTAAATGCTAATAACATGGAATTAAGTGTCTCAAAATTATTTCCATAATAAGTAATCTTTTTAAAAGTATGCTAAAGGGTACTTTTATTCACCATTGACAAACCAACATGTTCTACAAGAACCAAACACTTCTGTGCATCAGTAAATTTGCATTAACTCTTTCAGTCCTCAATCCTCCAACAGAGCTGCAGAACCTCCCATTAAAATAGCTTTAATATTCATCATATTCACACATGTTCTGCACTTCCAGTCTTTTATTTGTGTTGCCATCAAATGGCGCAGCTCTATTTATACGACTGATTGTCCTGCAGTTTGGTTGGCCGTCTTCACACCTGCAGTGATTCTCTGCCATGAGACTGTCGCTGCAAATTGCAACCGCTCCAGTTTCATATCCCTGTGGCACATCTCAATCCTCAGGTCCATCGATGTACAGAATGTTCAAAATAAAACTAATCTGACATAATCTAACGTGTGTGATTTATTCTTACTGAACAAATTCTAGAAACTGACCCATTACGGTCTTAAAGAAAATCTGGGAAAACGAAGTATTAAGATGTTTTTTAAAAGGCTAATAGCTAGACAGTTAGTAATGTTGTTTTCCAAACAATATTTCAACCACAGTCATTTATGATTATGTGGGAAAAGGTTATACATGGTATCCATAAAGGTGGATATACAGCATCCAGCACTGCTTCATTTAAACATTGGGGGATGTGTTAAAACTTGAGACCAGACTTAAAGGGTTAATTCACGAAAAAATGAAAATTATCCCATAATTTACTTATCCTCAAACTATCCTAGGCGTATATGACTTTCTTCTTTCAGCCAAACACAATCAGACTTATATTAAAAAATGTGCTGGCTCTTCCAAGCTTTATAATGGGAGTGAATGGTACCTGAGATTTTGAAGCCCAAAAAAGTGCATCCATCCATCATAAAAATAATCCATACGGCTCCAGGAGTTTAATAAAGGCCTTTTGATCCTTTTTGTATGGAAAATATCCATATTTATAACTTTATAAACTATAACCACTGGCTTCCAGTAACAGCTACTGTATACATGAGTCGAGTTCCAATATGATATACAGTATAGATGGATTATTTTTATGATGGATGGATGCGCTTTTTCTCAGTTACTATTCACTCCCATTATAAAGCTTGAAAGAGCCAGCACAATTTTTTTAATTTAGTGCTTTTTGAGGGAGAGTTAATTATGGGATAATTTTCATTATTTGGTGAACTAACACTTTAAGACTTAACCTACTCGGGTCTCGGCCTGGACTTGTGGTTGATGATCTCGACTACAACACTGGTTAGAATTTTGTTTGGTTGGATTGTGTAAACAACTCTGCTCATTTTTGTGGAACTCCATTCCACAAAATCATATTTGTGGTGTATCCGCTCCGGGGGTTTGAGGTGCTCGTGTTGTGGCAGCTGTTCTTGTGCAGAATGAATGGTTGCAGTAGCTGTTGGGAGTTTTAATGATGCTAGTTTGGTATACACTGGAATTCTAATACAAAATAGACATAGATGTGCAAGAACCGTATATACATCTTAAAATGCAGCTGCATTCCAGGGAAGTTAATGTTCATCAGTGGTTACAGAATAAGTATAATCAACAATCTGCAAAGAGCTTTGCTTTCTTCGTCCTCAGAAATAAAAAATGAAATCTGTGGAAATACCTCCAACATTGCTTGCCCAGGTTTACTGGGGGAGACTAATAACTGACAACTATGAAATCAGTGCTTGTTGAGCATATTTTAAATGGGAGGTTTTGCCTTGAAGCATGGAAAACTTTGAGCGCAGTTATGATCACTGATGCAGAGAAAGATCAGAGCCGAGGTTTGCTTGAATAACTTGAGTCAAATAGATTTGCATAGGTTGATGGTAGCAATTAAAATCAGTCCATGTTGTACAGGAAGTTTTTATGCAATAGGTCTAGAGGAGAGTAAAAACATGTGGAAACAAGAGGCAACACTATGGTCAAGATCTCATGGTACAAGGATTGAAGTACAATACGAACACAAGGGCTGCAAAGACACCAAAAGTAAATAGAGTTGGAGCAACTAGCGCTTGCAGAGGCAGAGTAACGTAAGCTCTGCCCAGGGACAAGAAAAGTCCCAGACAGCAACATAGTGTCGGCCCAGATCCGGGACACTTCTGGTACATTTGGACCCCGTTCAGACTGCAGGCAAAAGTGGCCCAAATCCAATTTTTTGGGGGTCAAGTGACCAGGTCAGACTTCTTCAGAAGTAGTGTGAACACTCAAATCTTGCCCAGATCTGATTTTTTCAAATCAGATTTAGACCACTTCCATATGTGGTCCTGAATCAGACCCAGGTCTGATTTTTTTCAATGCGGCCGCAGTGTGAACAACCCAGGCGGATTTGATGCGACTTTTACGTCAATCTACATCGACATTTGTCACAAATTATGCGTCTCAAAACAGCGTCTCTGTGAAGCTATTCACATCACATTCCCACCACTCCTGGCTTCGTCTCCGCATCCACACAGACTTCTGTAGTGAATTTGCAGCCATAACCCCACAAAAGGCCAAAATAGCTAATTTTGCTCTCTTTCTCTTCATTCTTCTCCTCCTCAGCACCAGCTCATTAATGTTACGGCTGCCATTACACAAACATTTTGAAATAAAAGCGAAAATGCTTACTTCCTCCATAAACTCCCCAACTTTAGTGCAACAGCGCGCTGCGTCTGATGTCATAGTTATTGTTCTGTTGCGCATGCGGGTCAGTTCGAAACCGCAAACAGTTCACACTGGAATCTGATATAGGCCACATTTTAAAAGGTAATGTGAACAGCCAGAACAAAAAATCCGAATTGAGCATTAAGACTTGCGGTGTGAACGGGGTTCTTAGATTGAACATGTACCAGATGTGGGCCGGATCTGGACCGACACTATGTTGCTGTGTGTGGGTGAATTGAAAGAGTATGAAGACACAATGGGGTTAACTGGGACTCTAGGCTTCAGTGGTTGTGAATGGTGAGCATCATATCAGGGGAAGAAATGCCAATCCAGGATCATTGGGAAAACATATCTGTGGTGACATTTCTGCCAAAGTAGTATTGTGTTGCTTCTTGAAAGTTTCAAAGTGAAATGTCAGGTGAGTGGCGCTAAAAACAGGTGAACGTGAATCACTGTCATGATCCTGGTCTTGTGAGAACTTTTATGTTAGTTATTTCCTCTTCTGCTACATGTCCTTTGAGGGTTTTCTTGTTGATTAGTTCTTTGATTGTTCCCAGGTGTGTCTTGTTTCCCTATTTCCCCTTGTGTGTTTAAGCCCCAGTGTTTCTTGTCGAGTCTTGTCTTACATGGATGTTATGTTTGCTGAGCTCATTCTGTTCCCTGTTTCTCTGTGTTGTATTTGTTATTGTGTTTATTCTATTATTAAACTCGCTGCGTTTGGATCCAGCTCTCCTTTGTTTTTGAGTAAACCCCAGTATTGCGGTGAGTGGCACTAAAAATTAATAATGCTTGATAGCGTTTAAAAATAACGTACCACCTAAACAAAACCCTAAATCTAACCAATATTGGTAACAAAAGCAAATGTGAGATTTAAAAAAAAACTTATATTTGCTGAATAAACCATGCCGTTTTAGCTTGCTTTGAGTTCTTTGAGTTCTCCTGAAACTAGTGTCATTTTAGCTGCAAACTGCAGTAATTTGTATGTAATTTGCTACATTTTTTGGAGTTTTGCAAAAATGTAGATAGAGGCACATTTCTCGAATAAGCCTAGATTGGAAAATTCATAGGATTTCCAAACGGTGCACAAGATAGAAGTGAGGCAGTGGAAAGCTTTAAAGTTCCAATGATAGCTTCCAAAACACAGATTGACAAGTTTATGCTGCCAACTAAGTTGTGTTGGGAGGTTAAACATGGTTAAAATATCACACAAGTCTAAAAACATCACACGGATATCTTTAACTGAAGTCTGCTGTGTCGTTGTTTGCAGGAAAAATGATGTGGGCTGTGATACGGCGACCCGCTGGACAGAAACCATAACACAAATGATTTGTTATTACTGGAGCAACTCCAAACTTCTGGTAGTCATCACCTTTATTTTTATAGCCCTTTATACAATACAGATTGTTTCTTTACAGTGAACAACAGGAAAATGATTCATTGATGCAACCATTGTTCAATTAGGCTGTAAAGAAGAAAAAACCCTCATTGTTCATCTGAAGTAAATTCAGTGTTGACTACAGTGTTGTAGTGCAAGCAACAAGTACTCAGGCCTGGCAGACAAGAAAGTGGCAAAGAAACGTAGCAAAAAACACTGATAACCAAACAAGCTGATGAAGCGCATAGAGATAATGTGGGAATGACCTGTCCTTACTCATCAATTATGTTCCATTCACAATTCGTTTCCTTTAATTACTAAGCCGCTGAAGAAGCCATTTGTCAGCGGACATAATGGAAACAGACACTTTCAAAGGTCTGCACTGGTTCAACGTGTTCCAGTGGACAGTGATATAACAACACACCGCATGTGTTTAGGAAAGACCTTGAAACATGAGATATGAACTTTAAGCTCTGTGCTCAGCATATCAATAAATATAGCTGTGATATGCTTTCCTTTGTCTCTCAAGGTCACGAATGTCCTTGATGAAGAAGGCCTTCACCGGGAGGTCATGACTGGTCAGCTCGACTGAAGGACAGCATACAGACTCACTGATGGGAAACACTACCCAACTTTAATATCTTTAGGATTTAGGCTAATTCTGCACTAATCCGGATACATTTAAAAACACATCTTTTTCTCTACGCTTTGTGCTTTGTGCATCATAACAACTCCTTTGGTAAAACAAAAATGAACTTGATTTTCAAAAATCAACACATTTGCGATTTTTCAAGTCTCTGAGTTACATGTCATTTATTATTGAAGCCACTAAATAATCTTCATTCCATAAAATAAGTATGATGACCTATGCAAAAAGCATTTAGAACATCATAGATGTAGACATAGAACAACATTTTTTTTATAATTACCCAAAAATCAAACATAGTTCACCCCTCACACATTTTCTCATGTATGTCAAAAACTTTTGGCTGTCAGTTGGAATATTAAAACTAAAAATCAATCACTTTACTGAATACTTGCCGGATAAGAAATAAATAATTATTACCTTACAATCCGTCTGTTTTTTAATACACATCATTTGAATATCACGACATCAATGTCTTCAGAAAATAACATGCACATACACAGAAGTATTTGGGAGAAGAGGTCCAGCGAGTCACACATTACCTGAAAAACACAAACTACCGGATGTTTTGACTGAACACAAATGCATGAACACATTTAGAGCTTAAACACGTAGATTTTTTAAGATCCTGTTGGCCTTGCACTCCTCACACACACAGGGAGAAAGATGTGTGTGTTGTGAGAGCCTGGCTGAGCTCATTAACAGTGTGCCCCGGTGTATTGTATTGTGTTTGACCAGACAGCTTTTTATTTTGATTTTGATTTTGTTTATGTTGTGTTATAACCCGATCAGCTCCAGTTGTTCTCGTCTCTCTGTGACACAGCACTGTTAATGTGTGTAAGTGAGTTCATTGTCAAAGGCAGTACAGCTCTCTGTGTCTCTTTCTTCTCTAATGAGGAATTTATTTCATTGTGTATATAGTCCTCTAAATCCGACAGTTCTGAAGTCAAAAATGGTAATACTTTATTTTACAGTGTCCTTGTTACATGTAATGTAGTTACTATAGTAATTACTATAAATTGTGCATAATTACATCCAACTAACCCTAAACCAATTCTAATTCTAACCAATAAGTACATGTAGTTCATTATTATTTTTCAATACTTAAATGTATAATTACACTGTAACACAGATACCTTAAAATAAAGTGTTACTAAATAAAATAGAAATGATATGATTACTAAATAATTATTTTGCTACTGTTTAGCATTATCCAATTGCCTGCATGAAAAGCTGTCAGCTCTTTTCCAGATGCAGAAAGTTAATGCGTTTGTTTTCTTGTACTGAAATATTGTGCACAAAAACACCAGGAACAAAAATAAATGAGAATGTACGTTCTTATTTTTTTAAATTGATTAAAAAAAATTCTCTAAAGCATTATTACTCACTTCTATCTTACTCTCAACATAACATTATTTTGTAACTTGGCATTTGTTCACTGATGGCAGTTGTTTCTGCTATTGCAAAGGCAAATATGCAATGTTTCCAAATGAAAGAAAAACTTATATCAGTCAGGACATAAGAGCTAATTAGCCTATATTAAAATAAAAGAAATAATCTTTTTGATTGAATGCCTATATACATTAAATGCATACTGCAGTATTCTCCTTAGAAATGATATAGTTCAACTAAGATGCAATACATTTAAATGCCTACATGTCAACGTATCAAAATGGTGAAATCCCCACAAGGATGGCAATATCCGAAATCCTTGTTCGTGTGGGGACATTTTTTGGTCCCCATGAGGAAATCAGCTTATAAATCATACTAAGTGATGTTGTTTGAAAATGTAAAAATGCAGAATGTTTCCTGTGATGGGTAGGTTTAGGGATAGGGTTAGTGTAAGGGAATAGAATATACAGTCTGTACAGAATAAAAATCATTATGTCTATGGAAAGTCCCCATAAAACATGAAAACACAACATGTGTGTGTGTGTGTGTGTGTGTGTGTGTGTGTGTGTGTGTGTGTGTGTGTGTGTGTGTGTGTGTGTGTGTGTGTGAGAAGGGCAGCTGAAGGCACAGAGGACAGTGGGACGGTGGCTGAGAGCCAGATGTTGTCACAGACAGATGCTTTCTAATGCAGGAGAATGTGATGACATGCAAAAGACAGTAGCACTCGTTTAGTTTTCCCTTCATCTGATTCAACAAGAAGCTGCCGTTTTAGACCTAAATGGATATGATATTATAGTTACGCAGTTACACAAGCCTATGCCACTTACACACAGAAGAATATATCCTACTGGAACTACGGGAAATGCAATCTGCCGCACTATTATTTCCCTCCTTCACCAGCCAAGTGCTCAGCAGTGAACACCAGCATACAGAGGATATTGAGAAACAAAGCCAGCATGAACAATAATAAGCATAACATTTCTGTGCATCTCTGCCAATTAACATCGCGGTTGCTGTTTTTAAGAAAACCATGATAATTAAATGTCTGGTTAATGGAAAAAAGTGGAAGATTTACAATATTTATAAATCATTTTGCAATTTGAATATGTGTTTGCAACAACTCTAAAGCACCACAGAGTATAGGCTAAATACACACTGCTTTCTTACACAATCATGTGCATGTGAAAAAAAAACACATTCTAAACCATTAAAGCGCAAAAAGCTGTGAACGTTTGTTTGCAGGCTTCAAATAATTCCCTTGTGGTGAACTCACTCATTCTGCTAATTCAAACCATGCACAGTAATGATAAACTAAATTTGGAAAATCTCTCCATTATGTTACATTAGTTCCAGTTTAAGACAGCATCTGCGGAAATCAGTTATGAAAACAGGACTTGAAGGCTAAATTTGGCTGCTGATGTCCTGGATTGAGAAGAAAACAGCTTATAACATCACATAATTAAAGGAAGCCCTGGGCTGTGCCATGGAGATCCCTGAGGGGCATTTGACATTATTTGATAGTATTGATTGAGACTGGAATAGAAGCACATCAGACAGGCCTCATCCCAGACAGCAACATTTTTACACATCTGATCTCTTTCATTGAGGAGCATAATATATCTGAAGCGAACAGTAATCCTTCAACTCTATTAAGAAAGCGCTTGTGACTCAGTTCTGGGAGGTGATGCTGAGCTTGGATGGCCTTCCTCAAAGCATTCGTTAAGCGGTTGCTAATAGCAACATGCGGGAGAACATCTATGCAGTGAAAGCCTACACTAAATCATGCCTTACTTTTCATGTGATGTTAAAAATAGGAATTAGAACCATTAAAAACCTTAGGAGATCATGCTAGTGACGATCCAAAACACGAATAGACACTGTATCAAATGATCAACGTGTGACTTCTAGAACTGAACTCAAGAATAGAATAGAATAGAATTGTATAGAATAGAATAGAATAGAATAGAATTGTATAGAATAGAATAGAATAGAATAGAATAGAATAGAATAGAATAGAATAGAATAGAGCAGTGCTTATAACCTTAGGCAAGAACAGAACAAAATGCGTCATTGCAATGCCCCACAGCCAAGAATTTTCTCCTCATAAAACATTCAGAAACGACAATATGAAACAAGAAAATGTGCAACTTATGCATAAGATGCGATATGAAACGGGGGGGTTCCGTTCGTCACAACCTGTAGGCAACTTTTGCATGTGTGATGGAGGCTCAAAAAGTTCTGTTTGGGAAAGTAGCGTTCCCTACAAAAAACATGCACGACTTTTAACTCTTTTAGGGAGACGAGCATCTTGCATTTGACATTCAAACTTTAGATGATTTAAACAACACCGAGAGCTTCAATGAAAAGGGCATCCGTGATAACTGTGATGTGTTTTAAAAGGCTCTTACCGAATCTTAACACATGTGGCATCCCGTGAGAATATCCCACACACAGTAAGAGCAGCAACAGCCCAAGCCATCCGTGATGAGTTTCCAGAGGAGAGCACATCTTCATGAACTGCATGTCATTCCCCTGGACGGAGCGTAAGATTCCCACTGGTTTGTGTTGTGTTGTCAGCGGTGTGATCACGGCATGGTCACTGAGACTGAAGAACACACTCCATCAGCGATGCTCCGCATGTCCGTCTCAATGCGCAAACGAGCAACCTTCCGACCGGGCGTCCATGTTAGAGAGGGGGAATCCGGGACAAATCCATGTACGGGTGCCCTGAAAGAGCGGAGCAACACGGGAGTGAGTGATGAGAGCTGGGTTAGCGGATCGCTTGACGCGCGCGAGGCAGAAGCGGGAGCGACGAGCGCGATCAGCGCGTGCAATGCCTTCCACTGCACTGCTGCACTCACACTCACACTGACGTCGAGCCGAGAGCAACGCGCGCGCAACGCTGACCACGACCACTCACAACACCAGTTCCCACTCCAGCGTGCTTCATGCGCGTGGCTCTAACATCTCTGTTCGCGGGTCTATCGTGTTCAGATGATGCGATAAAACCCGGTAGTGCTTAAGCTTTCTATTCTCTCGTGCTTTTCACACAATGATAGTGTATTTTCACATAGTTTCAGAATTAAAGAAATAATTGAAATAAATTAACCTCACATCGCACATGCTTTCGTATAAATGTGAATAACACATCTCTTTTTTTTCCAAATCATTATTTTTTATTTCTGCGATTAAACTTTGATTACTTTGCATGCAACAAATTAACAGGTTAATAGTTTTCTGAGAAAAAATCATTATGGCACGTAGGCTATTGCTGGTGTTACAATACGATAACTTGGCATACTCCCTGTCAAATGATTAGAGTAGACCTATACTGTAAATGAGATATTATATGATTATAATTATATTTATATATTTATTTATATAACAAAAACTACTCTACTTTAAACTGTAGTCTATTATTGTATGACATTGTAAATTCATACGCGTGTGCGTGTGTGCGCGTGTGTGTGTGTGTGAGAGAGAGAGAGAGAGAGAGTGTGTGTGTGTGTGTGTGTGTGTGTGCGCAAAAGTTCTTATATCGTTCAAGTGTCGTTCAAGTCACACACACACACACACACACACACACACATATACACACAACACACACACACACACATATATATATATATATATATATATATTGTTTGTTTGTATATATATATATATATATATATATATATATATATATATATATATATATATATGGAGACTAATATTATAAATAACTTCTCTCGAAGAAGACAGCTGCAAGCTATATGGTCTTCTTTGAACTCTTGGGTCTTTAAAACCAAGAAAGGGCCTATAATGAGGACGAACCCTGCACAGCTTAAATTAAAAAAGACCTCAATAGTGCTCCTACTTTTAAAATAGGCTTATAGATGTGCACTAGAATAGCCTGAGCTCGTGAGAGCTGGTGTGTTTCAGCACCGCGGACAGCGACACACTCTCCTCAACACACTACTGTATTTCATTCACTTCGCTTTATACCGAATCATCTGCATGATCATGAACACACACTCTTCTAAGATTTCAGATGGACTATTGCGATTTTGTTTCCTCCAAGAAATGCCCAAGTATTGTAGACAGGCTGAATTAGTTTGACTGATAATAAAATATAAATACACCGTATGTCATCGTGTCAATTTAAGAGGTGTATTTTGTGATTTTATTCAGTGTCTTCATGTTCTTATGACAAAATGTGGATTATTTCATATTGATAAATGCGTGTCATTTCACACCAGATATTGATGATTCGCAAACGAATCACTCTGACGCCTCATATGAAGCATCATGTTTGCAATGCATCGACTTTAGGTTTGTTTTTGGATTTTTTTCACTTACGTGTGTATCTGCTCAAATATTCAGAAGACCATAAGTGTATCTTTTGAGTCTGAAATGGAATGTCTGTATGTGATAGATCCTACAAAAGTAATTCATGTGATGCTTAAACTCATCAACAGCAGACACACTATTTCCTGGCATATTTAATGACTTGGTGCTTCCTTCAACCTCACAACAGTGTGTGTGTGTGTGTGTGTGTGTGTGTGTGTGTGTGTGTGTGTGTGTGTGTGTGAGAGAGAGAGAGAGAGAGAGAGAGAGAGAGAGAGAGAGAGAGAGAGAGAGAGAGAGAGAGAGAGGGGCGGTGCATTTATTTTAAACTAGGATCGCTCAGTCGTACCCGGGGTCTCAACATGCTTTATAACTTACAAGTCATCAAAACCCTCTTTGCAATTAAGGTGAGTGCGAAAAGAAATAACAAGGTATAATAACTCCACAAACACAGACTTTTTTCTTTGTCAAGGACATAAAGAGTTCAATTATTACCTTAGTCATCATTATTTGAGGTTAAAAAGACGCACATGCAGTAGATCAGATCAACTGTTCCGTGAATGCTCAGCCAAACCTCAGTCTTTCAGATGTCTACATTAGATATGAGTTTAAAGGCATCGCTGATGTGTGGTGCTGGTGAAGTCAATGTCTTACCTCGGGTGTTGAGAGCAGCTGAGGCTGATGAAGTGTGTGTGAGTGTGTGAGTGTGTGTTCAGATGCTCGGGCTCTGTGGAGGAGACACGCCTCCTGTCGGACGAACACAATCCCGCTTAAAGACACACTGCGCTACAGCAAATACTCGTTCTTCATCGATAAATAACGGGAATATAGCATTTAAAACATTTATAAAGCAAGGTAACACTGGATGTAAACGATATGCTTCCAGCTGTCATTTCACAATAATCGCGTGCCGTATGTGACAGGAGACAGACAGCAAAATAAATTATTTTTTTTATAGGCTATATTATTTTCTTTTTTTTTTTTTTTTTATATATAAAGGCAATTTTAGGGATATTACCAGCGTTATGGGATTGCATTTTGGTGACTGTATGTTTTACAAATTCTAACTGATTCAAAATAATAATTATTCAAGATGAGAATAAAGATCGCGTTAAACCACATAAAAAAGCATTTATAAAAATCAATATAGTATATTTAACTATACATATTTTCTTATTACATTTTCATACTCTCATTCTAATTACTAAACATTTTAATGTTTAACAGACATCAAAAAATCAATGTCAAATACATTAATATTGTTATATTGATATTAATATTTTATCTTAAAAGCTAACTTTAACCAGTAAATGCTTTTTTACAGTCTTTTACTTTAATCTACAAAAATGTTACAAAAAGTCTATTGAAAAATATTGAAAACACACACACACACATGTTGTGTTTTCATGTTTTATGGGGACTATAGACATAATGATTTTTATACTGTATGAACTGTATATTCTCTCTCCTTACACTAAACCTACCTTTCTGCATTTTTACATTTTCAATAAACATCCCTCATGGGGACCTAAAAATCTCCGCACAAGGAGAAGTATTTCGGATATCGCCATCTTTGTGGGGACATGTTGTCCCCCATAATGTAGGGTTTACCAGGACCACACACACACAAACACACACACACACACACACACACACACACACACACACACACACACACACACACACACACACACACACACACACACACACACACACACACACACACACACACACAAACACACACACACGTGTGGCTAGTGTTATGCTTTTAAAGTAAAACCATTATGAGATGCAAATCATGAAACAGCAAATATAAAAGATAACATAAAAAGATAAATTAACAACATATAAAACTTATCATCCTATATTATAACAATTATATAATAATTGACTCATCTTAATGTATCTCAGTGTGGTTTCATCGTATCAGCTTGTCCACTTCTTTATTCATCCATCAGTTTGTTTTCTGGCTTGCATATTGTTTATTTGAACCACATATGCGATGCTGGTCTATGTCCAAGAAAGAAAAGAAAAACAACTTTCTTTGTCACATTCCAGCACAAGACAAGCTGAAAGCATGTTGTCCCTGACTTTCCGTCTTGAATGAGAGTTTAACCCGGGCTAGTCTCATAGAGAACGTGATCAGAGGAACAGCCCAAATAATGAGATGGAGAGAGAAGCGCATGTGGAAGAGCCGTGACAGATCTGGGGGTCTTCTAAAGGACACACCCGCTTCAGTCTCAGCTTTCTGTCTGTGTGTGTGTGTGTGTGTGTGTGTGTGTGTGTGTGTGTGTGTGTGTGTGTGTGTGTGTGTGTGTGTGTGTGTGTGTGTGTGTGTGTGTGTGTGTGTGTGTGTGTGTGTGCCATGAGGAGAGAGAGAAAGAGAGGAAGTGATAGAAGCAAGGCGTCTCATTGCTTTTCCCCTCTCTCTTTAATTACAACCAGTCTACCATATCGGAGAGGAAATTAATTATTCACCTAATCCGCCACAGGAAGAAATACACATCTGATGAAACACACCGCCAGTGTAACAAACAATAAGACACATAGAACACAAATCCATAAATAAGCCACCAAAAGGCTGTAATAATTGTACACTTAATTATAGCCAGTGCATCTAATAGTATAGAATATATATATATATATATATATATATATATATATATATATATATATATATATATATATATATATATATATATATATATAGATAGATAGATAGATAGATAGATAGATAGATAGATAGATAGATGTTTTCTCTGTGAATATATAGTAAAATGTCATTTATTTCTGTGATCAATCTGAATTTTCAGCATCATTACTCCAGTCTTCAGTGTCACATGATCCTTCAGAAATCACTCTAATATGATGATTTGATGCTCAAGAAACATTTATTATTGTTATCAATCTTGAAAACAGTAGTGCTGCTTAAATATTTTTGACATTATACATTATATAACGATGTACAATGTATTTTTAACATTATAAATGTCTTTGTCACTTTTGATAAATTTAATGAGAGTATTAAGATAATTTAATTTATTAATGTTTGTTTTTGTTGTTTGTTTGTTTGTTGTAAATCATATTTACCCCGAAACATTTGAATCATGATTAACATCAAAATATGAAGCAGCAATAATAGATTTATGAAACTCTGTCATCATAAAATGCATTTCAAATATATATTATATTATATTATATTATATTATATTATATTATATTATATTATATTATATTATATTATATTATAATAAGAAACATGTTTTAAATTTTAATAATATTTCACCATATAATTATTCTTTTAAGTTTTTTATTATTATTTGTATTATTATACAATAAATGTAGCTTGGTGAGCATAAGAGACGTCTTTCAAAAACATTAAAAAAATCGTAATTATTCCAAACTTTTGGCTTATATAAAGGATGTCTACTTTTATTTTATAACATTTTTAGTGCTGGTGAACCTGCTTACTCTAGTAAACTAAACTAGACACATTACACAAATACATTTACTGGTTGTAACATTAGGACAAGCCAGAATATGGGTGTCTTGAAACTTACAGAAATCTATTTCACTTATTTACCATTATAAATTATGCATAATTGTTTTAAAAAATTATAATGTGTAGTTTAGTAGGCCTACAAGCTAACTTGTGATATGTGATTCTTTCTCTTTTTTTCACATTTCTACCATCTCACATCTTTTGAGAAAACAGAGAAAATATCAACAAGCAGCTTATCTCTGATCCTGTGTGGTGCGAGACTAATTTCTAGTTTTGAACGTCTCGTGTTCGCACCAATTATTTATGGTGACATCCCCATTAAGATCCCTCAGCTGCTTTTTGAATTAGAGAAGCGCTAATAAGGTCTTTCAGCAGTTTATACACTGCAGTCTGTAGACTTTAATGAGCCCCTGGTCGCCCCTATTATCCCAAACAAAGATGGAGGTGGATTACCGCAAAAGCTGGATCGGCCCATGCTCTCAGCCCTCCTGTCATTCTTACTGGAATGTGCCTCCCTAATATTATAAAGGAAACATTGCATGAGACAAACAAGCACTGTGATATTTGTGAATTTTGTGGCATTCCCACAAGATTATAAATGTGCTGTGTCTATGAGAATAGAGTAAGGCTTGCTGCTTTTTAGACAGGGGAAAATTGTGTGAGTTCAGTCTTTTGTATCCTTTTCATTATTGTGTCCAGGATATTTATTCTCTCTCTCTCTCTCTCTCTCTCTCTCTCTCTCTCTTTCTCTCTCTCTCTCTCTCTCTCTCTCTCTCTCTCTCTCTCTCTCTCTAATAGTTGTCATGGTACTGTTACTATGCTGGTTTTGTTGGTAAACGTATACAAAATCAGAGACACAAATGAATCATTCAGTTGAATAGGTAGAGTAGATACACTAACCGTAACAGAGAAACTTTCGTCGAGCAGTAGGTTGATTTATACAATATAGAAATACTCTTCCGGGATATGTAAGCTTCAGTTAGACCTATTCAGGTTACCGCTTTTATGTATTACACTTAATTTACAATTATTAAATCCACATCTAAACATAAAGTATGTGTTGAATTGAACACTTTTGGAATCTTCATCTTCATGTTCATGTGTTTATATGCAGCTGATTGTGACAAAAGTGAACACAAAAAAAAAATGGTTACACAGTTGTCAGCCATTCTGTCAAATTTTTCAAAAAGTGTAAAAATATTATTTAATTGTGTGTATACATTAAATGGTTGCTATAGCAAACCAAAACAGGCAGCCATTCTGTTCCATAAATGCAAACTGTTATTTCCTTCACAGCAAATTTCACCACAAAATTAATGAAAATGTAATATGTGGTGAAATTGTTCATAACAATTCAGTAAGAAATTCAGTAAATGACAGAATTTTCCTGTTGAACTGTTTTTATTTTAAAAGTTTATTTTCTAAAAATCCACAGTTCTAAAAGTATACATGTCTATCTATAATGGCAGAAGGGAGAGGCACAAAAGTAAAAACAGGACTTTGATGTGAAAGCATGCTGACAGGTGAATAGCTATTTTCCATGAATGCTTGCTGGACAGCTGAGGAGTGAACAGCACCACTTTTCATTCACACCTTGAGAGGACAAAAGAAACAAGCATCAAATTTGAAGTGAAAAACAAGCTTACTTGCTGCTTCTGTCTCCGACTCGCTCGTTGCCAAGAGTCTGTGACTAGCACTGTCCAGGCCAGAATGACACTGATAGGTGTGACAATGAGTTTCAGTGCTGTTCATGTCGATGGGATAATCGACAACCCCTGCAAACAGTGTCCTAAAGTGAACTGATCAACAGCTCATACAGTGAACAGTTCTTGTTTCAGAAACATACTCAAGTATGCGACTGCCATTGTCAACATATTGCATATCATTGTCCAGACGATGAGGCCGGATAAACCATATGGACAATTGGGCACTTGCCCAGGAGCACAAATCCAACAGGGCACCACCATGTCCAGACGGGGCACCAAGTAGGGCAGCATAAATGTTTTCAAATAGTGCGAGATGTTTTGCAAGGGCCAAAGAGTCGAGAGTCAAAAGAGTCAAGATCCGTAGTTTCCTTCTGGAGGAATCTTAAGGCAAGAACAGCAGCTTTATATTGCATGTATTATCAGTCTTAACCTCGCTTTTAACCTGGGTAAAGGAAGGTTTTACACTTGTAATTTGCAAGTAGGGATAGCACTGCTTTTTACCCAGGGTTATTAAAGGGGACATAACACACACAGTTTCTGCCAATCTCATGTTAATCTTGAGTACCCATATAGTATTGCATCCTTCATATCTCCGAAGTGTCTTTAGTTTTATCAGATTTATAAAAGACAGATACTGCTATACCAATTCTTTCCAAAAACAGCCGATGCTCCTCGAGGCGTGGCATGGGCGGAGCTAAAGATTCACACACAATACATCATCGCATTATCCCTGCTAATCTGCAAATCCAGCGCCGAACTGGGCATTGTTTATAAAACATTTGTCACCGAAAATCCATTGAAAAAACTAACTGCATCCACTGTTCCCCTAACGCTGTGTTGTTTGGTAATTTAAACAAGGTTATCTTTCCCTCAAAACCAAAAACACACTTATTTGGTGATATTGTTGATTTTGTGGTCTAAAAACAAAATGACAGTGCTGCCGACAGCCTCCGTAACCTGAACGAAGCAGGTTGATGGGCGTTGCTCTTGCTCTCGCTCTGGTTAATGTGTGTGTTCACACGCTCTTCTAGGAGAAGTGACCATACAAGGAATTCCACCCTTAATGAATTATACAGGGCTATACTCGAAAAAAACTTTCCGAAACGTATACAAATCCAGAAGGAGTCATACATCTAACTCATTTTTTGACACTTTGGCCATGTTTAGCATGAGAGTCCAACTATTTAACTGTGTAAATAAGTCAGAATGCATGAAATAGCATTAGACTTCCCCTTCAAATTGTCTAGTGTGAAAAGCACCCAATAGTTGGTAAGATCCCCTCTTCTTATTGTATGATCAAGAATGGTCTCTTGTAGTTTGTGGCATTCAGGAGAGATAAGACAGAGTAGTGCTTGGCCTTCCCCAAAGCTAAGACAAAGGTGGTGATGAGACGATTTTATCTGGGTGCCAAGAACACCACAGAGAGAATTTCAGACATCTGAGGTGTGTCAAACCCCCAATGAGATGGATCTCATTGGGCTGCTACCAGTGTCAGTCCCCCATTTGTCATCCACAGACAGACATAGGCCTACCAGTCCTCCAAAATAAGGATGCACAGATTCACACCAACAATGAAGCAAGTGCATAATTCACACCAAGTAAGATAGCCATAATGACAACTACACTGGGGTCCACACTAAGGGACAATAACATACATATTAACATTATCATTATTACTGGGCAATGCAATTATGGGCCCATTTAATGTAATGTGGTCAAATGGTTCTAAAGCTACTTGAACAATCGTTCGCAAATGGTCAAACATGGCAATGATATGTCAAATCCAGTTCTTGTTACAAAGGGTGTTCCACAAGGTTCAGTTTTGGGACCCTTGCTTTTCCTAGTTTATATTAATAATTTTTGTCACAAGTTTAAATTTTGTAAGTATCATCTGTATGCAGATGACACAGTTCTGTACTCCTGTGCCCCCACAGCTGAGTTGGCCTTTTCAAACGTGCAGGCAGATTTTGACACCCTGCAACATGCTCTATTAGATTTGAAGCTGCTGTTAAACCCACACAAAACTAAAGTTATGGTTTTTAATACTGGGCGAACAAAGCTACCATCCCTCTCCATCACGTCACTGGATGGAGTCTGTATCCAGTCTGTAGATAATTACAAATATCTGGGAATCTGGATGGACAAAAGCCTAAATTTTAAATACCATGTTGATTATCTTGCAAAGAAATTAAAATTCACATTGGGTTTTCTGTATAGGCTAAAGTCCTGTTTCTCCTTGGCTTAACGTAAACGCTTAGTTGCTGGTCTTTTTTTGTCACAGAGTGATTATGGGGATACTATCTACAGGTTTGCCTCTCTGTCCACCTTGTCCAAACTTGACCCCCTTTATCACTCGGCTCTCAGATATGTCACTAACTGTAGTTGTAGTACACATCATTGTACAATGTACAAATTGGTAGGATGGTCATCTCTTCATTTGCGCAGGCTCGAACATTGGTATATTTTAATTTATAAGGTTATTTTAGGAAAACTTCCAAATTATTTAAACAGGAAATTTTTATCATTTCAAAGCCGTCATAATCTCAGGTCACATAATTGGCTTCAGTTCAAAGTGCCTGCTATCAGAACAGAGGCTGGAAAGCGAAGCCTGTTCTATTATGGCCCTTGGTCTTGGAACGATTTGCAGACCAAACTCAAACTACAATCCCTCATCTCTCTAAATGATTTTAAACATAGAATAAAGGAGGTGGTCACTACTAATTGCAGTTGCTTTGCCAATTCTATTACCACTTCTTATTAAACCTATGATCTAATACTGTTTGTTTCTGTGAACAGTACTATGTAGGGTATTATGTAACACCTAAATGTTTGTGTGTTGTGCTGTGTAATGGTGTTGTTTAATATTTTGTTGTGGAGATTTGTTTTGCTGTGTTTTCTGTTGTATCTAATGATGATGTTGTGATTGGTTTCTTATTGTTGCTTGTAATCTGTTTAATCCTGCTATCCAACCCTGTCTTGACTAGGTCTCACTTGTAAAAGAGGTTTTAACCTCAATGTGACTTTCCTAGTTAAATAAAGGTTAAAAAAATAAATAATTAAATAAAAAAATTTGACTTGGCCAATTCATGCATTTTCTCTGATCAGATAGCTATCCCATTTGTTAAAGTGCCCATATTATGCTCATTTACAAGTCTGCTAGATAGCTAGAATACATTTACATGATTTAAACTTCAAAAATAACTTTTTAACCCTGAAACGCTGTTTTAGTTCATGTTTCTTTAAAGCCCGTCTTTCCAAAAAGCCCAGTCTCCTCTGATTGGTCAGCTGGTCCACTGGGTGTGCCTTTATAACATGCTATTGCACCTTTATTTTCTACCATTTTGGGAGGAGTAAAATTTACATACGTGACTTCAACATCCAAATGCATTTACCCTTGTCGAGTTATATCTGAATTGCATCTGAAAGTGCCTTCTGAAATGGTTTGCGCAATCGAATTGCAGTCTGTCTTGAATGCATTTCGGAGGGCATTTACACCTGGATTTTTCACGAAATTGATTGCTAATGATGGGAAACCTTTAAAGGTTAAAGATTGTGTATACTTCTGTCTGTGCCATCATGATCCTGCAGAGAAATATCTACCAATCAAAAGAGCTCACTGTAAAATAGCTCTGCAGTGACCGCCCACTCGCGTTTTTACTGTTCTGATTCATCTAGTTGAGAAAATTTAGAACCAAGATGGTTTAAAAGGTTACGCTCTATTAAGACCAAAGTTTTGACATGAGTGATCGGTATATGCGTACAGCCAAATGCACAACCTTTACTCAAAGTATACTAGTATACTAACATAGTTCCCTTTCGAACGGTCAGTCGTATTGCGTAGCTATACGCCAGTGGTTCCCAAACCTGTCCTGAAGGACCCCCAACACTGCACGTTTTCTTTGTCTCCCTAATCAAACACCTGATTCAACTCATCAGCTCATAATCACATGGGTTAATGAGCTGATGAGTTGAATCAGGTGTGTTTGATTAGGGAGACAAAGAAAACGTGCAATGTTGGGGGTCCTTCAGGACAGGTTTGGCAACCACTTCAATACGCTATGGGGAAACTCCTTTTCTCCGAATAATGAAGCCTTTTATATAATGCTACTGTGCTACTGCACAGCCAGCATAGTCCTGAGACTTACTCGGACGATATTTGCTGGTCAGTGGTAACTGCACGAACCTATGGCAGAGCAGCGTAACTGCGCAAACTAATTGGTGCGAAGCCCACCATGCTGAGCACAGAGCCCAGGCGGGGCATCTGCCTATAAAAGACGCTCGATTTTGCCATGGATTTAGATTTATCACCTTCAGCAACGATCTTTGGACCTTCGCTGAACTCCCTTCTACGAAGCCTTCGCCTTCTTCACGGAGACAAGTGGAGCCAGCAGTGGAACAGCGAGCGAGCTAGTGGACTGACTGATCCAGCGCGCTCAATTTGCCGGTGATCCTCAGTGAGCTGTCACGCTGTTTCCCTGCGCTCTCCGGTGATCTACAGATGTATCCTTTTCTCATTTTCATTATTTGTCTAAAAGAGCAGCGACGTTGTTGCAAATGACATCTTATCAAACGGCCTTTCAAGATGTTAACTCTGAAACAAATCCTTCGTCCGATGGGTTGGTTCTTCTCAGTGGATCTGAGAGATGCTTACTTTCATATCCAACTAATCCCCCGTCACAGACCGTTCTTGAGATTCGCATTCGAGGGGGCAGCTTACCACCCTACAGTCTTACCGTTCGGGCTGTCTCTGGCCCCACGCACTTTTACAAAGTGCATGGATGCAGCACTTTCCCCTTTGAGACAAATGGGAATACGCATCTTGAACAACGTCGACGACTAGCTCATTCTGGCCTAGTCGAAGGCGGACCTGATCTCTCACAGATCTGTGCTGCTCAGCCATTTAGAATGCCTAGGACTCAGGATAAATAAAGCCAAGAGCTCTCTGCTTCCCAGTCAGAGGATCTCCTTCCTGGGTGCAGTTATAGACTCAGCCCAAATGAGGGCGTGGCTATCGAACGAACGCTCTCTGGCTATTCAGCGACTCGGGTGCAAGAAGGCTTTATCCTCCACACCCTCCTACAGTGCCTTACTGGGACCTATCAACGGTCCTTTGGGCCCTCAAGGGACCCTCATTCGAGTCAAATTAAAACGGCCGAATTGAAACTGCTCTCGCTCAATACTGCACTACTGCTATCCCTAGCATCAGTTAAGTGAGTGGGGGACCTTCAAGCGCTCTTTATCAGCGCTTCCTGTCTGGAGTTTGGCCCAGGCGACATGAAGTCATCCTCAAACCAAGACACGGCTATGTGCCCAAAGTGCTTTCAACCACATTCAAAGCACAAGTAATCACGCTCTCTGCTCTTCCCACATTGGAAGATGAGCAGCAATTACACCTACTCTGCCCTGTCCGGGCTCTGAGGATATATGTTGAGCCCAGTACAGACAGTCGGAGTAGCTCTTTGTGAGCTTCGGTGGTCGGAGGGCTTCTGATCACGAAGCAAAGATTATCCCGATGGCTAGTGGATGCTATCGCTTTAGCATATGCCTCTATGGGCCTGCAATGACCCATAGGTATTAGAGCTCACTCCACTAGGGGCATGGCCTCTTCCTGTGCATGGTCCAGTGGAGTATCTATTGGTGAAATATGTATGGCGGCCGGCTGGTCCTCGCCGTCTACCTTCACCAGGTTTTATAACTTGGAAGTCCCTGCACTCCAGGCACATATCCTTTTCTGTGTGATTGAAGCTCTCGGTGAGCCCAGCCCATCATAATTAGGGTTTTTGCCCGTTCAGTACGCCATGTCAAAGGTCCTTGCTTCAGACCTTTATACAAGCGTCCCAACTTGGATATCAGAACATGTCGTTGCGCTTATAATAGCACGGCGTGATTGGATTGGTTCCCCATAGCGTATAGGCAGAGCCGATCAGCCCTATACGCACACTACGCAAGTTACGTAGGGCCCCGAAAATTACCCAAGGCCCCGCCTCCCCTCGTGTCAAAGCACGTCAATCAAAGTTTACAACATCGATGAGAAAATTAAGAGGAACTATCATTCTGGTCGACATAGGGCAACGGTGTTTGTTTATAAACTCATAGCTCGGAAAAGATAACCGCATCGCACGTTAACATGCGTTCATATGTGCGTGCACGACATGAAGCGCACACTTTTCATCAAAATATCTGTGGGTATATAACGTCCATATAACCAGTACAATATATGGACGTGATGACACTCATTAAAAATGCACATACTTTTAAAACAAGACAATGATTATCTAGTCCACAAGTCAGTTTAGTTACAACTTTGCAAGAAAGCAATGTATTGACATTGACTATTGATTTATAGGCTATATTGCTTTTAAAATGTTGATTGGCTGTGCATACTGATCAATATGGATGCACATCCCTCGGTAAATAATAACTATTAAATATTGAGTAGTGCTTTTCTCATTTAAAACACAGTGACATGCTATGGCAAGCCATTTTAGATTTTATTCATTCACATGATGCATTTTTTATATCAATTATTAAAAATCTGTATAATTTAAAATGTAAATTCTTGATATTAAGAATGTACTTTTTCTAGTAACAATGTCTATTTCTGATATCGGGATTTACATTTTCATTAGTACTAGTTTAAGGAGGAAGGATTGTAGTGGGAGCACTGGGGTGTCAGGTGTGACTGTGTGGGCAATGGTTAATGGTTTACATGGCTCATGGGTCAGGTAGGACGGCCCCTCAACAGAATTTTGCTTAGGGCCCCAGGGAGGTCAGGATCGGCTCTGTGTATAGCTTTGCAATACGACTGACCATTCTAAAGGGAACGACTCGGTTACTAAAGTAACCTCGGTTCCCTGAGATAAGGGAACAAGTATTGCGTACACAGCCGTTTTATGGCACACACAACTTGGCGTTCGTCGCTTCAGTCGATAAACCAGAATCCATGGCAAAATTAAGCATCTTTTATAGGCAGATGCCCCTCCTGGGCTCTGCGCTCAGCATTGCGGGCTTCGCACCAATTGGTTCGTGCAGTTATGCCGCTCTGCCATAGGTTCGTGCAGTTACCACTGATCAGCCAATAGCGTGCGAGTAAGTCTCAGCACTATGCTGGCTGTGCAGTAGCACTGCGTTATTATATAAAAGGCTTCAGTATTTGGAGAAAAGGAGTTTCCCCATAGTATAGCTACGCAATACTCATTCCCTTATCTCAGGGAACCGAGGTTACGTTAGTAATCGAGTCATTTTCTCTCCTAATCCATGTTCACATATTGTATTTTAACATAACATAAATAGTTCTGGTGTGAACTCTGCTATTCTTTTATATTTAGAATGATTTTTAGAACTATATCTTTATCGTTATCATTATAGTTATCATCCTTAGTGTTAACTGGCCTTAAAAAGAGTCTGAAAAGTTGCTAATCCAGCGACAAATTCACTAAGTTGGCATAGTAGTTTGTTGTTCCGTCTCATCGGTTTCTTTTTCAACTATGAAACAACGGGCCTTGGCAGTGTTGCCACCTTATGGACAAACTACTGAAAAAAAACCTCAACAATCAGAGCAGGATCTTTGTCAGAGTAAGCTGCAAAATGAAACTTTAGCATAAAATATCTAAAGATACTTTTGTATAAGTTTTGGTCTTTTTATAGCATGCTGGTGTATACAGAGAACTACTGCAATGTGATATGCAGTACTATGCTTTATTAGTATTTCACTAATATTAAATCAGTCTATCATGCTGTAGCTGATGCAATATTGCAGTACCTATATTGTAACTGTATATCTTTTACAGTGTCATGAGTGCATTGACTAATTAGTAGAAATGCAATTAATGTATGCCGAGAAGGAAAAGGAAAAGGGCCAGATCACAGGTCATAGGCTCATCCGTGTGTATCTTGGACGAGGTTCACAGCGTACCCTTTGACTTCTCACTCTAGACTGTCTTAATAAGGCTGGTTAGATGCTGGGTGTCAGAGGGGAATAGGATTACAAAGAGCCAAAAGAGAGAGAAGATTGCTCGGGAGGAGAAGATTGCAGTGCCCTCATCATTCCCAGCTCGAATAATTGTATGAAATCGCCGGCTAGGGAAAAATATATGTTAACCATTGATTGTGGATGTGAAGCGGCTGCCTCCAGGGGTTTGTTTTATGTAATTTTACTTCTACAGCACACTCTAATTCAGATTTAATCACCAGAGTAGAAAGTGAAGTCTAGGTGATTGTACACTCGCCATTCAAGTCAATGCCGCTGGTGAAAACACCTTTGCAGGGGAAAATAAAGCATCTAAATACACTGACATTTTTGTTACAAATAGGGCTGTTCTTGTCTTCAGGCTGTGAAATGTTTTTTGACTGATTTTTCTGGCCTGGAAACATTCCTTGTCCAAACTCACACACCTTTGTTGAGTCAGTGCTGTTGAGTCGGGATGCTCAAACAAACAAAGCAATGTTTTAATACTGTTTACACTTTTGAGGAAATCTACATACTAATGGCTTAGCCTACTTATACTGCATTTGAAAAAGCTTGAATATGAGAAAAAATTCACTAAAAAAACACTCCACTGAAAAACTTCACTACTATGGCTTTTTGGTACAAAAAAAAAAAAAAAACTTGTTAAGTACCAAATCAAAGTAAATGGCATAGTTCACCCAAAATTATGTCATCAATTACTCACTCAGTCCAAACTCATAACTGGTAATCTTCAAAACACAAATGAAAATATTTTTAATGAAAACTATGATGTTTCTGTACTTCCATTGAAGGTCCAGGTAACCAAAACGATACTCGGTTACTAACGTAACCTCGGTTCTCTCTAGAGAGGGAACGAGTATTGCGTAAGTTTAGCTTACGCTACGGGAAAGATTCATCTTCTCGAGATACTGAAGCCAAAAAATTATCCTTAATTTTTGTATACCTTGTCAACGCAGTGCAGCAGCTAGCAGACCTAGAGCAGGCTAACTTGCGTGCTCATTGGCTGCCCTGCGGGCAACTGCTGCAGCCTACCAGTGAGCCGGGCGTGACATCACGCCCAATGAAGGGCGCCCGCGCCTTCATAGCGTCACAGCCCGCCAGAATGGGCGTGGCTTTAGCCTATAAAGGAATGGGCTGTAGGCTGCTTCCCTGGTTTTTGTCGACTGAAGCGAAGTCGCTCGTGGCGCGAGCACGGCCGGTTACGCAATACTCGTTCCCTCTCTAGAGAGAACCGAGGTTACGTTAGTAACCGAGTATCGTTCTCTTACGAGAGGTTCTCTCGTATTGCGTAAGTTTAGCTTACGCTACGGGAACACTTTGTCAACGCCGTGCGCCCCAAGCATCCACATGAGACCCCGAACTTTAGGGGGAACCCCATAAGTGGAAGAATAAGGTGGCCGGCCATTTCGCGGGCCATCACTTGTACATAAGCACACATAGGGAATACAGAGCAGCGCGGGCGCGGGGTCTGTATAGGCACATGGCATAATCCCTTTAGTGCAGCTCAACCAGGAGAGCTGAGTCATGTGAGAGTAATCTGAGCAGGAGATCTGGGCAGAATACATCTCTCGTTCAGACTGACAGCAGTTTAGCCTGCAAGGTGGGAACTTCTAGGTTATAGAACCTGACAAAGGTAGACGGGGAGCTCCAGCCCGCCGCTACACATATGTCGTGGATAGAAATCCCGCTGGACCATTCCCACGAAGAGGCCACGCCTCTCGTGGAATGAGCCCTGATGCCCAGAGGGCATTGCAGATCCTTCGACGCATAAGCGGCCGCTATAGCGTCTACTATCCATCTGGACAGGCTCTGTTTCGAGGACGCGAAACCCTTGGTGCGCCCACCAAACGAAACAAAAAGCTGTTCCGAGCGCCTGAAGGAGGCGGTGCGCGTAATGTAGACCCTCAGCGCTCTGACGGGGCAGAGGAGGTTCACATCACTTTCACTGTCAGATGCTGTGAGAGCAGACAGTGAAATAACTTGCGCTCTGAATGGAGTGCCCATCACTTTAGGGACATAGCCGTGTCTAGGTCTGAGGATGACTTTAGAGTCATTTGGTCCAAACTCAAGACACGACGCGCTGACAGACAGCGCATGTAAATCCCCTACGCGTTTTACTGATGACAGCGCAGTCAGAAAAAACGTTTTCAGTGATAGATATTCCAACCCCACGGAGTCTAGTGGTTCGAAAGGAAAAGCTTTCAGGGCCTCGAGGACCAATGAAAGATCCCACATAGGAACCGACGGGGGGCGCGGCGGATTCATCCTTCTAGCTCCTCTAAGGAAGCGGATGACCAACTCATGTTTCCCCAGTGACTGGCCGTGCGTTGGTTCTGCAAACGCTGCCACGGCCGCCACGTACACTTTGAGCGTGGAAGGGGACCTTCCCTTATCCAACAGCTCTTGTAGGAAAGTGAGCAGATGCGCCACCCCGCATGTCCGCGGGTCCAGACCTCTGTCGGTGCACCAACCGGAGAACACCGACCATTTAGACGCGTAGAGCCTTCTCGTGGAAGGGGCTCTAGACTGCGTGATCGTGTTCATCACTCCTTCTGGCAGGGTAACGAGTACCTGTTGATCAGCCATGCATGCAGCGACCAGCGCTCTGAATGGGGATGCCAGATCGTGCCGCGAGCTTGAGAGAGGAGATCTGCCCTCACCGGAATCGGCCACGGAGCTGTAAGTGACAGCTGTGCTAGTTCCGGGAACCAAATCTGATTCTCCCAACGCGGGGCTATGAGGAGCACTGAGTGGCGCGTTTCCCTGATTCTCCTGATCACCTGTGGTAACAGAGAGACCGGAGGGAAAGCATATAGCGGGAGGCTGGGCCAAACCTGGGCCAGCGCGTCCTCGTCCTTCGAGAAGAACATTGGGCATTGAGCGTTGTCTTTTGACGCAAATAGGTCGACTTCCGCTCTGCCGAATAGGCGCCACAGTTTCTGGACCATTTGGGGGTGCAAGGACCATTCCCCTGGGGGGACATTGTCTCTGGACAGTCTGTCTGGGCCGTCGTTCAGATGGCCAGGCACATGCGCCGCCCTCAGCGAGCGCAGGTGTATCTGAGACCAAATAAGGAGGCGTTCCGTCAGATTGCAGAGATTTCTGGATCTGACACCGCCCTGACGGTTTATATAGGAAACCACAGATGTGTTGTCCGAACGGACAAGAACATGCTGGCCCTGTATGAACGGGAGGAAGCACTGCAGTGCGTTCTCGACCGCCATCATTTCCAGACAGTTTATGTGAAACTCCTTCTCCCGGTCTGACCACTGGCCAAAGGCCGGTCTGCCCTCGAACAGCGCTCCCCAACCTGAGTTGGACGCGTCTGTTGAGATGACTTTCCGGTGAGAGACGGTTCCCATCGTTACTCCCTGCTGGAACCAGCTGGCCGCTAACCAGGGCTGCAGAGCTGCTATGCAGGCCTGAGTCACTCAGATTTTCCGACCGCCAGACACCCAGGCTCGGGGGGGGCACGCGAGCATTCAGCCAGCGTTGGAGCGGGCGCATGCGCAGTAGGCCCAGCTGGAGCACCGCTGCAGCTGATGCCATACAGCCCAACATCCTCTGAAAAATTTTCAGAGGGAGGAAGCTGCCCTTCTGGAAAGAAGCGGCCAGGTGGCGAACACGGCGCGCGCGCTGTGTCAACAAACGAGCCGTCATGGTTACCGAGTCCAGTTCTATTCCTAAAAAGGAAATTGACTGGCTGGGCAGTAATGAGCTCTTGGTCCAGTTGACCGTGAGATAGAAGCTCTGTCGCTGACTGTGCCAACATCAGCCAATCGTCCAGATAGTTCATTATACGCAGCCCCTGACTTCTCAGGGGGGCGAGTGCCGCGCCCATGCACTTTGTAAATGTATGGGGTGCCAGGGACAGGCCGAACGGCAGGACGGTGTATTGATATACCTGACCGTCGAAGGCGAATCTCAAAAATTGCCTGTGACGGGGTACTATCTGAATCTGAAAATATGCATCCTTCAGATCTAGAGAGATAGACCAGTCCCTCGGGCGAACGTGCACGAGGATTTTTCTGGTCGTAAGCATTTTGAACGGTCTTTTCGCAAGCACTTTGTTCAAATGTCTCAGATCTAGGATGGGTCTGAAGGCTCCGTCCTTCTTGGGCACGAGAAAATAACGGCTGTAAAAGCCTGACTCGCTTAGAGAAGGCGGTACCCTTTCTATAGCCCCTTTGCACAGCAGCTTTGCTATTTCTGCGTGAAGTAGGTGTGCTACTTCCGCATTCACTATTGTCGCGGTCCGGGCTCGAAAGCGCGGGGGACGGCGAATGAATTGTAGTGTATAGCCCTGCTTTATTGTAATCAATACCCATTCAGAAATCCCTGGGATGTTCTCCCACGCGGCTATGTGAGCCGCTAGAGGGCGAATGGCCTCCGGGTTCAGACCGCCATTTGCTGGCTTGTGAAACTGAACCGGCGCGCGCGCTCTCGGTTCTGGGCAATGGCGGCTCGCTGACAGCCGAAACCGGCTGATTTATGTGAGATGTCCCGATCATAGGGGATGGGGAACAAACTTTTACCACATTTTGACGCGCGAGCAGCGCTCTGGGTGATAGAGCTCTCTGTAAGCGTGAGCGCGTGGACGTGGGCACGAGACTTACAACTCTATCTAACGCCCCGGTCATAATAGACGGGGAGCGTTCTATTAACGCTCTGCGTTTTGTGATAACGCTTAAGCGCGCGGGCGGGGCCCGGGGGAAGGTTTGTGTTAGTAAGCGTGAGCGCTCTCTGGCGGGCACGAGACTTACGTTTATAACCTGTTTGTTTGACCGTGTAACAGAGCAGGCAGATAGTGGGCACAGACTTGTGGACACATTTCTTACATGCAACACTCGAGCGGCTTTTCTGCGCTTTATGAGAATGTGCTCTGTGAGTGACACAGAATTTTGAGTGCTTATGTGTAGGGGTGAGCACTGGGGCGTGGGCACTTTCACTACACTTAAAACATTAACGGCATGAGCCGGACCAGACATTACACTCTTTTTGAGATTTCTCTGGGTCGCCGTGAAAACGGCGTTTGTGTGCAGGCGAGAGGGTGAATAAACCGGCTCGTTGGCTGCTAAATGAACCGCTGCAGTAGCCTGTTTGAAGGGGACTGACAGGGAAATGAATTTTGATGGCGGTCCGGCCGCAGCGGGACACGCGCGTCTTTTCTCTCTTACTGTTAGGAGGGCTTCGCGTGCTCAGATTTCAGCGTGATTCTCTGCCGAGGCCCTCTGGGAGGCGGCGGTCTGTGATGGCTGTCTGAGCGCGATCTAGGGCGGCCGCCCTGACGTCGCTGCGAAGGCTGTTTGAAACTGACCCGGACCCGAAAACGCGGCGCGCGCACTCTCGGTTCTGGGCAATGGCTGCTCGCTGAAAACTGAAAACCGGCTGATTTATGCGAGATGTCCCAATCATAAGGGATGGGGAACATTCTTTTTTCACTTTATGACGCGCGAGCAGCGCTCCGGGCGAAAAAAGCTTCTTGTAAGACTTACAAGTGTATTTGACGTCCCGATCATAATGGATGGGGAGCGTTTTATTAATGCCCTTCGTTTTGTGATAACACTTAAACGCGCGGGCGGAGCCCGGGGGGAGGTTTGTGTTAGCAAGCGTGAACACACTCTGGTGGGCACGAGACTTACATACATAACCTGCTTCTTGATCGTGTAACAGAGCGGGCAGATAGTGGGCACAGACCTGTGGTCACATTTCTTACATTCAACACTCGAGCGGCTTTTCTGCGCTTTATGAGAGTGTGCTCTGCGAGATTCGGAGTGCTTATGTGTAGGGGTGAACACTGGGGGCGTGGGCACTTCACTACACTTACAACACCGACGGCATGAGCCGGACCAGACATTATACTCTTTTTGAGATTTTTCTGGGTCGCTGTGAAGACGGCGTTTGTGTGCAGGCGAGAGGGTAAACAAACCGGCTCGTTGGCTGCTAATTGAACCACTGCAGTAGCCTGTTTGAAGGGGACTGACAGAGAATAAACTTTGACGGCGGTCCGGCCTTAGCGGGAAGCGCGCGTATTTTCGGAGGCGATGTGTCTATTAGTAAGCGTGAGCGCTCGTGAGCGGGCACGTAACTTACATTCTTAACCTCATATATAGTCACTTAAGACTTCTCTGGGTCGCCGCGAGAACGGATGTGTGCAGACGAGCGGGTTGCATCACCGGCTCGTTGGCTGCCAAATACACCGCTGCAGTAGCCTTATCTAAGGGGACTGACAGGGCGAGACATTTCGACGGCGGCGCGCAAGCCCGTCCGGGCCATGCAGAGAGCTCGAGAGGGCTCTGCATGACGCGCTAACGGGGACGCGATTGCGGGGTAGCTCTCTTGTAGCGTAAAGAGAGCTAGCCGCGTGCTCGTTGGTCGAGCAGAACTGGAACAGTGTTTGTACGAGGGCGCGCGCACGAGTAGTGGGCACGGGACCTACATTAACACAGATGATGCCCGTCCGGGTCATGCAGAGAGCTCGAGAGGGCTCTGCATGACGCGCGAATGGGGACACGAGGGCGGGGTAGCTCTCTTATAACGTAAAGAGAGCTAGCCGCGTGCTAGTACTTGTCCCTCGGCCTCATCCTCAGATGCGACGGCAGTGAGGCTCGTGAGCGGCAGCTGCGCGTCGGTGAGGAGGGGCGGGGGGTTGAAGGCTTCGAATCGAGCCCGCAGGGTCGACAGCGGAAGCGCTTTACAGAGCTCGCAGCCCCCGGAAGCGAGGGCGAGCTCTGCGTGTTCCAGGCCCAGGCAGAGAGCGCAGATCAGGTGGCGGTCTCCGGCGCTGAGCGGGGCTCTACACGTGCCGCAGGAAGTGCGAGGCATCTTGAAAAAGACGCTCGCTGCTCTTTTAGAAAATAATCTAAATAGCAAGGCAAAAAGGATACGTCGCCGGATAGCGTAGCTCGCACGGATGGCTGAAGGTGGCGAAGACGGCCGGCTTCCTCAGCGCTGTCCTAAGCTGGCTGTTCACTGTTCGACGGCGGCGGTGGCTTCTCTCAGATCCAGCGATGCGAAGAGCTCGCTGAAGAGACAAAAATCAGGGAAGCAGCCTACAGCCCATTCCTTTATAGGCTAAAGCCACGCCCATTCTGGCGGGCTGTGACGCTATGAAGGCGCGGGCGCCCTTCATTGGGCGTGATGTCACGCCCGGCTCACTGGTAGGCTGCAGCAGTTGCCCGCAGGGCAGCCAATGAGCACGCAAGTTAGCCTGCTCTAGGTCTGCTAGCTGCTGCACTGCGTTGACAAGGTATACAAAAATTAAGGATAATTTTTTGGCTTCAGTATCTCGAGAAGATGAATCTTTCCCGTAGCGTAAGCTAAACTTACGCAATACGAGAGAACCTCTCGTAAGAGAACTTAGAAGATACAAAAGAAACGTAAGGCACTGTCAAATACATTTGTATGAATCGATTGGTTTAATACAAGTCTTGTGAAGATATGCAATCACTTCATATGCTGGACAGATTTGATTTAGGCTTTTATTCACATTTAAACACACATACAGTGTATCACAAATGGTAAACACGGAAGATGACAGAACAAACATCACAGGTTCTTGTGCATAATTGCACAGCTAATTAAACTAATGGCAGTTTAGTGAATGTCCAACTATAGTGGATGTATGGTAAATGATTCAACAAAATAACAATGCAAACAAAATAATATATACATATTATAATAAAATAAATATAAAGACATATCTCGAGCCTTGATTTCACTTGGACCTGTACTGTATATGCATCCAACAATAGCACCCGAGCAATTGAATAGCAATGCATTAAAACTACTGAGAACTACAGTACTTATAGATGGTCAGAATCCTAAAAACAATCTAGAACAAATAGGAACCAAATAGTGTTATAATCCCAATATAGGAACCCCTCAAAAACTATTTTCTGTGATAGTGTCAATAATGTGATTATATTACTTCTGTTTCACTACGGTTGATACGTTGAGCAGCCATTTTGGACTCTGAAAATTAGGTTGTTGCACTTTCCCCAAATTTCCCAGTCACAACTTGAGGGGCGTTCCAGTTAAAAGTTCCTATAGGGACTAGGACTTTCCCACTTCCAATGACAAATGGAACGCACTATTTTTCCAAATCCATAGAAATATTACATGTATGAGCTGTTTCCACATCACAACAGAGCTTGTGCGTTATTCCTTTTCATATGGAATTCTCATATTACACACATTCATAAAATTAATAAAATAGATATTGTTGGAGTAAAGGTTTGTCTATTGTTGGTGGTTCCTGATGTTACATGGGGGTGTGCTGCTGCTTTCATCAGACTGCTGTGGCTCTCGGATCACTTTAGCGGGCATTTGGATTTTGACCATTGGTATGAGGGTCTCTAGTTCAAATCCTGGTTGTGCAGTTAAAAAATGTAATTGCATTGTATGCAAGTGGATGTATGAATGCATTTTATTTTGTGCTTTGATAACTCAAATCGCCTTATCTGGTGGAACTATCATCCCTGGCACATTTTTCATTTTTCTACGTAGAGTTATTTTTCATTGACATTCTGTTTCTATGGTGCAGACAGCCAGCAGCCGCAGTGAGAGGAAGAAAAGAAGTTCAATTCATTTTCAATGAGAAGGCTGAACAAAAAGAAAAGTAGGTGCAATCCCATGAAAGTGCCCAGAATATCGTATCCGAATTTATAGATGCAACACACATATTGTGCAAGACAGGATCCACCACCACTCACAGCAAATAGGTTTGCAATTAATGTACATAGGCCTATTTCTTTATTTTACAGTGGATTCACATATTGTGGCTGTTAAACAATGTAAAACAAATATTTTTAGTACTACTAATAAGTGGGCCTTTGACATATAATATATGGTTTGATTGTTTACACCTCCAGCTTTCTGCTGTGAAGAAACCTTATGAAATGTCCCATCTGTGATGCTATCTGTATCTGCGACATGTTTAATGTGGTCAGACTCAGAGCCACACATTTTGCTTGATTTGAGCTGTGTGTTCAATTCCAGGTGTGAAAAGGCCTAAATATATTTCAACTGAGAAGCAAGGGAATAATAGTCAATAGAGCTGCAGCAGGGTAACAAGGATATGCAGAAATACATAAACACATTAAAATCACACTCTAGGTTTTGATAACATTTTTAGCACATTTAGGCCTGGTTTCACACACAGGGTTTAGATTAAGCCAGGATTAGGATTTAAGTAGCTTTTATAAATTTGCCTTAGAAAAAAACATCTTGAGACAAAACAATGACACTGACATATTTTAAGATCTGTCAGTGCATGTTGCTTTCAGTTTAAACAGCTTAAACATGCATTTTAGTCTGGGACTAGCTTAAGCCTTTCTGTGAAACCAGGGATATAAATGTTGTATTAACTAAGCAGATTAACAAGATACATTAAGTCAAGTCAAGTCACCTTCATTTATATAGCGCTTTTAACAATACGGACTGTTTCAAAGCAGCTTTACAGTGATAATAGGAAATTGAAGTAACAGAGATTGTTTTGGCTTTACAGCAGCTCTAGAATAAAGTTATTGTCCAGCTAAAGTTAGTTTTGATTGATTAACTTCTGTCGCAACGATCATTAGTTATTAACTTAGGGGCCGCTAACACGACACTGTTCTAACAGAAAATTCTTTAATGCGATCCGGCCGCTCATTTGCATAAAACAGTGCCTGGTGGCTCTGAGAATTTTTTTATAGCTTCCGCGTAGCCACGTGAATATGAATTATCCTGACAACGTTTTATCAGTACAGAGGTAAAGGGAAGGAGGCCTTCACAAGGGAGAGACTAGTGACACTTCAGGACTGCGTTGTCGTCGTGTCCGGGCGCAGGTCCTTCATCAGATCCGGATACGGCCTGGATCCGGCGGACTGTGGTAAACCTCGGCATAAACAGAGAGACTAATATTAGCGTAGACGTAATCCTTCTTACGATGTACAAAGTACATCAGGATTTATGGGAAGTTGTTCCCGGCTCTGGCTGATCTAAACTATGCAGCCTAACATTGAATTATCGAAGTCTATAATGTGTTATGTTTATGCTAGGTCAAAGAGATGTGTTTTTAGTTTAGATTTGAACTGACAGACTGTGTCTGCTTCCCAGTGTTAGGAAGATTAAAGGTGCTGTATGTAATTTTTTGACTGCACTAAAGCATAAAAATACCATATGCAGAGATTTATGAAAAAAATGCCAAGTTTAAATACTTTTTGTTCCCCCAAAACAATGCTACAAACAGTTATTCTACTTTGAAATGTGTGTTTCATGTCGTAATGTCTGTTGAATGATTCTGCCCGCTGCCAATTTAACCAATAGTACTTCAACACCCACACTCTAAAACATGCTGGGTTGTGTCAACCTATGTTTGGGTCAAATATGGACAAACCCAACCTTTGGTTTACATATTTTAACCCAATGGTTGGGTTTGTCCATATTTGACCCAAACATGGGTTAAAACAACAGTGTGAGTGCAGTGTTGCCAGTTAGCAGAAAACACATAGTATTGCAGCCATGGTAGGCGGCAAACGAACTGGGTCAGAGATCAGATTCTACCCGACTTAAAAAGCCTTGGCAATAAAAAACATTGCAAACATATACATTAGCCGATCCATTCGCACCCAGGACCATAACTATAAAGATAACGATATAGTTCTAAAAAAACATTCTCAGTATAAAAGAATAGCAGAGTTCACACCACAGCTATAATGATAACGGCACAGAAAAACAATATTGTTAGAATCACTTCCAGAAAGATTTTATCCAGCTTATGATAAAAAAAAAAATGACAGCCAATCAGAATCCATCCTGCTGTAACAAACTCGAACATTTAAAGTAACAGACAAGCACACGATTAGAATAAGCAGAATGATATCTTCCGCTGGTGTGGACGCTAATATAGTTATCTGTATAGTTATCGTTCTTGGTGTAAACGGGCCTAAAGGCACATCCCTTTCCTTTATCAGTTGCACTCGTTCCTGTTGCATGTCCTCAATCTGGCAACCCGCGTGAGTCTGAGGAGGAGGGGCGGGGAACAACTCTCTATAATGTTTTAAATTTAGATTGCAGTACCCGTTTCAACCACTAGCTGTTAATATTACACACTGCACCTTTACAGGGACATTGTGTAGGAATTTCTCCCATCTAGCGGTGAAATTGTATTTTGCATTCAAACGAATTGTGCTCTCCAGCGCCTCGCTTTTTCAAATCTAGGGTAGCTGTTATGTACCAAAAAGCTATGACAGGATGTCTTCTAATAGCACTTCGTCAAGTTTTCCTTCGGATGAACAGGTTTGTTATTTCAAACAAACTGCAACTTGACACAACGAACAAACTAATGTTACAGTATGAATAATAACAGTGCAATGCAGCGCCTCTCACTGCTCTGCTCCTCCGTTTCTGCTGCTTTCAGTCACGTGACGCTGGCTCTGAACAAAAACTCCTTGTGGAAACGCGTTGGCCTAGTACTTTTTGACCCTCTCTGCTATTATAGTTTTTCAAGATGGCGGAACGACACGGAAGCTTCCGTGGACCTACCCGTCACATGTAGGCTATATAAAGATAATAAATTCTTCGTTTAAGAGGCTAAGTCAGAGGATAAGTCAGATAATTGGCAGAGGTATTTCTACACCATTGAGGACATACCTAAAAAACTACACATTGTCCCTTTAAAACAAGATATGGCTGCCATAAAATATAGACTTAAAAGAATGTGCAAACAGTAACTATTAAACTATTACTGCGTAGCATTTGGACAAGGTGAACAGCTGTTCTCCAAAGGTTTTATAGCAGCCCTTAAACTGAATGGTCCGACCCCCTGTTTTGTGGATGCAGGATCAGCTTCATTTTATCCTTCCTCAACAGAGCTGTGATCAGACATTTTTAAGGAGCAGTGGCTCAGAATGAGAGAAAAAAGGCCTCTGAGAAAAATGATGTAATGTGATGGTGGGGGGGATCATCAACTACATCATTACACAGAACCTCTTCTCTACAGATTGGTAGTCATGTAATGAGATATGATGATTTTCATGAACTATCTCTGCATCATATTTATTTTTATTTTTTTTAAAGTGTCACACTTCACACTTTATATTAGATGACTTAATAGAAACATCTAATAATAATAATAGAAATAATAAAATAGAAAAAAGAAAATAAATAAATATCTATTATAAGAAGATAATAAAAATACCACACTTAATTGCCAATTACAAAAATGTACAGTATTTTAAATATTGCAAACTATTTATATCTATTTTTATAGACCCGTGCCTGTTCAATTCCTAGCAAAATATATTTTGTCTTGTTTTGTCTGGGAAAATCTTGATATACTTGTCTTTCTTGATTGGGCTGTCCTCGATGGCCAGAAGCAGGAGATCAGAAACGTCTTGACCGCACAAATCCCTGAGTTTGTTTTCACCAGTTTCAGCTTTGAGAAAAATCATTCAGCAGAAGCTCTTCACACAAGTAGTGTTGCATAGATTTTCAGCTACTTAAAAATAGTTGAAAAACAAGATGAGCATCATACTCTTCAACTAAAGTGAATCAAACAAAACATTAAAATAATAAAACAAATCTAAAATTGGATGTCCCGTTTTTTAAAGTTGAATCTTAATGAGTATTTTGGTCTTCTTTTCCTGTCAAAATATCAGAACATTTTTAAAACAAAGTGCATTTTCTTGAAATACAAGATCTTTTAATACATTTTAAATTCCTTTTTACTAACCCACTTGGCAAATTGTTTATTAATCATAAGACTTGTTGATTTATTGGTAACACTTTACAATAAGGTTAATTAATTAATGTATTAACTAACATGAACTAACAATGAGCAATACACTTGTTACTGTATTAGTTCATCTTTGTTAATGTTAGTTAATAAAAATATTGTTTATTTTTTGTACATGTTAGTTCACAGTGCATTGACTAATGTTTCCAAATACAACCTTTTTAATAATGTATTAGTAAATGATGAAATTCATATTAACTAAGATTAATAAATGCTGTAGAAGTACTGTATTGTTCATTCTTAGTTCAGGTGAAAATGGTTAATATTCGCAGAAGTAGGATTCAGTATCATTAATTGTATTGCCTTATTAAAGGTAATAATAGCAAGCTAGCTTTGAAAGCATACGATCCCGCCGTCCCTTCAGAGCGTCTCCAAAGCCACGCCATGTTATTTAGATAAAGTTTAGTACATCTTTATCCACCACTGTTTGTTTTGTTGTTGTTGTTTTTTGACAACCGTTGTGGTGGCAATTTGGGTTTGATAATGTAATTAAATATTTTAGATACAAAGTTACTTATATATTTGTGTGATCACCCCAGTTTATAAACCAATTATATTAAAATAACTATTCGGTATAATTTGAACCAAAAAAAAAAATGAAAGTCTTGGCCTTCGTTTGATACAACGCATTGAGAAACACACGGGATCAGTCAGTATTTGAGGAGCTCGGCTCATCCGCATGTACAGGACCTCAGAACTGAACGAGCGAGAGAAAATAAACGTCTCCTGCTTGTTTGCCATCCTCCTCCTCAACCTTCCTAAGTAATGTGAAATTAAAGGCTTCTTCACAGTCTATAATTAGTCGACCCTGACACTAATTAGAAATGCTCTGTATGGTGCCACTTCATATTTAACTGAATGGGATATTCTCTTTCATTTTCTGCTTCTGAACATTAGACCATATCGTAGGCTGAACGGTACAGGAGCAGAGAAACACAAGTCTCCAGAACAAGAGGAAAAACAGAGCTTATATACCTGAACCAGACCAAACAGCATGAGGACAGATACATCCATGACTCAGCTGAATATCTGGAGGTGCAACCTCCAGCTGAATTTGTAGTTTTCTACTTTGGAATATATAAAGGTGCAGTATTGGGTCATGCAACACACAGAAACACTTTTTTTTAAACCTGCATCAACTAAAAAAGAAACATAGCTGCATTAAAATAAGTTTGCGGTTGGTAAGACTTTTTAATATTTCTGAAATAAGTTTCTTATGCTCAAGGCTGCATTTATTTGATAAAAAATACTGTTAAATCAATAATATTGTGAAATATTATTCCATTTTAAAATAACTGCTTTCTATTTGAATATATAGTAAAGTGTAATTTATTCCTGTGATCAAAGCTGAATTTTCAGCATCATTACTCCAGTCTTCAGTGTCACATGATCCTTCAGAAATCATTCTAATATGATGATTTGATGCTCAAGAAACATTTATGATTGTTATTAAAGTTCAAGACAGTTTTGCTGGTTTATATTTTTGTGGAAACTGAGATACATTTCTTTTATATTCTTTGATGAATAGAAAATTCAATAACTGCATTTATTTAAAATATAAGTTTTGAAACAATGTAAATGTTGCCTGTTATGTTAGTGTCATGAAACTCTCACTCTCTCTCTTAGCTGTCCATCGTGTTCGATGATGACGCTTGCTCCAGGGGTGGGATGGGGGTGGGGGGGTTTAGGTTTGGGGGTTCAGCGACCTTGCCGCTGGTGCCACTTTTCGTGGGCGTTGAGTCCGATCCTTGAGCCGCACACTCGACCGCAGATGGAGCAGGGGAAACCAGATGCCAGGGGGGTGCCAGCCACCCATTGGTGTCTCTTGATGCGCCTCTCGGATCGTCGGTCTTGGTTGGTTTGGTGTATTTGAGAGACAGCAGTGGCACTGGTAACCTGCCAGGCTGATCTGTCAAGTGCCAGAGATTCAAGTTGCGTAAGGGGGATGTTCGCTCGCTTTAGAATGTCCCTGGTGTAGTCCTTAAAGCGCCGCTTTTGCCCTCCCGCTGACCGCTTAGCGCCCATGAGTTGACTGTAAAGGACTTGGCGGGGCAGGCGGTGTTCAGGCATGTGTATGGTGTGCCCTATCCAGCGCAGATGTTTTTTGGCCACAGCTGCTTCCATACAGATTGAGTCAGTGTTGCTGAGGATGACTGTATGGGGGATTCGATCTTCCCAGGACAAACTGAGGATCTTCTGTAGGCAGTGAATGTGGAAGGCCTCTAGGCTCATAATGTGTTGGCGGTATGGGGTCCAAGACTCTGCCCCATAAAGCAGAGTGGAGACACAAACCGCGTTGTAAACAGCGACTTTGGTACTGACCTTCAGGTTACGGTTTTCAAAAACCCTGCTGCGTAGGCGTCCAAAAGATGATGAGGCTTTATTTATCCGGGTGTGTATTTCTGTGTCAAGGGAGCAGCATGAGGACAAATCGGAGCCGAGGTAGGTAAAGTGGTCCACTGTTTTAAGTGGAACACCATTTATGTGAAAGCTGGGGGATGCGAGGGCGGGGGTTGTGAGATGGGACATGATCTCGGTTTTTTTAATGTTGACCTGTAGGCCAAAGGATTGGTACAAACTGGTTATTGTGTTAAGGGCGTGCTGCATAGAGTCCGGGCTATGAGCTAAGATGGCACAGTCATCAGCATACTGAAGCTCACAGATTTGGCGGATCTTTGTCTTTGTGCAGGCCTGGAGCCGACGGAGGTTGAAAAGACTTCCGTCAAGTCGGTATTCCACATGGACACCATCTTCATGTCCCATGACGCGGTGGAAGAGGCAGGTGATGGCAGAGAGGAGGATGTTAAAAAGCACCGGAGCCAAGACACAGCCTTGCTTCACCCCAACATTTACCTCAAAACACTCTGACTGGAGTTCTCCCATGAGCACTCTGGCTTTCATCCCTTCATGCAACTGCTGTAGGATGCTGAGAAACTTGGGTGGTACCCCAAGTTTGGAAAGGTGTTTCCAGAGCAGTTGACGGTGGATGGTATCAAAAGCTTTGCTGAGGTCGATGAAGGCAATGTAAAGGTCTTTGTGGTGTTCACGGCTCTTCTCCATCAGCTGCCTCAAGACAAAAATCATGTCTGTCGTGGATCTGGTCTTCCGGAAGCCACACTGCGTTTCCGGAAGCACAGCTTCCGAGATGTGCTCAACCAGTCTGCTGAGCATGATCTTGGCCAGGACTTTCCCTGCGATGGAGAGGAGAGATATCCCACGGCTGTTGCCGCAGACTGCTCGGTCTCCTTTCTGTTTGTAAATGACCACGATGTTAGCATCCTTCCAGTCCTGTGGGAGGGTCCCATGTTCCCAGATGTTTTGGATCAGGAGGTGCAGGCGACGCGTGAGGATGTAACCTCCGTGTTTGAAAACCTCTGCAGGGATTCCATCGGGTCCAGCGCTTTTGCAGTTCTTCAGCCCTACAATGGCTTTCCGGAGTTCTGAGTAAAGTGGTGGGGTGTCCAAGTGCGTGATTGGTGGCAGGTCTGGGAGATTATCCAGAATATATGGATCAACAGGATTGATGTGGTTGAGGAGGCTCTCAAAATGATTTGCCCAACGGGCAAGAATCTCGTGGCTGTCCTTGAAGAGCATGGCGCCGTCAGCTGATCGGACTGGGGCAGTCGCCCACTTCCTGGGTCCATACAATGCTTTTATGGCATCATAAAAGCCTTGAATGTTATTGGAGTCTGCCAGGTTCTGGATTTCTTGCGCCTTTTGCACCCACCAGGCGTCCTCCATAGTCCTGAGGGCTCGCTGGGTTGCTGTTCTTGCAGCACTGAAGGTGGTTTTAAGGGTGGGAGATCCAGGGCAGGCCAGGAGAGCTTTGTGGGCCTCATGCTTGGTTTTTAGGAGTGACTGTATCTCGGCTGAGTTACAGTCAAACCAGTCCTGATGGAGTTTCCTTGATTGGCCGAGCGCCTCTGAGGCTGCGCTATTAATAGCCTGACACAGAGCTGGCCAGTCGGTTGATTCCTCCGGGATCTTGTTGAGGTTTTCAGCAAGGAGCCGTCGGAGGGTGTCTTTGGTGGTGTGGCTATTCAGTGCTGTACAGTTGAGTTTCTTGTTTGGAGCTGTCCTCGGGCCACGGGGCTGAATGCGCATGAGAAGTTTGGATCTGACCATGAGGTGGTCAGTCCAGCACTCAGCTCCGCGCATAACACGGGTGGTGAGGACATCTTGTCTGTCCTTTTGACGGACAATCACGTAGTCAAGAAGATGCCAGTGTTTTGAGCGGGGGTGCTGCCAGGTGGTCTTAAGCCTGTTCTTCATCTGGAAGACGGTGTTAGTAATGACCAGCTGATGCTCTGCACAGAGGGAGAGAAGTCTGAGCCCATTGTGGTTCATTTTCCCCACACCATGCTGGCCAATGACTTTATTCCATACCAGGTGCTCCGTGCCTACTCTAGCATTGAAATCTCCCATGAGTATGAGCCTGTCCGTAGCCGGGGTTTTCTGCAAGATGACATCAAGAGATCTGTAGAAATCCTCTTTGATGTTGTGCTCGGCGTCAAGAGTTGGAGCGTATGCACTGATGAGAATGGCGAAGCGTTCCTTAGCAGGGGAATGCGCCATGTCATCAGTCTTTCGTTGATTCCGATGGGGGATTCGGGAATGCGCTGCAGCAGTTTAGATTTTACAGCAAAGCCAACTCCATGGTTACGACGAGTGCCTTCGGGGACCCCCTTCCAGAAGAAGGTGTACCCAGCACCAACCTCTGTCAGGGAGTCCTCCCCATGTAGTCTAGTCTCGCTGAGAGCTGTTATGTCAATGTTATATCTTGCGAGCTCCAGGGCCACCAGTGCTGTCCTGCGATGGGGCCTGTCAGGAGTTTCGGCCAGGTCCAGCAGTGTGCGAACGTTCCATGAAGCAATACTTAGCTTATATTTTTTTACTTTGACTTTTCGACCGCAAGTAGGGATGCTCCGACGGTTGCGGCTTATCGTCCGGAGTGTGGGGAGCAGACAATTTTTGGACCACCTTTTCCAGGTCCTTCCCCGTCACAGGGGTGAGCAGTGTGGGGCTGCTCAGTCGCAGTGGAAGCTGCCGAAAAGACGCGCTGCTCCATCCCGCAGTCCTAGCGACCGTCACTCCATTGCCGCCTGTGTGCATGGTTTGGTTAGGCACTCCCAGCCACATCCTTGGCCTGTACCCACCACCATTCCACATCGCCACAGGACTTTGAGGGAGAGGGGGTGGGGTGGGGTGGGGGCAAGAAGCTTGCGCATAGGTGAGGATTAAGGTGAGGGTGTGGGTGCGCAGACCTCACTCCCACCATCTTCACTCCTACCAGATGACCTCCAGTGGCATGAGGGAACACATGACGACCTTTGTCTGGCAGGAGTTGCAGGGGGCTGCCGGTGGTCCGGACAGTTGGACTCCGCCTGTGCCTGTCCCCAATTGCAGGTTTTTTCTTCGGGGTTTGCTCCCCTAGCCACTGTACCCTCCCGAGTTAACCCATGTGGCTTGGAGTTGCCTTCGTCCGCCTTCCCAGCCGTTGTGGTGGTTCTCACATCACCATCTTCCGCCTGCGCCGCCGTTGGGGTCTTCACTGTTTACCCTTAGCTGGGGCTATTTACCCATAGCTGGGACAGAGGTTGACGGGCACCAGGGCATTTCCACTCACCAATGGGCCTGCATGCCGCGTCTCTGGGGCCCACTGCTGCTCCGAGATCCCGTACAACTTAGCCTGGAACCACAGGGGACCAGTTACCATGTGTGCCACGGGGAGGCGTGTACGAGATCTTGGCAGTGGAGAGGCTATGTACCGGCTGAGGAGGCTTACGCACTCGGCTCCTCTTTTCGCCCCTGAAAACAGAGGGCTATCCGGTGGCAGTAGCTGAAAGCAGAGAGTGGCAAGCAGAAGGAACATGCAACATGCAACATGCACTAGCTACAAGCACTACTACTCCAACACTGCTGCACTGACGCATCACACGCCCTGTGTACCAGGACACACACACACAGTTAAAAAACAGAAGGATACACACAGGTAAAGTGAATAACAGGTTTATTTGCAGGGGCCAGTTTCACAAAGATAGTCTTTGACTATGGCTTAGATATAGCCTGGGAAAACCCAGAAGGAAACAGAAGGATACACACAGGTAAAGTGAATAACAGGTTTATTTGCAGGGGCCAGTTTCACAAAGATAGTCTTTGACTATGGCTTAGATATAGCCTGGGAAAACCCAGATGAACTTCTGGCAAATTTAGATTTGCTCTGCAAGTTAGTCTGGCGAAAAGCCCATTCAAGCTCATTTCCAATCTTTCCAAATCGAGGCACCAATCACAAACGTTGAGGCGGGCTTTACAAGATGACGATCGATCTGATTGGTTTTAAGGTCTATCCAATTGCGCCCAGAGGCATTTGAGCGACGTCCGTTGGTGACGCCCATTTGTAAGTGAGCTGTCAATGAACCTTCCCCAGACCCTAACTCAGTTACGAATGAGAAGGGTCTGGTCTTAACCAGGGGTGCGTTTCCCAAAGCCAACTATGATTGCAAGTTCCGTCGTTACCAATAGAGTTCAATGGAAATTGCGATCATAGTTGGCCAACGATGCTTTTGGGAAACGCACTCCAGGCTAGCTTAGATATAGTAGATAGTCAGACTTCAGATAGACATCTAAATCAGAGCGTTGCACAAAGCACTTAAGACTCTGACTATCTTAAGTAGGACTACACTGCAATGCATTCTGGGCAAAATAAGACACTTTTCAAAACAAAAAACATGGCGGATCGAGTAAGCGCATTCAACCGCTCAGTGCGGTTTACCCCAGCGGAAAATATGTGTTTGTTGGAGGAGTATAACAGTTACAAGGACATTTTACTTGGGAAATTTAGCGGAGAATGTAGTAACAAGAAGAAATGTTTAATTTGGAAAAAGATACGACAGTTAACAGCGTTAATCCGACCGTTGAGCGGAGCGTTAAAGACGTACAGAAAAGAAAAGTCCTCATTATTATATATTTCCAGTAGGTTACAGCAGTCCCTAAAAACCCTTTCCCTTCTCATAGCTCTCTCCATAACGCCGTCAGCAAAACACAAATTATGAGCCATTTTCCCTTTTCTTTTGGCTGTTTGTAATGTAACTGATTGTTACTGCTGGTGGCCAAGGTAACAGAGTCTTAGACATGGGTTAGCCTGGGGTTAAGGTGTCTAATTTTTTTGGCCTAAATTAAGTCAGTCTTTATTTTTGTGAAACAGTCTAACTTGCATTAGACTAGTCTATGAGCAGATTTTAGACTTGTCTAACACTATAGAGCGGTCTAAAATAGCTTTGTGAAACCGGCCCCTGAAGTATGTGATCGTAACGATGGAAGCGGGGGAGTAACTGAAGAATATAGTGTTCAGGATGGACATCTGGATGATAACGGATCTTATCTGATGCAGGTTCTGAAATGGAGATCGAGGCCGATGACTGGAGACAGATGAACGTATCTGATGATTGATGATAAATCGTTCAGGAAGACATCACAACGGTAAGGAGTGAGGTTAGTGTTCTCTGAGGGAACGACGAGACCAGACAATGGAGAACTGCAGTGGGAAGAGTATATAGTGCTGGATGATGATCAGTGACAGGTGACAGTGATCTCTGTGATTGGGAAGTGCACGCAGGCGAGGGCCAGGGAGGATGCTGGGAAATGTAGTGAGGAGCTGGTGACCGTGACAGTTAGTGTTTGTCATTCCTGGTCCTGTATTCTCCTGAGCGTCAGTTCATTTAAATATATACATTGAATTATACATCATTGTGTTTGACAAGCATATCTTGCAATTACATTTCTTTAAAAACAAATCTGACTGATCCCCAATTTTTGGACAATTCTGCATTTTCCAAACAACATATTCTGTCAAGGAAGACTTTCGCTCATCATCAACACAAATAAAGACACTTCTGATGAAATCTGAGAGCTTTCTGTCCCTCCATTGACAGTCTATGCAACTACCACTTTGTCACTACAAAAAGTTAATAAAGAGATTGTAAAACTATTCTAAGATCTTCATTTGTGTTTCAAAGATGAATGAAAGTCTTATGGGTTTGGAATGACCTGAAGATCAGTAAATGATGACAGAAGTTTTTTTGGGTGAACTAACCCTTTCACAACCAAAAAAAAAAAAAAAGTCTGATCTAAGCATTTATCTATAGGTAAGTTAGGTTACGTGTGTTTACAATAATTGTAAAAATTTAAACAAGCATCCTAAACCAGCACAGTATGTCCTGAAAACCTGTCAACATAATTATGTGCACAGGACCTGAATTTACAATTACTACTTTGCTATACTCATGAATATTACAGTAATTTGTTTATGTGAACAGGAGGTCTGGTATGGTTACTTAGCAAAGTCAACATGACCTAATTAATATTCATGCCATGACGTCACAACCAGTGCGTCCAACCCCCCCCCCCCCACACACTTTAAAACTAGCCTGAAGGAAAGCTGGTTAGAGCCTTTTTGATGTTATGTTTTATTTAGAATATAAGTTGCCATGAAAGCATTGCAGAGTAGGGTTGCAAATAACACACTAAAAAGCTTTATTAACTTAAGGTTGACAGGTATATCTGAGAGTAATGGTTTCAGCTGAGAGTAATGGTTACAGAAAAGGCGAAGGTGGGCAAAATGTTTCTTCTCCTTCACCAATCCTTCAGGAAACATGATCTTTACTGAGGGTTTGATGTATTCAAGAGCGTTCAGCATCCTACAGCTCCTAATTAATAGAATAACTCTGAATTTTGACAGCAAAGCTCTTTACAGTACATTCAGTGCTGTCTGGCTCCCAGGTTTTCAAGTTTTTACTGTGCTTATTTATTAAATATACAGCTGTGAAGTTAAAGTCTATATAAAATAGCATCCCACAACCCATTTTACTAACATGGCTTGGTTTTATCAATTATGGGATTCTGCAAGGTAATCATGCAACAACAGAATGAATGGGATGGATGAAGAAAGTTGGCATTATTTACACAAGTAACTCTAAGTTAATAAAGCTTTTTAGCATGTCATGTGTGACATTGTCCAAATTTTATTTTAGTATACAAGTCATTACATTGGAATATTACAAATAAATCACACATGATACAAAATACAAAAATCAACGAAAATGAAACTAAATGAAAGAATTTTGATTCCATGTTGACTTCTAGTTCACACTAATTCAGATACATTTGTAAACATCTTTTTCTCTACGGTTTCATCCTTCTGTCTAAACAGCAAAAACATTTTTTTTAAAACACTCTTTTAGCTGGATAAATTTGTAGTGTGGACTATGAAAACAATATGTCATTCAGTGTGGAAAAGCAAACTTTTTAAAAACTTTAAAACAAGCTAGTGTGGATAAAAAATGCTTCTTTCAAATGTGTCCAGATTAAAGGCCCGTACACACCGGGACGAATATCGGCGCGCGTTATTCGCCAGCGTTTTTCAACGCGTTTTTTGTGTTCACACCCAAGCGATTTTCGCTGACGATGAGCCGAGTTGACACGCAAATTCATTCCCTGACATTAGATGGCGCTAATGTACATTAAAGACATGAAAGCCTATGTACATGAAAGACAATTAAGTGAAATGAAAGTCACCATCAGGGCCCATTTGCTCTGCAATACCACTCCTTAACAGTTCTCTTTTATCAATATTTTTGTAGTCACTGCCGCGTTTGTCATACAGCTCCTTATGTTCCGACACCAATGAGACCAGCAGCTCTACATTTATCTTGGCTTGCATCTTCCTCGTCTTCTTCCCGGCAGTGTGTAGACACTACTTGGCGTATATCTTCTTCGCCGTTACGTATGTGTGCTTGGCAAGGCCGTTTTGTGTTTGAGCGCCCCCCAAGTTGTGTTTTACTGTAACTTCAGAAGCTCCAGACACGTGAGCAAAAGCGCCAATCTCATTGGTCGGATAGTTTTTGTGAAACCAAGTGAAACCAAAAAAACGAACCTGAGGCGTTTTTTAAAAAATGACGCTTTTACGCGTGGCGTTTTTTGCGTCGGTGTGCACACTCACATTGGCACCCTTTGTTTAATCACGAGGCGTTAAACGTCGGCGAATATCGCGCGCGAAATTCGTCCCGGTGTGAACAGGCCTTATTGCTGATGTACCCTCACAATCATGGATATGTGGAGGGGAAAAATACAGTAACATCAAAGCTGCTAATAACATTGGTCTCTTGGTTTGTTATTATCAATTTTTCAATGTATTGGTTGAATGAATGATTCACTGACTCTCATAAAGACAATCACTTGTCGTCATCTACTGTAATGAGACTGAAGTTCACACTGCACCATTTTCAAAGTAGTTGGGTCACTGTTCTTTTCACACTGCGTGACTATCTGGGGTAACATTCAGTTGCTGGTGTGTGCACAATGCATGATGGATCGGCAACAGGAGGTTTCACATTGCATGACTTTACAAAAGAAAGAATCACGGACAACTTTAGGGCTGGTCCGCAAACTACGTTTCACAACCAAACACACGAAAAGTGATAAGGAAATAATGCAAAATCACGCGTTTGTGAGACTGGAGTTCTCGCGCGAGACTGAAATTGTTATAAAAAATGATAGCCTGCAAGAAGACTGCGATCCACATTGTCTATGCGCTGATTTCCTGCGAAAAGGAGAAAGAGAACAACAGCTTATGCCGGAGGGAATGGTTGAGGAGACAAGAGCGAGGATTGTGTCTTCTTCTTTTTTTTTTGTTACTTTTTTTTTTTTTTTTTGACAAGAAAAGGAAAGAAAAACAGACTGACAGACCAAGGAACAGCAGGCAAAAACGTCATAGATTTACAGAAATGTTCAATACCATGTAAAACAGAGAAAATAACAAACAAACAAAAAAAAACATATACATCTCAATTTGTATTCAGATAAAATATCCAGTTTTTCCAATATGCTTCACATTTACTGGCATGTCTCACACAGAAAGACAAATGTTCCATAACATAAATTTCCCAAACTATTTCTATCCATTCAGCAATTGTCGGGTACTCTTTACTTACTGTAGCCATTTGCTAGTTATTGCTTTCTTATGATTGTGTGTTTCTAAATAAATAATTTTGCAATGTGCTGCTGTTGCGGCTGGTCACGCAAATGTTTGTGCTTTGTTTCTGTCTAATATAATTGTAAATATATCTATTAAAATACTGATATTGTGGTCTATAACTCCTCCCTGAACTCCCTGTATTGCTCTCTCATTGGCTGTACGTAGGTCATCGCGATGTAGTTTTCAGTCAGAACACATTCATTTACACAGCAGGATTGTGAATCACCCACAGGTCCAGATATTTAGCATGTCAAATATCTCACAGGCGTCGGCGACTCATCGGCGATTCTCTCAAATCGCGTCTTTGATCATTCACACTGCGGGATCGTCACTCGCGTGAACGAGCACCGTTTTGCCTATGATTTCTGGCATTTGTCGGCGATCTCCTAAAACCTGTCGGCGAGCGAAAATCGGGCCTAAAATTGTTCAGTGCAGGGGCGGACTGGGACCGAAAAGTGGCCCTGGACTTTCTGGCCCACAGCAGCCCACCACATCCCAAATCATAACACATTGGCCCATTAATGTGCAGAATATTTTTTTAACACCACTTATAGCATAAAAATATAACACAATACAAAAATAAATGCTATTTAAACATTTATTTTAAGTAACACAACATATAGCCTATTAGGTCATATTTGTAAAAACCAAAGGGAAACAAACAGAAGAACATTAAGACAACATATAAAACTATCAAGACAGCATATCAGCTAGTCAGGGGGAGCTAGAGCCATCAGAGCCTGTTGAACTGCTACTCTTCGCGCCAAATGTATAATCTGTTAATTTGAAGCATTTCACAGCATCTACCTCTAATGCTTTTTTTAACCGTCGGTTGAAATTGGTCCTCGTCTGCTTTTTTTTTTTTTTTGGCCGATTCGACATGTCAGTGAAAGAGGGAACTCTGATTGGCTGTTCAGCTTAGTGAACGAGTCAGTGCACTGCACGAGAATAATAGCAAAACAGCGAGCAAAGAAGTCAAAACTGCACAGATAGAAGGCTGTTCTAATGTTACGTCATATTACCTGAGTGTTCCTTGGCGAATATTTAAATATTAACATGAGAGGAGTGGAATAAAGAGAGTGTTTAGCAGGATTGATATTCAGAACGATAAGCACGCACTGCTTTGTTTACGGCGTGTATCTGCAGCCACTGCGGTCAAATGACGAATATAGGCGAATATATCTACAGAAATAGACAGTTGTCTCATTTACACGCAGGTGCAGAACGCGCATTGCCGCATTCTAGCTAACAGTCGGCTGTAGTTCTCTCGGTGTGTTCAAGTGCAGCTTTTTTCCAGCGACACAGGCGACGCGGCGATGTGAGGCGACAACACAGGCCCTGTCCCAAATGGCACACTCCGGACTTGTGGACTTCCTCAGAGTCCACACTTCGGTGACGTCATGTAGTGCAGACCTATAGGGCCCTTAGCGCGAGTCCGCGAGGGCGCATTGAGAGGTATTTTTGGGACAGACTCGATCGTCACGCCGGAAACAGGAAGAAGGTCTCAGCTCAGACGTCGAAGCTGAATAAACTTAAAGGTCATCTCATCAGTCCCTTTAATAGAAAAATATCACAAATATCATTAAAAAAAATTACAGTCTTTAGCATCGAGAACAGGATTTATTTTATTTTCCCAAATCTTATGTCCATGTGAACTACACAGCCTGCTTTTACAGTTCTATAATTGTATATGCCACCTGGGCATTAGAATAGATGTCATGGTTATGTAAATGATCAATACAGTTGTACATAATAATACATAATGTTCGATTTTAACACAAAATTAAAATGTAAATGAGTTTAAGAAAAATGTATAGGTTTCATATTCATACTACGTTTATATGACTCAGTAAAGCCATGACATTCGGTTCTATTTATGTAATGAATCATAATGCGATCGTATTATTTAACACGCTATTATTATGTTTGATATATCAACCACTGGTCGATAATGTTTGTATAAACTGTAAGTAACAACTGGTAAAATGTACGCCTATATCATAAAGCCATGTTAACAGTCCGTGAGCGAAATCTCCTCCCATCCGTTTTCTGATTGGCATTTCGCAAGGATTCCTGGGTAGTTAAAGTGCGTGGAGCCTGCATCTATGCGGGGTTCGCGGAAGACCGCTCCAAGGGTACAAAGGGGGCGCTGCTGAGCACACTTCAGAGCGTTAAAATGCTAAATGGGATGGCCTACGGACTCGTAGACTCGGCGAGCACGCGCAATTTAAGTCCACGAGACCGAAAGTCCACATGAAGTGCGCCATTTGGGACAGGGCCACAGTCAGCTTTCATCTGATTCTGCGCTAGTTCATCGGCGTTGGCTTGGTGTGTTTCCAGGACGTGAAAGAGGGCGTGTTTCAAGATATGCAATGGAGTAGACCAAACTTAACAGGGAGGGAGGGCAATACACTCACATGCATGTACACGAAACACACTCCTTGTCGGCCGCGCCCGCGCGATCGATTCCCTCATCCATTTGTGAAGAAAAGAAATGTAATATTATGATTTCCGTCATTTTTTTTTATATAGCCTATATTTTTTTATATGTGTACCGGGCCGGCCCACATTGGCCAGCGGCCCACCGGGAAAAGTCCCGGTGCTCCAGATGGCCAGTCCGCCCCTGGTTCAGTGTGAACTCGGCATAAGCAGCCTGACAGTGTGGAAAACACAGACAAACAGAATGATACAAACAATTATGTTTGTTATATTTAAGCAGTTAAATAAGAACTCTGCTTGATCAATCAGATTCGAGGACCGTTATATAATGCTACACAGAATTAAACTGTCACTTAATACAGAAAGTACAGTCAGTAAAGGTACACACAGTCATAAAATATCTAAATACTATTTCACAGATGTGATGCATACCCAATAAAATGAAAAAGTTACATGGATCAGATGAGGAAGGCAGACTCGAGTGAAAGAGGCTGAGACTGAGGTGAGGAAAAGGTGAGGAAAGTTAGTTTGGAAGACATCGAAATAAGAGCCACAAGGTATTTCGCCAGAAGACAAAAGTGTCTGAGTGGAGAAGCGGGCTGCAGAGATGCGATTAAAAGTCTATTGATCTGGCACTGCGATTGCTTTCTCCCACATTATATGAAGCCATGTTTGATTCAGCTCTGCAGTGTGAAGGGCTCAGAGTGACATTAAGGCTAAATTTGCTTCCTTTGCATGTTTGAGAGCACTGCATTTAGTCCCTTGAAACTGTCTTTAGCCTCAGAACAACTCAATGCACTGCAATGACCACTAAAACATTTATGGTGAATATGGGTCAAATTATGGGGAAAATGATAAAACTATAATAGTCATGGAAGTGTACTCTCTTTTTAAAGTACACTTAAGTGGACTTTCATTTCATTAATATTATATTATCTGCAAGTACAGTTTTTTTTTTTTTTTTACATTTGAAGTACACTGCAGGTGAAAATTCAATGAATTTCCATAAATTAGTCAAATTCATTGTGTCTTTGGGACATTAATTAAGCCTTTAAAGTTCCAAAGTTGATCATGTTAGCCTATATGAAGGATCATAGCAGAGCTCAGTTCACAGACACCGGCGGGAAAGCAAGTCTTGTTTAAGAGGGAAAAGTAAAGTGTCCCACTTTACAAGTATTGCATTAAAAAAGATGATTTTCTTTTTTCCAAGTATTTTGTAATGCTTCTTTTTTTGTTTTGACTAAATTAAGAGGCATCCTTAACTTTCTATAAAGGTAGGCTACATCAGGTTGTATGACATTTGAAACCTAAATAAAATGCATAACATTTCCAAAATGTTCCTATTTTACCCATATTCCCCAATATTCTTAAAAGTCAAGTATTTTTATCTCAGAAGTGCATGATACAAATTTGCAATTGCGAGTTATAAATTCACAATTGTGAGATATAAACTCGCAATTCTGCGGAAAAAATGTCAGTATTTATATCTCACAATTCTGACTTTATAACACGCAATTGTGACTTTATAACTTGCAATTCTGAATTTATATCTCACAATTGTGAGTTTGTATCTATTCTGACTTTATATCTCAAGTTATATTTTGTTGTAAAAAGTAGCCTACTTCAATATTCAGGTTTTTTTTACAATTAGGATTTTTTTTTTATGGTCAAGGCTAGACTATTGAAGATAGTTTCCGCCACAGAATAAAACATTTTAAAAGATAATTGCGACTTTTTATCTCACAATTGCAAGTTTACTTGAGATATAAAGTCAGAATAGATATAAACTCACAATTGCGAGATATAAATTCAGAATTGCAAGTTATAAAGTCACAATTGCGTGTTATAAAGTCAGAATTGTGAGATATAAAGACTGACTTTTTTTCCGCAGAATTGCGAGTTTATATCTCACAGTTGTGACTTTATAACTCGCAATTGCAAATTCGTATCATGCACTTCTGAGATAAAAAGTCAGAATTGTGAGATAAAAAGTCTCAATTACCTTTTTTATTCCATGGCGGAAACAAGCTTCCATACTGTGTGTGTTGCAGCACATATTTTTCTCTCCAGGAAAATAATCTCAGTGACCTTTTCACAAATATTAAAGCTATTGCTAAAAATACTCTGTAGTATAGTGGTATGGATGCTGCTCAGTACTGTGACCTTTGAGGCAATACAGGTTAACAGCGAAAACTGAAGAACTAAGCGAGTCTTCTCACCCTGAACATCACTAGAGTTCAGACTGACCCTGAAACACACACATGCAGGAGATATCTGGATTGAAATTCATTTCACATCTTCTTCTCACAGATATTGTACAGGCAGGGCGAGCACAAATTGCTTCACTTTGCTCCCCCTAAAACATTTATGACAGTGGAATCAGTCATTTAGAGGCCAAAATTGTTTTGAACTGATTTGTATTTTCAGTGGCACAATGAATTGACGCATTGGCAGGGACAGCAGTTTGCATCATAATGCGTGATCATTCGAGCCGAAGACAAAAAGATGACTCTTCTCCTCAAGATTGTGAGATATGGATTTCAATAAAGTTCTCTTTAATCTTTTGGTTATCGGCGTGCATTATCTGGAGATCTGAGTGTGTGTGTTTTAATCATTTTTCCTCTATGAAACTGAGCAGCGGAGCAGTGTGACATCAGAACATTTTCTCACAATATATTCAGAAGTGTACTGAATTATGTAAATGTTCCCACATAAACAACGGTTCATAGTCTCCACATCTGTTAAGGGCTAGTTTCCATGACAGAATTCAATATATATTTTTTTATCACTACTGGAGCTGCCAGTTTGCTAAGTTTCAAATAATTATTAAACAGCACAAACTATGCAAAAGCAGAGGCGGAAGCACTCAGTGTCTGAATTCACTCACTCATTTTCATTCACTCCTTCAAGTGAACTATATTAGTGGAGTAATGTAGGGAATAGTGAATGAGGTTATAGGGGGTGATTTCAGACACAACCAGTGTTTTTTTACACAATTGCTGTGCCCTAGCTGGACCTCACACACACTTAATGCATGCAGGAGAAAACCTGCATTTATGGCATAATAAACATCAGGTGCATCTCAGCAGGGTTCAGGTTTAGTGCTCCTGCTGTGAGTCTGGACATATACAGTAGCTATAGGACATTTACAGTAGCTATGGGACATATACAGTAGCTATAGGACATATACAGTAGCTATAGGACATTTACAGTAGCTATAGACATATACAGTAGCTATGTGACATATACAGTTACTTTAGGACATCTACAGTAGCTATAGGACATATACAGTAGCTATAGGACATATACAGTAGCTATAGGACATTTACAGTAGCTATAGGACATTTACAGTAGCTATAGACATATACAGTAGCTATGTGACACATACAGTTACTTTAGGACATCTACAGTAGCTATAGGACATATACAGTAGCTATAGGACATTTACAGTTGCTTTAGGACATATACAGTAGCTATAGGACATATATGACATATACAGTTACTTTAGGACATTTACAGTAGCTATAGGACATATACAATAGCTATTGGAAATATACAGTAGCTATATGACATTTACAGTAGCTATAGAACATATACAGTAACTATAGGACATATACAGTAGCTATAGGACATTTACAGTAGCTATAGGACATATACAGTAGCTATAGGACATATACAATAGCTATATGACATATACAGTAGCTATATGGCATTTACAGTAGTTATAGAACATATACAGTAACTATAGGACATATACAGTAGCTATAGGACATTTACAGGAGCTATAGGACATATACAGTAGCTATGGGACATTTACAGGAGCTATAGGACATATACAGTAGCTATAGGACATATACAGGAGCTATAGGACATTTACAGGAGCTATAGGACATATACAGTAGCTATGGGACATTTACAGGAGCTATAGGACATATACAGTAGCTATAGGACATATACAGTAGCTTTATGACATATACAGTTACTTTAGGACATTTACAGTAGCTATAGGACATATACAATAGCTATTGGAAATATACAGTAGCTATATGACATTTACAGTAGCTATAGAACATATACAGTAACTATAGGACATATACAGTAGCTATAGGACATTTACAGTAGCTATAGGACATATACAGTAGCTATAGGACATATACAATAGCTATATGACATATACAGTAGCTATATGGCATTTACAGTAGTTATAGAACATATACAGTAACTATAGGACATATACAGTAGCTATAGGACATTTACAGGAGCTATAGGACATATACAGTAGCTATGGGACATTTACAGGAGCTATAGGACATATACAGTAGCTATAGGACATATACAGTAGCTTTATGACATATACAGTTACTTTAGGACATTTACAGTAGCTATAGGACATATACAGTAGCTATAGGACATTTACAGTAGCTATAGAACATATACAGTAACTATAGGACATATACAGTAGCTATAGGACATATACAGTAGCTATAGGACATTTACAGTAGCTTTATGACATTTACAGTAGTTATAGAACATATACAGTAACTATAGGACATATACAGTAGCTATAGGACATTTACAGGAGCTATAGGACATATACAGTAGCTATGGGACATTTACAGGAGCTATAGGACATATACAGTAGCTCTAGGACATATGCAATAGCTATAGGACATATACAATAGCTATAGGACATATACAGTAGCTATATGACATTTACAGTAGTTATAGAACATATACAGTAACTATAGGACATATACAGTAGCTATAGGACATATACAATAGCTATAGGACATATACAGTAGCTATATGACATTTACAGTAGTTATAGAACATATACAGTAACTATAGGTCATATACAGTAGCTATAGGACATTTACAGGAGCTATAGGACATATACAGTAGCTATGGGACATTTACAGGAGCTATATGACATATACAGTAGCTATAGGACATATACAGTAGCTTTATGACATATACAGTTACTTTAGGACATTTACAGTAGCTATAGGACATATACAGTAGCTATAGGACAGTTACAGTAGCTATAGAACATATACAGTAACTATAGGACATATACAGTAGCTATAGGACATTTACAGTAGCTATAGGACATATGCAATAGCTATAGGACATATACAATAGCTATAGGACATATACAGTAGCTATATGACATTTACAGTAGTTATAGAACATATACAGTAACTATAGGACATATACAGTAACTATAGGACATATACAGTAGCTATAGGATATTTACAGTAGCTATAGACAGTAGCTATAGGACATTTACAGTAGCTATAGGACATATACAGTAGCTATAAGACATATACAATAACTATAGGACATATACAGTAGCTATTGACAATATAGGGCATAGTAGCTATAAGACATATACAGTTACTTTAGGACATATACAGTAGCTATAGACAGTATAGGACATTTACAGTAGCTATAGGACATATACAGTAGCTATAGACAGTATATGACATTTACAGTAGCTATAGGACATATACAGTAAAGGCCAGTGTGAGGCTGAAGGGCCGTGATGATGATTTAAGAGGAGATGAATTTGCCATCACAGTAATCTTACACTCGTCACACTCTGAGAAGGCTGATACGGGTGGACTGAAATGAGCTCTAATGGGAGAATCGTCTGGACACTTCATTTGTAATATAGCGCTGTTATTACTTTGACTATGGTGGCATTAATCTTCTGCAACTTGATGTGGAAATATATGAATATGCTTTCACAGATTGTGTTTAGCTTTACAACAAACTAGGCCTGTCTGACTGGTGTGCTCATTATGATTGACAGGAGATGTTTACTGTCACTTTAAGCAATCACCTCATGTTTCCTGTATGATGCACCTAAACAACAGATGCTTTCGCAAAGAATCTGTGCAATAAAGGACAGGAAATATATGATCTATTAGTTTATTATTTATTTTATTAGTTTATAAAACACTGCATAATCTGGCACCTTCATACATTTCCGACTGTCGAGATACGGTCCAAAACTTTGTTTAAGATCCTATAGTGCTAGTCTTCTGGCACACTATACAGTAAATCAGTAAATTCATTTTTATCCAGACATCAATGGCTTATTGATCCTTATTGGAGTTCTCAATCATTTAGTTGATGTTGCTAGTTTGAGTAAAGAAATACACATTTCATTACTAATCTATGTGTGCAGTTTGCTTTAGAACCAAGCAAGTTGACTCATGAAACCATTTGTTTATTAAATAGCAATCGTATATCGCAATCGCAATATTGACCTCAATAATCTCAATATGATATATATAATATATATAATACTATACATATACGCACATATATTATATGAACAAAAAGTTTAATGTTAGATGCGATTGATCAATTTGATAAGCTTGTGAAGCACTTTGAGTTGCATTCCATGTATGAAAAGTGTGCTATAAAAATAAATGTTTTTTATTGTTATTAATATTATTATGATGATTATGTCTAGATTTAGTCACAAAACAATGTGGACAAAAAAGTGTGAATGTGGACAAAATAAAAGTATTTTACATTAAATTGTCCTTCAAATCTATCTCATTGTTAATGAATAAACGAAATGTAAAGTCAATCAGTAAGTGTTTTATTGTGTGGTCAGCAGAAAGTGACTGCGTGCTGAAGGAAAAGATGCGCACAGGAGAAACAAGGTAATTATTTCTAAATCATAATTTGACAGTACTGTTACAAAGGTGCTACCGATAGAAGCAGGATTTCAGTATATCGACAGCCTCCAGCCAATAGACGCCGCGCTCAAACATGATATTTCTGACAGCTCCGCAGGTAAACTCTCGTTTCCATGAGAACAGTCCTAGGATTTCACTACGTAGCCTTTCCTTTTTCTTTGTTTCTCCTTTTCTAGCACTTTTACCCCTCTCGCTTCAACGACCCGCTTAGTTGGAGACGGAGGAAGGCCTGCAGTCTCATTTGTAGTTAGTCTCGGCTCTCTGTCTCAGCCCGGAGTTGATGGAGTGATTCTTACCTGCGATGCGCTTGAGAAAGCTATTGTGCGCTGCTGATGGATGGAGTTTGGTGGAGGTCTGGCCACTTGGAGAGCTTAAATCAATCTGTTCATTTGTGTCTCTGTTGGGCTGATCATTGGAAAGTGCAAACAGTTGAGCAGCGCCCTCATGCTGAACAGTACGTTTTCATTAAAGTGCACAATCTGAATGTTTCACTGGCTCTGTGTTTGTAAGACTGCAAGACTACGGCCACTTTATGTACAGCAATCAATAATTCAAAAACACATCCCAGAAAAACAATGGGCATTTTACAATGGGCATTTTCAAACCAGGCAAGCATCACTACTGCATACTGTTCATATAATTTGACGAATGGAAAGTTCCAAAGAACAGCATTTATTTTAAATAGAAATCTTTTGAAACATTATAAAAGTATGTGGAGGTCTATATTCAAAATTATGTGTTGATTGTTTTATTGAACATTTTCAGTTGGTTCAACAACTAAAGTGTAAATGTTAAAGGTGACATATTATGCCCCATTTCACAAGATGTAATATAAATCTATGGTGTCCCCAGAATGTGTCTGTGAAATTTCAGCTCAAAATACAACACAGATCATTTATTATAGCTTTTCAAATTTCCCCTTTTTTGAGTGTGAGCAAAAACGCAAAGTTTCCCTTCGTCAGTCACTCCCGCGTACGTCATGACTAACGCATGGGGAACTCGCTTGAGAGACCAATCTACTTCGAGTGTAAACTTTATATAATTGGCCTAATAGTTTAAAAATGTTTCCTTAAGTTAGCAGCCTGTTAAACAGCAGCTCTACAGTCTCAGAGCCTCTCTGGAACAGTACACCATTCAAACAAGTGTGAATGACCTGTGTTAATGGGCCATTGCAGTTCCTGCTCCAGCCTACAGGGGAGCTGCTGAGTATGGACTTAAAAAACACACACACCTGTAGTTTTATTTATTTATTTATTTTATTTTATTAAATTAGGGGTGCTCCGATCAGGATTTTTGGGGCCGATCACCGATCCCCGATTACTGGAAGCTGTATCACCCGATACCGATACCGATCACCGATTACAGGGTCTATTTGAAACCTTCTATTTATCATGTAGCATTATTTATTAAACTATATTTAACATCAATGTACATTAAGTATTACAGTTAAGAGAAGACAACGTATCATGAATTGACACCTGTGTATTTATTTGCAAGCAACATGTCCAGCGTATTAACTTAGCAGCCTCATGTGCTTGGTTATTGGGAACAGCTTAGGGCTTGACAAATACAACTTTCCTGTAGAATATAAAAAAAAAAAAAGATAAAAGACAGAACATCTGAGTCTTTAAATTTAGCTTTAGACTTTAAACTAAAAACTGCAACAAAAAAGGCTATAGCCAAAATAATGTTTTGAGTCAGTCAGCCATCAGTTTTTCTAATACATTTAAAGGACCACAGGTAGTAAAGTGCACAGCAACAAAAAAAATACAAATAAAAATACTTCTTAAGGATCAATATTTTGGTAATTATTATTTTTTTTTTTTTTTTGCAAGAACCCTTGCAAAATTATTTTAAACAGATTAAGAAAGCCACCACTAATGGTCACATCTATGGTTAGATTGATTTGTTTAGATCCAGTGAAGTCGTGTCCCACCACTGTTTCTAAGGATCGATATTGTCCCCCACCAATTTTTGTAACATTGAGGCACGCACGGATGTACCTAATAAAAATAAATAGAACATCTCCAGTTAACTAGCAGAGCATTCATTTAGTTCGCTATTAAATAAGAAATCTAGCGCTAAAATGTGTTGTTGTTTTTTACTCAAGCTGAGTGAGCGCTCGTTGCCACGGCGATCGGTGTCATGGATACAGCGTTCTCTGTGGCTCGCGCGCAGTCTTCACTCGGACGCGCGCTTCAATCTATCACCGTTGTGGAGACTCTCTATTCATTCCGGTGAAATCCCACACAAAATAAAATGCACACAAACGTGTCCCTGCTTGATATACTGTAACCACTGATGAACATATTCAGTTTTGATGAGAGAAAAAAAAAATTATCCGAGTGCGGATTAGATGTAACCTCTGACACGCTTGGCAAAAGATCTACCACTAGACCATTTAAGAACTCAAACGTAATTTGCGGATCGATGGATTTGTTTACGGGTTCAACAGAGAGGCTGCACAGTGGGCAGCGGCATGGGACACACATTGCAGATTGATTGCTAATGAATTGTCTTTTTCACACAACTTGTAGAATTGCCAGACTGGTGAAGCCGTTTTTACCAGGGCATAAAAAATTGTCTCGCGAGTTTTGCGTCATCTGATCGGCTTTTCTTGATCGGCCTTTATAGAGACCGCCGATTACACATCCCAAAGCAATTATCAGCCGATTATGATCGGCGACCGATCAATCGGAGCACCCTTAAATTAAATGTTTGTCAATGTTTTTCACTTGATTTTAAAGGGTTAGTTCACCCAAAAATGAAAATGCTTCATAACATTAAAGCTGCAGTCCGTAGTTTTGCCTCTTTGTCGCCATCTCTGTTCGAAATCTGCAATTGCAGTTTTTCACAGAATTATCAGCTTTACGTGGGTTGTGCCTCGGCACGGCACAGCTCGGATGAACACAATGTTTTGAGGAGAATGTGCGGCTGTCAGTCGCTGCGCCAGTGTGGATACTGGCATTCGCAATCACAGATTATACTTTTTGGAAGTATGACCAACATAAGAATTTTCACCGAAAGATCTAATCTGAACATGTAACATCCACTTTTGTTTTGACCAAATAAGGGAAAATAGCATTGCAGTAAATCACGCTGATTAATGATCGCTTATATCAATCTTCATTTGTCACTGGTGATTGTCACTTGAATCTTTCTGGATCTGCCATCAAATTAATAAGTTTAATTATATCAAGTGCTGTGAGAAAAGGCTATAAATCTCCACCTCCAACATCCTCATAGTCTACTAGCCGAGACTCCTTCTTTATGTGTTCAGATGTGACGTAATGACACAAAGACATGCTTGAATTTCCAACGGAAATCCACCAGTACCACTGGAGTTAAAAGCATTATAATAAGCTTACCGTTTTGAATCGAGCGAAGGCAAGCAGAGAGTTTTGAACTGGTTATGTACTTGCTCAAAAGTTTATTTTGGATAATTTTTAACCCAAAAAAGTTAGGACTGCAGCTTTAAGGTTGAACCAAAAGTCACATGGACTATTTTATCGATGTCTTTACTACCTTTCTGGGCCTTGAAAGTTGCAATGACATTGCTTTTCCGAGGGAATATTTCAGCAGTTATGTGTCCCGTATTTCTGTCGACTGAACCAGCGATACCAATTATTCGTAAATGAATCATTCTTTTGGTTCGATTCCTTTCCATGAATTGGCCGAACGCGTTTGGTCTGCAATGATTCGGATTCGTTCGGACCGCTCTGTCACTGAATCATCTGAAGTGGTTTCTTGGTCAGTAACAACAAATAGAGAACAAATAGCGCTGTTTTCAGTTGTTTCACGAGTTGACTTTGAACTACGCAGCGCGGTCCAGTGGATAACGGAACGCAAGCTTAAAGGAGTTGCGTTTACTCCCGGACACTATTATTAAACAGCGTTGCGACATCCACTGAGAAGCTTTTCAATCTGACACATCTCTCTGTTACAAACCACAAATCACTCAATGATTGTATTAAATCGGATGAAACAGTCTCAACATTACCAACACAACTGATGAGGCAGAACAGCAGAAACATTGTGCCATGAACGAAGTTAGAAGACTTTAAATCCCCTAATCACCACCCTTACAAACATTTACCATGAATGTACTGTAGTAATTTACCATGGTTTGGGCAGAAATGTGAAATAGTTATATTCAATACTATGTTATAATATAGTAGAGTAGAGTAATATATAATTCATGTTTGTTATGAAATGATGGCAGTTTCTTTGTGAAGGTGTGTGTAGCCTATAGTTGTGTTTAGGCATACAGTGGTAGTGAGTCATGCATGGTTCTCTTTCATCATCTCGTGTTCGAGATCCACCTATGGGAAGGGCATCCGTACCTGACCTCTGCAGAAGTATCCAATTGCACCAAGTCTGGCTAGACAGACAGAAGCGCGCAGCCAATGCCAGGTGAGGCCACACCCCCTTACCTACAGGCATATAACAGCTGGGCGCACTGCTATTCCTCAGTTGACATTCGCTTCTCGCGATCTCTGCATCTCACAGCTCGGTTGATTTTTTACACTGCTCACCTCGTGTCTTCAGGAGGACATATCGGCCAGATCAGCCTCCGCCGGACGTGACAGTTGTTTATTTTTCAACTACTGCTGCTTTGCATTCGGAGCCGCCCACGCTCTCGCTATTTTCACCGTTTCTCCTCACGGCTGCCCGCCACGGATTTCTCCGATTTCTTCGCTAGTATGTCACTGTCTAAGCCTGCAGCCTCTCCAGGGGATAGCCTATCACGGGCCTGCCCGGCCGCGTGTGGTGCCCTTATCGCAGCTAAGGATCTTCATTAGCTTTGCGTGGTCTGTTTGGGTCCTAAGCACGCTCGGGAAGCCCTGGAGAACCCGGAGAATTGCAGTTTCTGCCTCATGCTGCCTAGGAAGCTGCTTAAACGCCGTTTTAAGGTGGCAGTGACACAGTGCACCGGGCTCAGCCCTTCTGACTCGGACGGGGGACACGGTGATGACGACACGCTAACAGGGGCCTCCCGGGGCACAACGTCTCTCATCTGGGCTGACCAGCCCAATCCCGCCTTCCCCGAGGAGGACATCTTCGAGGACAACCTCGCTCTCGTCCACGAACCGCCCGGTTCTGGCGAAGAGGAGGATGCGGCCATTCTTGGGGTTTCAGAGGACGAGGAGGCCATCCCGCCCTCTGGTGTTCCCCAGGCTACCGCCCACGTGGCTCTGCCTCAAGCCATCCTCCTGGAAGTGTGTGAGCGAGCGGCCGCTCATCTCAACATTGAATGGCCGGCACCACAGAGCGCCACTGACCAGGAGAGGGATATTTATGGGATATTTGTTTCCTCGGGCCCCCTCCCGGCCCGAGGAAACAACTCTTCCCCATCCTCCCGGCGTGTGCTAAGCACATGAGGAATTATTGGAGCGACCTGCTCGACTTCAGACACGGTCTCACGTGACTCGAGGTTAAGGACATGGCAGCACACGGTATGGGCGAACCTCCCGCCGTTGAGCCTTCCATCGCCAGGCACCTTAACCCCGCTCGGGGCGGGCTGCTCGCTCCCCCTAAGCCGGTCTTGCCCAACAAGATGGACGGTTTTGCTGCCTCCGTTCACCAGGCAGCTTATAAGTCCTCGGCCGTGGCTGTCAGGGCCCTTAACTTTTCTTCGCTCCTCTCCGCCTACCAGGCGGAGATCCTCGAAGAATTAGGGCAACAATTGGAAAAGGGAAATCCTTCTGAAACCCTGTGGAAGGAGATCCTCACGGTGAACGACCTCATCCTCCGTAACGCTCGGCAGGCTGTCCAAGCTTGCGGGCGCTCCATGGCGCTTTCGGTGGTGGGAGAGCGCACGCTCTGGCTGAACCTGTCAGGACTCCCTGACATTGAGAAACGGCGCATCGCGGGCGCGCCGGTGGAGCCCGGCTGGGCTCTCTTCAGCCCCGCCGTCGCACTGATGCAACAACGGTGTGACGATAAGAAGAAGGAGGATGAGGCTTTCAAGCTTTGCCTTCCAAGGAAGGCAGTCCCACGCCAGGCGCCCCCTGTGTGTTTGCCTAACCCACCGGCCACGGGACGACAGTTTCATCAGGGCAAGGAAAAGCCCCGCAACAAACCACCCCCACGGCAACATAACCCAGCACCTACTAACAAGCACTGGGGTAAGCCCGCTCCCGCCGCGGCCGCGGCCGGGAGACCTGCGAATTCCAACCCCACCGACTCGAAACGCAAGCGGCCTGCCTGATGTTCAGCCGATGGGGGCATTGAGTCCATGTTCACGGGCCGCGAGCCCTTCGGACTCCCCTCCTCTTCTAGGACCCCCATCCAAAAGACCCAGGGGGTCCCGAGGATGGGTCAGCTCACCGCCTGTCGAGACTGCCCAGCTCGTGTGTTCGAGAATATTTGTGTTTTTCCCCCACGTTCAGGGGGCCCTTTGTGAGGGAAAGTTTAAGCTCAGTGACACCACACTGCCCACACTCTGTTCCCCTCACTCTCTCAATAAAGGCTTCGGCCCCAGTGTTTGCCCAACACAAAACACACAAAACACAAAAAAATACGAATCGAATGAATTCGTTTCGGAGAGAAAACCTCTCTCCGCAGAGAGAAAACCTCTCTCCGCAGAGAGAACTCATCTCACTGCAGAGAGAGAAAATCCCTCCGAACCCCTGCATGTCGCCACTAGTGTGCCCACTAGATGGCGCCATTGCATCACAAATAAACCTGTTGGTCTCACACAGCTCCGCCCTGGCCCGAGCGGGAGCACTCGCGAGTCACGAAGCGGCTTGGCGAACACGTTTCAGCTCCCGAGTGGGTGATGTGTACAGTAATGCAGGGTTACAGATTGCAATTCGCAGTAAAACCCCCGCATTCTCTTTTCTCACACGGAAGAGAACGCCTCTCACATTCTGAAAGAGGAAATTTCATCTCTCCTAAACAAGGGAGCGATTCAGGTGGTACCACCCAATCTGATGAGCCAGGGCTTTTATTCCCGTTATTTTCTGATCCCAAAAAAAGGCGGCTCTCTCCGCCCTATCTCGGACCTTCGAGTGTTGAACAAACATTTGAGGAAATACAATTTCAGAATGCTGACACAAGGCGCACTCGCCCGTGCCATAAAACAGAATGACTGGTTCACATCAGTCGATCTGAAAGATGCTTTCTTTCATATAAGCATCTATCCTCCGCACAGGAAGTTTCTTCGTTTCGCCTACCAGGGCATATGTTACGAATTCACTAGGGGTGGGACGATACAGGTACCTCACGATTCAATTCTGTGGCGATATGTGGTCCACGATATGATAATATCACGATTCGCGATATCTACGATATTCAATATATTGGAAGAAATTTCATCAACGATATATCACGATATATGTGACTTAAAAGAAAAAGAAGGAATAAGGAAATAAGGAAATTTTATGCATTTATTAAAGGGGTCATGAACTAGCTTTTTAAAAAATTTTATATTGTTGTCTGAGGTCAACTTATGGCGTTCGCTTGGTTTTTACATTCAAAAACATCAAAATGAATAAGTAATAGGCTATTTTCTACCCTAGTTTTGAGCCTTGCTCAAAAACGCTCGGTTTTATGGGCGTCTCACATTGAAGACTTGGAAGTAAACGCCCACTGCTGTGAGTGGATAACAGTTTTGCATATTATAAGGAGTTTCAACTCACTCGTCAGTAACGATTAGACTGATACACATGTACACATAATTATTAGATATCAAACGATCTGTAACAATGCAATACTAGCCTATCAGATTATTATTATTTTTTAAATAAAAATTTTACTCACATAAGTGTGTTGCACCATTCCACCATTCCATAATACTGAAACGTCAGTAGTAAGTTACTGTAAACAGTGGACACATCAAGGCATATTCTTCTTGAGGAACACTAACTGATCAGTATGCTCAGATGTAAGAGCACACCTCTGAGCAGAGATTATGTCACCGGTGGTAGAAAAGATTCTCTCTGATGGCACGCTAGTCCCTGGCACACACAGGTACCTCTGGGCCAGCTTGGCAAAGTGATTGTCGGCTGACTTGGTTTGCCCTCATTATCACCTGAGAGTAGTTCACCGTGATAGCGAACGAGGTGCATTTGCAGATTCGTAGTGTTGCAGTTATATTTTATCTTTTCAAAGCAGTTCTTGCAGATTGCATAGTCTTTATCCAGTGCCTTTCCGTCGACTGTCTCGTAAGACCCGAAGTGTCTCCACACTTTAGAGTGGAAACTAGCGGGTGGGTCTTTGATTAGTTTTTTATTGTTTTCCGCCATTCTTCTCGCTTCTCTTTTTTTCTGCAATTCTCTGTTGTTGTTAGTTAACTTGTGTTCTTCACCGGCCGCTGTTTGCGCCACTTTACCCCTATTTACTCGAACAGCGCCCCCCGCAAACAGAATGGTAGATATTGGGTAGTGACAGTGACACTGACAACGGGTAAATTAATCATTTTGTGTTGTAATAAAATATCGATATTGGGCGTTAGTGTATCGATTATTTATTGCGACAGAGAGCACAACAATATATTGCAATATTGATTTTTTTTCCCACCCCTAGAATTCACAGTTCTTCCGTTTGGACTCAGTTTGAGTCCCCGGTCTTTCTGTCTGTGCGCGGAGGCGGGCTTAGCACCTCTGAGAATATCAGGTCTGAGAATCCTGACTTACATAGACGATTGGCTCATCATAGCCGAATCAAAGGAGAAGGTGTTGCAGGACACCGGCCGTGTGCTCGCGCACATCACATCGCTCGGGTTCCAAGTGAATGTGAGCAAGAGCAATTTCACGCCCAGTCAGAATGTCATTTTCATGGGCTTGGAGTTGAACTCGGTCTCCATGCGAGCGCGTCTCTCTCAAGAGCGCGTTCGCTCTCTGATGAACTGTCTGTAGCAGTTCAGAGAAGGGGCGAAAGTGCAATATCGCACATGTCTCAGGCTGCAGGGTCTCATGGCTTCATCCACCCAAGTTGTGCCGTTGGGACTCCTGAGGATGAGGGCGTTCATGAAATGGGTTTTGTCACTACATTTCAGTCCGATTCGCGACCTTTGCCGCTCGGTAACAGTGACACGCGCCTGCTCGGCGGCCTTGCGCCACTGGGAGAGTAAAGACTTTTACGCACGGGGAACCCCTCTGGGGGCGGTTACGATGCCGAAAGTTGTGACGACAGATGCGTCCTTAACAGGCTGGTGTGCCACCCAGGAGGGCAGAACGGTGAACGGTCTGTGGCCAAACAGACTACGTTCAGCGCACATAAACTATTTAGAGCTTTTAACCATTTGGAAAGCTCTGAATCATTTTCTACCTCGCCTGCAGGGACATCACGTTCTAGTACGGTGCGACAATACCACGGCTGTGGCTTGTATCAACCGTCAGGGCGGCATGCGCTCGTCGAAACTCCACGCTCTAGCTTACAAGCTTTTGGTGTGGAGCAGACGGGTTTTCCTGTCGTTACGCGCAACTCACGTTCCGGGCATTCTGAACAGAGGCGCGGATCTGCTATCAAGGGGAAACCCAATCTACGGAGATTGGCATCTTCATCCGAAGATAGTGGAAATGCTATGGATGAGATTCGGACGGGCGAGCGTAGATCTATTCGCCTCGCGCGAAAACTACCATTGTCCTATGTTCTTCTCTCTATGGGACATGGACGCGCCCCTCGGGGTAGACGCACTGGCCCACCCATGGCCCAGAGTGCTCCTGTATGCTTTTCCTCCCCTGTGCCTGATAATTCCCACATTGGCCAGGGTGAGAGAGCAGGGCCTGTCTCTCATTCTGATAGCACCCAGGTGGCCCAAGGCACCATGGCTGGCGGAGATAATTCCTCTGTTATATGCCGAGCCGTGGCGCCTTCCCGTTCGCACGGATCTATTGTCCCAAGCCAACGGGGAGATTTACCACCCCCACCCGGATAGGGTGGCTCTCTGGGCCTGGCCCGTGAGAGGACGAACCTGAACTCACTTGGGCTTTCGCCGCGTGTGGTCGCCACTATTCAGAATGCCAGGGCCGTCTCTACACGGTCCTTATATGGCTGTAAGTGGCAAGTGTTCGAAGGGTGGTGCGATGGGCGCGGTCTCACATCTTATCAGTGCTCAGTTCCTGATATTTTGTGTTTCCTTCAAGACCTCATGGAAAAAGGGAGGTCCTTTTCCACCATTAAGGTCTACTTGGCTGCGATTTCAGCCTGTCATGTGGGTTTTGAGGGCTCTACTGTCGGGCAGCACCCTCTTATCCGCAGATTTATGAAGGGTGCACGCTGCTCTTTGCCAGTCATCAGGAGAACTATTCCGGAGTGGGACCTCTCCATGGTGCTGGAAGCGCTGTCTCAACATCCTTTTGAGCCTCTGGGGAGTATTTCCCTTAAGCTGCTGTCCTTCAAGACAGCTTTGCTCTTGGCCTTGGCATCTGCTAAACGTGTCAGTGAGCTACATGCACTCTCAGTTCACCCCTCGTGCACTAAGTTCTCCCTCAGTGGAGATAAGGTTTCCCTTAAGCCTAACCCGCCCTTCATGCCGAAGTGCTTCACTTCGGAGGTGTTGAAGCTGTCCGTTTTTCACCCTCCAACTTTTACCTCTCTAGAGGATCAGAGGCTGAATGCTCTGTGTCCAGTCCGTGCCTTACAGGCATATATGACCAGGACCAACGCTTTCCGGAAGAGCGACCAGCTCTTTGTTTCATGGGCCCCCCCGCACAGAGGGAGTCCCATATCGAAGCAACGCCTCCCACATTGGGTTGTGGACGCTATAACTATGGCTTATGAAGCAAAGGGAGTGCAGCCCCCAAGGGGCATCAGAGCTCATTCCACAAGGGGCTTAGCCGCCTCTTGGGCTTTGTTTAGGGGAGTGTCACTGCAGGACATCTGCTCCGCTGCCAGTTGGGCTTCTCCTCATACCTTTGTGCGTTACTACTGGCTGGATGTCACCAGAACCTCGGCAGCACATTCGGTTTTAGGGGTGGGGTCTTCTTAGCTCTTCCCTGTAACCCTGTTGAAAAAAAAAAGAACCAATAAGAGTGAATGGGCCGGCTGGCCATGTTCATTCCTGTCACCAAACATTTACTTCCCTTTATGGGTATAGTTTATGTGCCTTGGTGGGTTGGGGTTACTATCATGTATGCATCTCATACATGTTTCGTCCTGCTTGTCCACAGCAGTTAGGTGTGGCGTCACCTTTGCAGGTTCATGATTAATGGACGTGTCAGGCACCGCCTCCCAGAGGTGACCGTCTTTCTCTGGCTTTCAGAACCTCACTGTGAGTGTATTAGGCAATCGGGGAGCTGTCCATGTCTCTCCCATAGGTGGATCTCGAACACGAGATGATGAAAGAGAACAATAGGTTACTATCGTAACCCCGGTTCTCTGAAACATCGAGTGGAGAGATCCACCAGCTTTGCCCCGCTTGCCGCACGAGAAGCGAATATACTTACTGAGGAATAGCAGCGCGCCCAGCTGTTATATGCCCATAGGTAAGGGGGTGTGGCCTCACCTGGCATTGGCTGCGCGCTTCTGTCTGTCTAGCCAGACTTGGTGCAATTGGATGTTTTTGCAGAGGTCAGGTACGGATGCCCTTCCCATAGGTGGATCTCTCCACTCGATGTTTCAGAGAACCAGGGTTACGATAGTAACCTATTGTTTTACCTGTGGTTACCAAGTCTCACTGTCAGAATATTTTCATTTATGCCTATAATAATTATAAATAAAATAATTATTATCAATTGCCATGAGCTTGTATAATTCATATATTTGTACACAGCTGTAAATAAGTTATTTATTGTGGTCTTATAAATCTGCACCACATTTCCAAGTAAATACAATACTTTTTTTTAGGTTTACTTTAGCTTATTTATTGCTGTTATGTTATAATAAATAATGTTTCAATCAATAAGCTAAACCCACTCAATCCTCAAATTTTCGATTTAATAATCCGGCCCTCGGATGAGGCTAATTGAATAGCCCTGTCTTATGGGTTTGGATCGACATGAGGGTGAGTAATTATGACTGAATTTTCATTTTTGGTTGAACTATCCCTTTAACATGATTTAAAGTATGACCAACAGGGCACCTGGAAAAGGTCCCTCTTCCCCTGTTGGTGGATATGTAATGACACAATGGTCCCCTGTTAGATACTGTAGAAGTACACACATACACACACACACACACACACGCACGCACGGACGCTCGCTCGCACGCACGCACGCACGCACGCACGCACGCACAAACAGACACACTCACTCATTCACTCACTCACTCACACACTCACACTCACACTCACACTCTCTCTCTCTCTCTCTCTCTCTCTCTCACACACACACACACACACACACACACACACACACACACACACACACACAGACACACACACACACACACACACACACAGACACACACACACACACACACACACACACACACACACAGACACACACACACACACACACACACACACAGACACACACACACACACACACACACACACACACACACACACACACACACACACAAACACACACACACACACACAGCTCATGTCAAAGGCCAGTCAGTTTGAGTCTGGATTTGAGGTTGAGTTATTACAGTTTTTTACAATCACTTTGTTACTATTTTCAGAACCTTGATGTCATTTTTCACAACTCTAGACACAAAACTCACAACCAATTATCAAAATGCACATTTTTCAAAACTCTAACCATTTTCTCAATTGTTTGGATACAATACACATAAAACTTAGATCATTTGTTCATTCAACAAAAATCACTTGTTCAATATGACACAACTTAACATCAAAGTACTACTATTTCAAAAGGCAATTCACACATTACATTTCAAATGAATGTCTATTCATTTCCTTACACTGATCTAACTATCAATTGATACAACTGCTCAAAATGATAAGTAACTGTTGCGTTACTCTTAATGCATAGTTGTATGGAAACAGACAAACAATCTTCCATGTTTACAGTAAATCATGAAAGTTTCAAGATAACGAGATTCATTGTCACCAATTAGCGTGGAGCATGAACCAATTAGACTACAATATCCATGGATGTAGCCTAATATTTTATATCATACTGTAATGCTTCATCAGACACTGTGTCTATGGTCCCAAATACTGTACCACCTTTTCAGACTATTTAAAGTATTGACAGTACTGCACTGTAGAGATGCAGGCCCTTGGAATTGCTTGTCCAATTCTGCCAACTCGTTACTGATGATTGAGGGCACATTGTGGAATGAGTATATAAAGAGTTGATTGGGATCCAATTGCAAGAGCATAGTGATATGTAACATGGAGCCAGCAGGTGATCCAGGTCACAATGGAGGTCAAGCAGTGGTGGGAGGAAGACGAGGAAGACGTGTTGGTCAAAGGAATGGTAGGGGACAGGCAGCCCTTCTGAGAGGTGGTCGTGGGCCTCGTTTGAGAGGTGTGGGGGAACGTGGTAGAGGACAGGCACCCCTTCTGAGAGGTGGTCGTGGGCCTCGTTTGAGAGGTGTGGGGGAACGTGGTAGAGGACAAGGCCACGGACCAAGACAGCGGCAGCAACAGCATAGAGTGTCCAATGAAATTCGGGCAATAGTTGTAGACCATGTCATAAATCATGGCATGACAATGACTGAGGCGGCTACAATGATACAACCAAACCTGAGAAGGTCAACCGTGGCCTCAATAATCAGAACTTTCCGCAATGAGAACCGGTAAGTTATCAGCATGCACTAAACATTATGCTACTCTCAATTGTCAAATGACTGCATACCAATGTGTATCACAGAATAGGTGATGTGACCAAGTGTCTTCTTACTCTAATGTTCCCTGTAGAATTGTGACTAGGCCAAATAGTGGAGGCAGAGGGAAAATTCTAACTGACCAGCAAGAGCAGGCTGTGGTCGATTTGGTTCGGGCCAGAAATGATATTCGCCTTACAGAAATTCGCCAGCATATCTTGGACAATGAAGACATGTTCAACAATGTGGGATCCATAAGTTTGCCGACCATTGCACGCATACTGAAAAGGCACCAGGTATCTATAAAACAACTATACCATGTGCCTTTCGAAAGAAATGCAGACAGAGTGAAACAAATGAGGACTGAGTATGTTCAGGTAAGTTCAGTTTCAAGACGGCTGTTGTAAAAACATTCCCAAAAATTCTACATTGTACGGTAATCTCTAAATCTCTTTCCAAAATGTATTTTTAGAGGGTGATGGAGCTGGATGCTGATGACGACCATCACGAATTCATATATTTGGATGAGGCAGGTTTTAATCTGGCCAAGACAAGGAGGAGAGGTCGGAATTTCATTGGCCAGCGGGCAACCATCCAAGTACCTGGACAACGTGGGGCCAACATTACCATGTGTGCGGCTATATCAGAAGATGGTGTGGTGAGACGCAGACCTCATATTGGACCATATAATGCAGCTCTCCTTGTCACCTTTCTTGATGAGCTCGAACAGGTTTGTAGAGCTGAAGGTGTGACCTATGTCATTGTCTGGGACAATGTCAGGTTCCATCATGCTCATGTGGTGCAAGCATGGTTTCAGGCCCATGCACAATTTACCACCCTGTATTTACCCCCATACTCCCCCTTCCTTAACCCGATTGAGGAATTTTTCTCCGCATGGAGATGGAAGGTTCATGATAGGCACCCTCATGAACAAGTCACTCTTCTCCAGGCCATGGATGACGCCTGCAATGACATCACAGCAGACCAGTGTCAGGCCTGGATTCGCCATGCCCGAAGGTTTTTTCCAAGATGTTTGGCTAATGAAAACATCCATTGTGATGTAGATGAGAACCTGTGGCCAAATCCACAACACAGAGTTGATGACAATGTAGAAGTACAGTAATCACTGCTGTTTTATTTCTTACAGTGCAAGCAAGTTGAGGAACACTGCATTTGATGGTTTACAGTACTGTCTTTTCTTTTCTATTTCATTGCATTTGATGGTTTACAGTACTGTCTTTTCTTTTCTATTTCATAGCTAATTACTGTATTTTTGCTTTGATTAAAATAAACCAATGTTGTGATTGTACTGTAGTGTTTTGCATCAATATATTACAAACTTTGTTCAATGATTCCACTTTGTCTGTATTCTCTCTACTACTGCAGTACTTTACAGTAACAGAGGTATTTACTGTACATGTAGTACCATAATGAAACCTGTATCACCTATTTTGTTCTACAATAGTTAATGATTGTACGAACAATGACAGAGTGAAACTATCGGTTGCTTGTGTGTGGGTGATCTATAGTTGTGTTTCAATGGTATTTCACAGTAAATTTGTTTTTTGAACCAATGATTGTGCAAGTGCAAGATTTCTTTAAAGATGTGAATGCACAATGCAATGTTTTGAACATTAGACAACCTGTGTTACAAGTGATAACCGTTTTGAGTTTTGTGTCTAGAGTTTTGAAAAATGACATCAAGGTTCTGAAAATAGTAGCAAAGTGATTGTAAAAAACTGTAAGATGTATCCGGTGGATGAGGATAAGACCTTCAGTGCTGAGTGCTCTTCACTCGTGAATAATTAGGATGGGTCTCCACGACTGAGAGAGACGCCAGCGTGCGCATTCTTCAAGAGCATTAGTGAAGTGTTCAGCACCATTCAGACGTCAACAAATGATCCTTCACTGCAGCAGATAGCCATAGTCCTCCTGTATTATTAATATTAGGATTATTGTGGCTGGGGCAAGCACTGCTTTTCATGTCAAGCAAGGGGGATAAAAGATACGCTCTGCATTCTGTAACAATACACAGATATTTGTTACAGGTATTGACATAAAGATTTCCAAAATCAATGTTTTAGGCTAAAATATATGTGGAGGTACAGCAGTTGCCAAAAGTGATGTCCGGCCCATAGGAAAACTGACATCTTCACCTTTTACTGTAATCAGATATTATTAAAAATGTGTTAAAGATTTTGTAAGCATATTTTATAGTTGTGCTTTAAATCGATTTATGATGCAATGAAACGTGCCAACATTTTTTTTGCATAGTAAAATAAAACCTGTAGCTGTAGTTTACCACGTTTTTTGCCAAATAATTTTGTCAGATAAATACCTTAACCAAGTTTAGTGTTATGTTCTTCTCTCATACTTAAAATTCCTCATATGTTGATGGTTTAATCAAACTGTGTAGGGTTATTAAAAACAAATATCACTTTTGGACACATAGGCAAAGTTTTATACGTTTTTCATGATTACTACTCACTTTTTTCCACTGGATCACTTAACCCTGCATTTTGACATTATTTTTTATTAAAAGTACAAATATTCCATATAATCTCTCAACTAATTAATGCTGCATGCATAATAACTATAAAATAATCAGATAAATGATGTTTAAAATAGTTTTATGTCGCACCACAGGACACAAGATATTTCATGCTAACTTCCCACAAAACACTTCCTTTCAAACCCCCTCAAAATATGTAATCCTGTTACATGACTTGAATTAATTATTTTTTAATCCATACCTTTTATTTAATTTGCAAAGCAAGTGAAAATTGATCAACTTTTTATGGAATAGATTTTTTTAAAACTGCGCATGATGGTTGTTTTATTAATTAAACAATAACTATGAATCTGAACAATACATGCACTCCTTCTGTAATACAAATGCAGTTACGTTTCATTGGACACTTTCAATGAACAATGCTCGTCTCCATCAGTATAATGAGGCAATTGTTACAGATATTGATCAGCGTGCAGCATTTCCTAAATGAAATAACATCAGGTCTGAATGAATTGGAAGAGGAGGAGCAGGCCGTAATTCAGAGCTGAAATGATGGAAACAAAGTCAGCAGATCTCAGTTTGCTGGACAGATCTGTGTATTGTCTGCGTAGCTGATGGAAACACAATGCTGAAGCACAGGCCATAATCACCCTGATCAGAAACTCTCAGACTTATTTACATCTACATTCAGATGGCCTTTGGCACAAGCGGTCACACTTATACAGACTCAAAGGGGTGGTTCAGGATTTTGGACATCGGACCTCATTTCCAAGTTAGCCTGGGTGTTATTTATCAGTGGAGATCAGTGAAATTTTCATCCAGTCCTTCCATTTGCATAGTTCGCCGGTGCTAGGCTAGCGCGAGTCAATGGTATCTGCTAGCCTGCCATTAAAAACAGTTTTACCCACTCCACAGTACACCAAAAGCAAATAAATTATAACGCCAGACTATCGATGTAAATGTCTGTTGAGAGAATAATGTTAGAAATCAAACTACCCTTTCATCGCATGGCAATAGTTATACTTTGTTCCCTGTATTTATTAGCACAGTCTACAGCAGCGGCGGAGTGATATTAAGTTACCTAGGCAACCGAGAGAGCCGGTCCACATGACAATCACGCAAGTGTATTTCCCTGCCGCTGACACTCATCACTACAGAAGCAGAGTATATCACCATGTGCCAATTCCTTCGTTTACAATCCAATGTTTCAATATCGTTGTTCAAGGCTACTAGCTAGCTAGCTAGACGTCCCGACTGTAGTGCGCTTCTGTTCTGTGTTTTCTTTTCGACGCAGTACTACTAACCGGAGCAAAGTAAACCTCCGCCGCTGCTGAGAAACTAGCTCCTGTAAATGTAATGCGATCATTGAGAGGCAAGAGTAGTTTGATTTCTAACATTATTCTCTCAACAGACATTTACATCGATAGTCTGGCGTTATAATTGATTTGCTTTTGGTGTACTGTGGAGTGGGTAAAACTGTTTTTAATGGCAGGCTAGCAGATACCGTTGACTCGCGCTAGCCTAGCACCGGCGAACTATGACACTGGAAGGACTGGGTGAAAATTTTTGAAAACTGTCTCCACTGATAAATAACACCCAGGCTAACTTGGAAATGAGGTCCGATGTCCAAAATCCTGAACCACCCCTTTAAGGTCACTGCGGGAAGAACCAACAGCGTTTCTATCTTACACAGAAAGATTAGCAGTTTGCAGGTGTCTGATGAATGATCGAATTCACTGGTGATCGTCCACCCTGCTGATATACACACAAACCAGCATGAAATCCACGTTGGTCCAGGCTGGTTTATTATGCTGGTGGTCATGCTGTTCTCAAGCTAAACTGAGCAGGTCTATCTGGTGCACATGCAGGAGACCAGCAAACCAGCGTCACATGCTGGAACACATATGCTGATGTAGGACTGAAAATAATCAACGATATTTACAAATGAACAAAGACATTTGCTCTACTTCAACACCCTCTTTCTACAAGGACCATATGAGATTCCTAAAGACACAGAGGTGTTGATAGCGATCAAGACCTGTAGCCAGATGTGTGTGCGTTGGCGATCAAATTGGGTCAAAGGTCAGTTTGAATGTCTCAAATTTGGGTTGCAGTCATTTTATTAATTTCTTTAAGTAGAGAGGTTATTGTTTTATTTTTTTGGTAGACCAAACCTGCCATGCATTTTGCCGGATTCAGTGCATCTTGACTTGAACTTGTATGTTTTGTTGGATCTGCATAAATATTCATATATGAATTTATGAATATTAAAGTATATATACTGTGGTATTTAAATAGCACTCTAAAGTAATTCAAGGAATTTCCGTCATGATTTGTTGCTTTAATAATCTGTATGAAATCTGCAAAGTAAACCCAGTTGTTAAACAGATCTCTGAAATATTTGAATGTGATTTGTGTCATGGCAGTCTGTGGTTAAATATAATGATTGTTAACCTGTATAATTGACCAAATTGAATTCCTACATTGCTGTGCTTGTTCATGTCTTGTGTGCTCTACATATATTCACATCAGAAACAAGAAGCCAAGCAAGTGATGAACAATAGAGGAATAAATTGTCATTAATTGAGGTGTCGTATAGCACAGTTGTGGGTGGCTGATCATCTACAAAAGCAGACAACCTTTGACTATCGTCGCTTTTTCTGAGTGCTAAATAACTGCTGGGCTGTGTTACTACAGATCTGCACGGGGATTTATTTAACAGCACAGTAAATGACTTTGCCCATGGTTAAGTCAGGGTGCACCTCTGCTGTTTAAATCAGGTTAGTGTTACGCACTGCTGTATTAACAATGACACCATTCAGTGGGGGTCTACTGAGATATCAACCTCTTTCAACAGCCTCGCCTTGGGCATTTCAGCACTGCATTCGTGGAAAATATAGAGCGCAATATAGTGAATTAATAACGGTGACAGTCCTTTAGACATCATGGATTACTAAAGTCCGTAGCCACTGTTTAATGAATGTTTATTTACCCAGTGTATTGTATTTAAGCCTTGCAGAATATGTGCCCTGAAAACCAAGCACTAAATACCATATAATTTGCCTGCACATTTACATAATTATGAGCACTAATGATTGTTATGATTGATGATCAGTATCACTTGGTAAAAACAGGAATATAAATATGGTAATCATTTAGTATCATTGTATATGAACAACTGATTGCACCATTGTTGTATACTGCAGCAACTCTGTTTAGCAAGGGAAAACAAGAATATGCCGAATTAAATTACAGTAATAAATCACATAAAATAAAGTATAAATTTGATTAGGTTATAATTATTTAAGCCCAAATTTAAGTCTATCGCCACAAAAACACTATCTTTCAAAATATTTACTCATAAAGGATGCATTAAATTGATCAATAACAAAAGGGTAACAAAATATTTCTATTGCACATAAAGGCAGCAATTTAGAAATTTCTATTTCTAGAAATTTCTGTTTCCACAAAAATATATATTTTCAACATCTTGTAAAATTCTGGTCAGCAAAACATGTACAAATAGGCTACTGAAGACTAAGAATAATCATATTTATATACTCTGTCAAATACAAATCTTGTCTAAAATTATTCACAGTCAGACAGATTAGATATGAATATTATCTTGTGACTCATTGTGAATACGCAATAACTTATAGAAGCATCAGTTTATCAAGTATTGATTATTGCTGCCTTCTACTTCCGCATTTGTCTGTATATTGGATGTTGTAGTCCACTGACTAATGTTGGACTGTAGAAAGCAAGTGCGTAGTAACCTTATAAAACTACAATTCCCATAATGCACTGCGCCCTAAACGTGCCTCATCTACGCCGGTTTGACGCTGTTTTGACGGGTCCAGCCGAGAGAGTCCACTTCACCTGAACTTCTTCACTGCTGTGAAGATTTTAACCTATTCGTGGTCAGTCACATTCACTTTCATATCACCTAACAATGATTGTGTCGTGCCGAGGCTTTTAAATACACTGATGTGAACACGAATAAGAGACGTTAGCTGTGTTAGATGACTTATCATGTGCTGTCAGCTCTGTTCAAGTCAGGATTGACCGAAATAACACGTTGTTTAGTTTATAGACACTGAGAGGGTGGTGAAGTCGTGTTTAATGAGTTATTAACACAATGAAGTTGTTGTAATCACTGTGTTTTCATCATTAGATGAAAGGAGGCATCCTGTAAGGATGTAGTTGTTAAAATATCATGTATATATTAGCTTCATAACACGTTCAGTATTAAGTCAGTTTGTAGTGTGACAGTCTTGTTTATACTCGCACAGAGAGGATTGAGACACTTCAAAATGTAAATATTGCATTAGATAAATCGCAGTGTCATTTATAGTAAAGAAAGATGGCACAAGCACATTTGTGAAGCAGGACATTTCACAATTAAGATTGGTTAAGTTTTAAACATATAACTCTCTGTAAAAAAGAAAGAAGGTTTTAAATGATAAAACAATAAGTTATATATACAAACGACAAAACGTATTGTGACATTTTGTGTTTCTCAAACTTTAGTGGAATAGATAGGCTAATCAAGTTGCTTCTTATAATTAAAAACCAGAATAAGTTGGATTTTGGCCATCTATTTAATTCATTTCAAAGCACCTTTTTTAGGTTTTTCCTCTCAGTCATCTGTTGTTATTTTGTGTCAGGTGTTATCATGCATCCTTATTGAAATGAATGCATATGATCTATCCCAGGGGTGTCCAGTCCTGCTCGTGGAGGGCCACTTGCTGCCTCCTAATTAGCCTAATATGCTGTAAAAGTACTGTTTTTGTGAAGAAAAAGTACATAGGCTACTTGAGTATACTGTGCATCCTCGCTCATGAGTCTCCTCACTCCTCGCGGTGCAATTACAGAATTGAAATGTCATTCAAGATGGCTGAGTTTGTTTGTGTCACGGGCTGAAGCGAGGAATCATCAATTTGTGTATTGAGAAAAACCCACTGTGTACACGGATCTGCACTTCAGATTCGAACCGAGTAAAAGTAGACCACCCAGGAAACTTAGGAATACTAATTTCAACAAACTATAATTTGGGACACACTATTTCTAGTTTTCGACTATTTAGGACTGATAGTATGCGAATGGAGACACAGCAAAGCCCTGCAGACCCTTCAGTTCCAACCCCAATTAAACACACAGGACCAGCTACTCGAGTCTTACTCGAGGTGCGTTTACACCATGTTCTTGTCTCTGTAGAGCTCGTAAGATGTGAATTTTCTGAGAGCTTCGACTTGTACCACGTGACCCCTGCAGATTCATTTAGGCATTGATCGAAATGCACAATTCCCAGTCCGAGGACATGATATAACGTCACGTGTTGTCATCTCGAGACTACGAGAATTACGACATGGCGTGAACGCAGAGTTAGCAAATGTTTAGGCAAGTTGTAGCTAAACTCTGCAGGACCATGGCCCTCCAGGACACCCCTGATCTTCACTGTCTGCTCTATTAAAGACATATTAAGGGCCTGTCTGTATTCACATTGATCATCTTTCCCGCACAAGCAGGTCCTGCGGCGTGACCATGGCTCCCCCTCGGCTCACTGGAGCCCTGCGCTCCTTCTCCACCGTCAGCAAGCAGGAGGATTCAACACAAGACCTTTATGATCTGAAGGTAACACAACATGAATCCAACTCAAACCTTGCTTCATTTTTAGTTATTTTGCCATACTTAAGTTGAATAGATATGTTTGTGTGTGTGTGCATCAAAATAGAAATCAACTGATGTGATCATATGCATGTGTAAATTGTCTGTTTTGAATGCGGCCCATCCAATCACAATTAAGTGCCAAAACTACTACATGTATTGGATTTTTTTTTTAGTACATTCTTTAATTGAACAACTGAAAACTTATCTCTTCCGTGAGCACTTAACATAGAAGAAAAAACAAATAAATCTTTCCTTTTCCTTTAAATCCTCCCTTGTCTGGCTTATGCTACTCTGAGCAATGCCTGAACTTTGTATTTTGAGCACTTCTTGCGTTGTTTTTGCCTCTTCACGATGACTTGACTTGACTTTAGTCCTCAGTTGTGTCCCGCTTTGGATAAAAGCGTCTGCTAAATGACTAAATGTAATTGATTATATATAGGATACATTTCCGCATGGATCATATCGGCTGTTGTCAGACTCCTTGTGCATACAAAAATATTCCTGTATTATTACAATTAATTGCAAAAGGAATGTTTGGAAATGTAAACTGATATTTCCTACTGACACAGTAAAGCAAAATATATAAATAACTGGCTTAAAACCATTTTTTGGGGTGAAAATACTAACGTGCCAAAGACTTTTGCACAGTACTGTACATTAATAAATATATTAATAATTTGTAAGTTAATGTGAGTAATACATTTTTGTTTAATGTTTTAGACATAAAATAAATAAATAATCAAGCACATATAGATTGTTTTTACAAATCTGACAGTAGTGCAATTCTAATGCTTAGTTTAATAATAGTTTATTATTAAAAGTTATGAATTGTATTAGTTTCAGTGTCAATCAAACCTGTCTTAGGTATAGGCTAGTGGTATACGTTTACATGCTCTTAGTGCTTTCATTTTTAGCGTTTTAAGTGCTGGGAAGCCATTTAAAGACTTGATAATTCATAATAATTCATGATATTTATAGTAGGTGCTGAAATTCCTCATTCAGAGAATTTAAAATAATTAGTTAGTGGTGTTTTCTATTGCAGGGTTAGTACAATTACTATTGCTTAGAGAAGTTTGAGATTTGAACAAGGCCCTAACCTTAAGTATTAAACCTGAGCATTGCTATCTAACTCTATTTGTGCTTTTGCTGGAAAGTTTGGGGATGGTAATGTTGTTTTTACTTTGATGAAAGAAGCAATGCTCTTAATGCTCACCATGGCTGCCTTTATTTGATCATTATACAGTAAAAACAGTTGGGTTGTGTGATATGACTACATTAGATTGTTAGTATATTTCGTACACATTAATTTGCATTTCTATGGCTATTTTTTGATTATTACTGTTCTTGATTATTATCTCTATCGCGATTACGCTCACGTGACATTGCAGTGAACAGTTGGGAGAAGATTAGATGCATGTCATTATATTGGATCTGTGCATTTGTCCTTAAAGTGACAGCAGCCTAAATCCTGCTACTGTCTGTGTTATTAATGTTTCAAACAACAAAAGAAAAAGAGAACTAATTTTCATTTAAGAAGCAATATGCATTAATTTACTGCAAAAGTGGTTTTACCTACTGCAGTTCATTTCACGTATAACTTTCTTATATTGTATTTTATTGCAATTTGTATCTTTGTTTGTATTTTTAATGCATATAAAAAAAAAGAAGTAAAATAAAGTGAAATACGTTTTTGGTCACACCGCCCACCCCTACTTTGATCTAAATAGTCTGTCATTATTGTTTCTTACAGGCATAAATGGGGTCCAAAATGGTTTGGGATTTGTTAGCTTTCTGACAAATGAAATATGAAATACGGTTAATACAGCTACTCCACTAAAATAAAACAAAACACTGTAAGATATGCTACCCTTGAAATCCAATCATAAAATGGTGGTGTAACAGGTGTGTCACTTATTACTGGATCAACCAATCTTAATGCCAAGTGTAAACAGGGCCATAGAGACTTGGATATGGGATTTTTAAGATTGGACCCTTAGGTAACCATTCATACAACCCTAAAAATGCTTAATAATATCCTGGTGCCTATGTACAACACCATAGCATCATGGCAACAAGCCTCAGAAAAAGTAAGAAATAGCTGATTAGATGTTATCTGCCCAAGCAATGTCTAAAGTGTTTTTTTTATCAATCACCTGTAGTCATGTCCAAGACTCGGCACATAATCAGCGAAAGTTAGGAAATTTAACCAATCGATTAGCCGTGATATATGGATTAAAGTGAAGTTAAGGCCACAGATAAATCTACAAAGTGCTGTTTTATGCTGATAATATCAGCCTACCGATTTATATCGCTCTAATTAATAGCTAAAAACAGCTTTTGTCTCTTTGTAATCTGATGTCCTCTGTCTGTACTTCATTTAATCGTGTTTCTCCGACCTTGAGAGTGTGATTCATAGTGTATTATATGAGCTCTGACTGCTCAGTTTCTCTTTAAGCTCTCTCTTTCTCTCTTGACTTTGCTTTTATTGGGGTTTTGTGGAAGAAGGCGGCGCCATCTTGGTTCAGTGTAACTTCTCTCCTCGTCTCTAAATGCAGATTTCTTTATCGGCGCTGCTGCCGGTTTTGGACGGAGAGCAAAGGGTGCAGGTTTTCCTCGTCTCACTCATAATGCTGAGTTTGAGAGGCCGCTGAAGTGCTGATACAATAGTGTGGTGTTAATTTACTCACTGGCCCGCTGACATGACCTATTGAGCACACATCACAAACTGAGGCGCTTATTCAAATAACCCTTTACTGTACCCTTCAGCTGTATGAAGTAGAACTTGTTTCATTAATGTTTTACAGAGTTTCAGGCCCTCAATTAATTAGATTTTTAATTCACTGGTCTCACATAGGGATTGGCCGATTGTAAATTATAATACAATGCTCCATGTAAACGCAACTAGTGTTCCTCATTTAAATAATTAATACGCAGAATAAAGGGGCGGGGCCTGGTTGAGTTATTTAGTAGTGTGTTGAAACGGTTACGGTAACGGGCGGGACATTTCCGAAAAATGCTTGAAGCGGTTGATCACAACACACTGGTCCAGCCGACCAATCAGAGCACAGTGTGCTTTTCAGAAGGAGGAGCTTCATAGAGACAGGAAGTAAACAGAGCGTTAATGACAGACTGAGAAGAGAGGAGCCGCAACAATGGAGAATATGAGGAAAATAATGTGGTTATTGAACATTCAAGCATGAAAACCTGTTCTAATAGAGCCCAAAAACATAATCAAGATTTTGAAAAAGGGCGTAGTATGGATTCTAATAATATAAATTTTACCCAAATATATATTTTTTTACTTGCCTTAAAATAAATGGTGTAAATTTTTATTTAATGCTGACTTTTTAAATCGGAGGAACAACCATAGTCCATTAGATAAAAAATAAAATAAAAAAATAGTGATAAGAAGTAAAATACATTTTAATAGTTTTAAAATGATAATAACTAGCGTAAAGTGCCCGTGCAAAATCAGTTTTTGTGTGTGTTTTTAGTAATTGTTGGTTTGGTGTGTTTGAGTGCCCATTGTTACAATTAAACAGCAAAAGTTCAGTGACATTTTTATTTGTGCATGGTAGAAAGCAAATACTGATACTGACATACAATAAATATGGAAAATTGAACTACACGATTCAGGGAGCAGCGACACAGTGAACTCAGAGAAAACGCTACGCTTGAGCAAACAGTTTGTGAATCGGCTACGACAAATGATGGCCGTGAATAAAATATAATATTCAGAAGTAAACAGTGTAGCTGACTTAATGTTTAGCTGACAGAGTGTTTATTTTTAAACCACAACCTTATAAGTGCTTCTTTTACTGATATATTTACCGATATCTTTTGCATTTCTAATCCAAACAACGTCAAACTCTGCACTGCACTTACTCGTGCCCGTAGCAAGACACCCGTCAAGTGTTAAATCCATCGGACTAACGGTTCGAGAGATATGCGAATAACAGACACACAGACAGACGTTCCTGTAATTTATAGATGGATCGTTTTTGCTCTTTTTTTTTTATCAAATAAATGCAGCCTGGGTGATTTCTTTCAAAAACATCTTACAGAATCTTAAATTTGAATGTTAGTGTACATCATGCATCATACGTGAAAAATGCTTCCGTGAACATTTTTGAGTATGATGCAAATGCATCCGAGATGTATTACTGCATATATGATCCTGGCACTGATCCTCAACAAACTCGACATCCAACCAGATGCACTGGATAAATATTCTGAATGTTTTGATCCAATCTGACTTCTGACCTGTAATGCTCCATGAATCATAATCATACACTGTTGGTTCGTTGGCCAGAGGAGAACTGAGACTGAGTCTGGTTTCTCATAAGGTTTTTTCTCCTTTCTGTCACTGATGGAGTTTGTGTTCTTGCCACTGTTGCCTTGGCTTTTGGCTTGCTTAGTTGGGGACATTTAATATTCAACAAAATTATTGATCTGCCTTACTTAGGTGGACGATGACACAATTTTCTTCTAGAAACAAACTGTATTTGGGGGTTTTACACGACTACTGATTTCTGCTAGTCGATTTCTTATCAAAACAATACTCAAGTTACTCGACTACTCGTGGTTCATGCTACTGTAAATGAAAAAACATGAAATAGTTCTTATCAATAAACATTTATTAATTCATAGCCTAATGCAACAATTACATAAGTAAACTCTCAAAACATAATTATGACATTACATATTGTAATTTTCATGTAACAGAGTAAAGCCAAATAAATAGCCGTTCTTGCCTTTCATTTCAGACACAGTGTCCGCTTTTAGGGGCCATTTATATATCGAGTCTTTTGTGTGCTCAAGTTTGTTATTTCAAATGTAGACTTAAGGTGGATGATGATGCAATTTTCTTCAAGAAACAAACTTTATTGTATTATTTTCATGTTATCACTGTGAAGCTGCTTTGATACAATCTGTATTGGAAAAAGTGCTATATAAATAAAGGTGACTTGACTATATTATAACATCTGTCTCATTAACACTTGCATAGTTGGGTGGAAGTGCTTGCAGAACTAATCAAATGATGAAGCCTTTACGACACCTAATGGCAAAATAAAAAGCCAGCTCAGTCATTGCATATATATCATGAATATTCAGAATATTGTCCTGGCTGAGTATCATCATTATAATTTATTATTTTTTAAATGGTGTTCATTGAAATATCCTTACTGTTTGAATTTAAGCTTTGTCAATGTTTTTGCAGACCAAGCGCCTGAAACGGCAGGAAATATTTGCCCGAGACGGTCTAACATGGCAGAAGATTGTTCAGTTCTTCACACAACATCTGGAGAAGAAAGATCAGCCGGCGGCCACTCGCGAGCTGAAGAACATCCTCCAAGCTGCCAAACACATCGGTAGGTATTTCACATTTTCAAAAACTATCCAAGCCAGAATCTACAGTATATTGCACTTTACAAACGGTCTCAGATGGGCACTTCCATTGCAGAGAGCTTCATTGATTGCAATGGAAGTTATTTAGTTTTGTGATCTGACAAATCAGTTGCTTCTTGTGTAGATGTAGTGTAACTGTAGGTTGTTTACGGTAGTCAAAAATGCCACACTGTCACAAATGTGAGTATATGGAATATTTTATGACGGTTTCAGACATGGTTCATTCAGTCATATTTATAAAGTTGTCATGTAAAGCTATTTTTGCACTGATGACAATCAGAATTCTATTATTATTATTCCTCATTATTCTATGAATAATATTTTGGTTACACTTTATTTTAAGGTGTCCTTGTTACAGTGTAATTATACATTTAACTGAGGAATATTTTTTACAGGTATCTAATATTTACATAATATTTACAGGTCTCTCTTGTAAAAGAGATTTTAATCTCAATGAGACTTCATGGTAAAATAAAAATAACAAAAACCTACAGTACATGCACTATGGGGCTAGGATTAGTTGCATGTAATTATGCATAATTTATAGTAATTAATATAGAAACTACATGTAACAAGGACACTGTAAAATAAAGTGTTACCAATATTTTTATTATTATTATTAATTCTAATTTAATAATAATTGTATTATAATTTCAACATTCTGTGTGATGCTCTGCATGCATGTTATATTATAATAATAATAATGTAACTTCTAAGAAAGTTTATAGATTATTGTGGGTTATTTTTACTTTATATGTTTGATGTCCAGGACACATTTTAATGAAGATCTAATGAAATAACATTTAAAATGCCACTTCGATTCAGTTATCACTATTTTTGTTGGATGTCTGCCTCTCTTTTGGCAGCAATTGGCTTGAATGTACTTTGGTCTAATAATCATCTTGAATAAACCTCTTGCTCCAGGTCAGATAATAACATCCAGTTTCTGCTTAAACACAACATTTTATTGATAGACATTGTGTTCACAGCCTGAACATTGATTTATGCATGCTGAAGTCTTTATCAACATTCTTTGTTTACTTTTCTTGGCCTATGGGCATCAACAGTCCTTTGCTGTTCTCAGACATCACATACTTGTGTTGTGAAAAACAAAATGTTAGATTTTTTTTTTTAAAAGGGAGTTAATTTATATGCAATGAGCAGCTAATTATCATCTCATTGATTAAGTAATAAGTTTGCCACCATTTCATCACATTTTGTGGCATAGTGGTTATGGTGGAGTGTTAATTATTTAAAAAACAATAGATAGAGATATCATTTATAAAATATCTTTAGAGGATTCTGTATAAAGCACCATCTGAAGCTCTCCATATCAATATTCAATTCAGTATTTTTTTTTTTTTTAGCATATGTCTTCAGGTTAACCGTCTGTCAAAATAGATTTTCTTTTGCAGCAACTTTGCTGTGGTTCATTTTCTGCCTAATACCATGAAGAACTAATCAAATCCAGCACTGGTAGTAGAGTTACTGAACCACCTTAAGGTCAGGATCATTTTCCACATGTCAGCAACTCACTTAGCATCTAATGATTCATGATTATATAGCCACACTTCACCTCAATGGCATTCAGTTGTCCTGATGAATTTAATTCAATTTGATAAGTCCCTCGTAACTCTGCTGTGGTTAAATAACCACGAATGGTCTTTTTCTGCCACTATGTTTAATCTTGAACTCCCAGGAACTTGTAGGACTATTCCACAACTATGTTCTTTCTCTTTGCTTTGTGAAGTGGACCGCATTGAGAATGGCATCCGTAACCCCCTTTTCAAACGTCACTGTGGAAAATGTTCACTTCAGTGTGATTGGGTTTCTGTTGGAACAAATGTCTTTTGTCATCAGATAAGAGAAAGCCCTGTGAAGAGGAGGGCTTCTCATTGGCCACAGGTTCACTCTAATCAATGGAAACTCTTTTCTTCCTGAATCTCACTCACTTCTAAGAATTAAGTGTGACGTACCATAGAAATTCTTGAAGAACTTTGACCTTTCTGTCACCTTTCCCTGGTTTCTGTCATGCTTCACCAAGGCCTAAGGTGCATCCCAATTCTTGTAATTGTAAAAGAGAAGAAAATTCCAATTAAAAATTGATGCACCCAATTAACCGAAAAAAAGAAGTGTGTAATGTTGGACACTTGGTGCACTAAACGGTCGCAGGTTTCTATGTGTAGTGGAAGGTGAGGAGCAATCAGACACCGATGCTGGATGACACAAACCTCCATCAGGGATGGGCAACTCCACACAGAAAGACCTCCGGATCTGAGGCAACAGTGTTACCCACCAGTCTGAATCAAATTAGTTGGAAATCACCTTCAGGTCTTTAACTAAGCTTGAAAATTTGTTTCAATCCAATATAGAAATCCAGCTTGTTACTGTAGAGTTTTCATTCTCAAAGTGTGGCTTCTTTAGCTGATGCTTCATACACTTCCAGTCTTTTCTTGATCAGGAGATCCTTAAAGTTATTCGCAGTCCACTGCCTTTTACATAAAGGACACATTGCTTTTGTAGAGACTGAAATATCCATACAAAATTGTCCAGCACTGAGTCCCCTAATGTTCTCATGCTTTGACTCGGATACAGATACCACAGATACCATGTGTCTCTGACTCGTACAACGTTTTCTCAGAGCCATTTTTGCAAATGCTCTTCCTGTGTCTATTCAACAGTTCATCACACTCATGAACAAGTAAGTGATGGCTTAAATATAGGCATAACATGCATTAAAGGAATAGTTCACCCACAAATGAAAATTAACACCCCCATGCCATTGCAAATCAGTATGACACTCTCTTTTGTTGAGCACAAAGGGTGATTTATTGTTATTTTTTATAAGTATATATATATATTTTAGGGGTTAAACGGATCATTGTTTATCCGTATGGATGAGGCCCCACAGTGTGATTCATGCATGTGATTCATGGATAAATTGCAAGTTTAGCTGCCATTGACTGAAAGCTTATAATTTGCACATGTTTTGTCTTGCTAGTTTACACATTAAATATATTTTAAGCCATTCCAGTGCTAGAAGAGGCTAAAGAGAATTTAATTCGGTACTCCTGTTCCCTTATCTGTGCGCACAGCACGCACACACAGTGAGAGAGGAGCGTTTCATATTTGATTCCTTGCTTTCATCTCCTTGCACTTGGATGGACACATACACACACAGTTATGTCAAAATACCCGTCTCGGCAAGTATTCTTGTAAACGTCTTTGGCTCAAGTGAACGAAAACAGTTGAGAAAGAAATCGGATGTGTATCATTATATTGGAGTGCATTAGGTCTTCTAGACAACAGCAGGTATTTAAGACTGCTCTCACTTTATGTCATTAATGTTAATCAAACCACAAAACACAGCTTTAACACGATATGAAATGTATACAGTGAACATAGTGTTATTTTACATTTAATTACATTACTGTACCTGAAATGAATACTATAGTTAGACCTTACTATATTTGTAACTTTGCTATATTGTATTCATCTATGCTTGTCATTCGTGTATTTGTTCTTATGTTTTACTGACTGGTCACTTGCCTTTAAAAATGTTTGAACTATATTAGTTAGGTTAGTAGTTTTTGCTGTGGTATCAGAGTATTGAAAGTGTGCTTTAAGTAATAAATGGAAAGCAAAGTTACCCTCACTCCTAAACATTTTTTTCTTGCTGATCCGAAAAATGATCCGATCCGTGACTCAAAAAACGTAGTATGATCCGAACCGTGAGTTTTGTGATCCGTTGAACCTCTAATATTTTTACATTTTGGCTTAAATCTTAAATCTCTTTTGTCTGTTCCACACAAAGCCAGCCTATGGTTTCAGAAGACTTGTGCGTCTGAAATCACGTACTGTCTGAGTAGGTACTACATTTGAATTTCAGTTTATTTGCAAACATTAAAAAGTTTGGTCTATATAGTATGAATACGGGCAGTGGTGTGGAAATTCAGACGTACTACATCCGTCATGTTGTTACCGTCATGTGACCTACTAGCGTCAGTTGCGTCGCTTCACTGCTATTCATAAATCCTCTCCCGTGGCCTCATGGGATAGGAAAGTGTCCATCGAATGCACACTTCAGAATCTCAGCAGAAGTAGTGGGCCATCTGGGGACTTTTCGCTTACTGTTTTTCGAATACTGTGTATTCGGACATACTCTTGGCGTACTGTATTTCGTATACTATATAGTAGGAAGTTATTTTATTTCGGACGCAGCAAATGGAATGTATTAGTGGAGCTTGTTTTGGCATGCATTATCTTGGGAACTGGTGTTTTACAGATACTTGCTGTCTTTTGTCCTACACAAGATCCTAACAGAAATCAGCATGGTTATTATAAGGGTAGGAGTTTAGCATTAAGAGGTTTCTGTAAAATGGCACCAGCAATGGATAAAGCAACCACATCACAATATACCACAGGAACCACTTCAAGTTATGCATAGCCAAGCACCACTCACCTTTTTTTTTTCCTTCAGAAAGTTGGTACGAAATTGCTGTTTGCAATATCAAGCAGCATTACAATTTGTTTTGTACATCTAAATATAACTGGAAGCGGATGAGACCAGAAGCCAGACACTTTCAATTTACAAATGGCCACATCTGCTCTTATGTTAAAAATACAGGTTATTGTCTGTATTTAGTGCGGGTTAATTCAGAACATTTGCATGTGTTTTTGTGTGTATGATCAAATGAATGTGTTCCTTTTACATGTTTGCAGTTGGTACGGATTTTGGGCAGGACACCATTGAAAGTGCTGGAGTCTTCTTGTTTAAAACATTCCACAACAAATACCAGATCAGTCATGAGGAGACCAGGGCCATAAAACAGATGTTTGGACCTTTTCCGGCGACTCCTGCCGAGCTGTGCTGTGCAGCCGTGGGTCGTTTAGTGGCCCAGATCGGAGAATCTCAGGTGGATGCTTTCATCCAAACACAGAGTTCTCTCACGACGGTGAACCGTGGGTCTGTCTTTGGACGAAACATCGCTTTCTCATTTGACACGTATGCGTTGGATGCTCACTACACTTTGCCCTGGTCAGAGGAGACTGATATGGATCAGGCCTTGGACTTTCACAGCTTCCTAAATCATCATGTTAGTGAGCGGAGGACTGGAGCTGAGAGAGATGAGGCTTATTCAGCAGAAGAACTGGAGCAGAGAAACGCAGACAGCTCCATCCTGAGACAAGAGGTGGAGAAATACCTGAACGATGGAAACATGGTCTCGTCCAGTGTCGAAGAGCTCTCCACCTCGCTTTTTGAGATGCTTGCCTCCACAAGGAGTGACGACGAACTACAAAACGAGGTGAGAAATGTTTGTGAATAAATGTATGACATGATTGGTTACTTGTGTTTGATCTGATCTCCATGTACATCATATACCGAATGAAGATCACGTATTTCTGATTGAAAATAGAAGTTGGGAGGGGACATATGTGACCCTGGACCACAAAACAAAGTCACATGGGTAATTTTTTTTAATTTGAGATTTATACATCGTCTGAAAGCTGAATAAATAAGATTTTCATTGATGTTTGGTTTGTTAGAATAGGACAATATTTAGCCGAGATGCAACTATTTGAACATCTGGAATCTGAGGGTGCAAAAAAATCACCTTTAAAGTTGTTTATTTATGTTCGCGATTTTGCTGCATCCACTCACAAAAATGAATGTTTTATATATTTACGGTAGGAAATTTACAAAATATCTTCATGGAACATGATCTTTATTTAATATCCTATTGATTTTTGCCATAAAAGAAAAAGCGATAATTTTGACCCATACAATGTATTGTTGGCTATTGCCACAAATAAACCCGTGCGACATGTGACGGGTTTTGTGATCCAGGGTCACATATTAGTTTGCACTTATTCTTAGTTACGGTAAGGATAGGATTTCTGTTATTAAAAAAGCCAAAAGCAATAATACATTCATATACCAATTACTTACATTGTTTAACACGGTTTTGTCAAATAATTTGTTAGACAGAACTGTTTAACAAAGACAGTAAGCTAATAAAGACAGAGAAGAAGAGCTCCTGTGCTTCTGCACTCTGGTGGTGGCGTTCTCGGGCAAAATATATGTCCACATGTGGACATGATCAGCAGCAATCACTTATTAATACCTATAAATACATATTAATACCACTAATAAATACCTATTGGCTGATGCTGCTAATAAAAAAAAGCTAATATTTGCAGATAAATTGGCCTTGCCGATACGGCTCTACATTTTTTTTCAATTACAGCATGAAATAAACATGTATGAACACCAGGAGGAATGTTGAAAGATACAACCTACTGAAATGAATTTGTATCGTTTGTAGGCTATACTTAATGTTACATTTAGCTCAAGAAAGCTATTCAATGTCCTTAGACTCATTAGTTAGCTAGGAAAAAGTAACTCTAGAGAAGAGCATTTTGCTAAATATCATTTTCATATTTAATATTTTCAGCCATCCTTACACACACACACACACACACACACTGCACATTTTCGTATTTCGGAAGGAGGGCCTTCATCAAAAACGACGCATTTAACCAGACTGGGGAGAGAGTATGTAACTGTTTTTTAAATCAAGCATGAAAACCTATTCTAGTACACCACAAAAGCAAAACAAGGCTTCGTAAAAAGGCATAATAAAGTACTGATTAGTTAAATAAACATTGCATGAAAAAAAATCTAATTAAAAGTTAGTAATAAAATAAAAACAAAAAACCCATTACAAGTGCAGGTCTATTGCACATACACTCAGGATCTGTTTTGACATACCAGTTATTTTTTTTGAACCCGTCCGTTGTTGAAAATCACAATTTCAATTAGAATTGTCAATCCGGCTGTCACTCCCGAAACTGCAGTATGAAAAATAAAACTATTCAAATTATGAGAGAGTGCGGCCCTATAATCAATGAAGCTGTTCTCACTTCAGTCCAGCTGCAGCAAAACTCGCTGAACGGAGTGAAAAACAATATCTATACTGCAGTGCACAATTAATCTCTTATTTACATCGTCTTTATACTTTACATGATTCGTGATCGTGCAGATTCTGAATGGTTCTGATTGGCTGTTGTGTTCACATGCTCAACAAACATGTCTGTGATTGGCTACAATGCTCAACGCTGCGAAAACACATTGTAAATAGAAACCTTTGATGTTCTTCACAGAGCAATCGCACAAATAAATAAAGTCAGCGAGTACCGGATTGACCCAGTGCTCCGTACAACTACTACTGCTGAAAGGCTGATACGGTTAAGTTTTTCAGATTTAAGCATCAACTTGGTACCAAAGTACTGATACTTTTGACAACCCTAGGATGTGTAGTACTTTTAGTAGATTTTAGTGCTGCACAATATATTAAAATTATCGAAATATCGCAAATGCATATATCGTGATATGCATATCGCAACGGCTTGCAGTAACTGGCGTCATGCACAAAAGACAAAGAGAAAATCACTCACTGCTCTTGGCTAAATAACTTTTGTAGATTTAATAAGAATCAGGATATTTTTTTTAATTCATACAGTGAAAACTAAGTAGTGTTTTATTTTTACATTTGATGATTCAGTTTCTGTTGTTAACTAAACCTAATGTAACCTGATGTTAAAATAACACTTCTTATGCGACAGTAAAACACTGTTCACTTTCAGAAGTTGTAGGGATGTATTCTTGTCACAAAAAGAATGTGAAACATGTATGTAGGTTAAATAATTTTAAATATATTTTCAAGATAATTTAAGTTTATTTTACACACTTTAAGCATTATCGTATCGAATATCGCATTATTTAATGAGTTATCACATATCGCATTTTTCTTTAATATCGTGCAGCCCTAGTACAGTATATTTATAATACCTCACTTTAAGTGGTATTATACACTCATAGGCACAGAATCCAGGCAGTACGAACTGTGTTTGAGGTGTAAACCTTGAAATTGGTTGTGAAGCAACCGTTACCTCGGCTTATTCACCATGGTAAAATGAATACTTTTAATGAATGTACCGGTAATGCATGTTTGAATATATCCACACAAAACAAATGACCCACAATACATCTAAAATGAAAACATAGATTTTATAGAGCTAATCAACATAAATATTCACTTAACAATTATAAAATAATTTATTTCTGCCATGATTATTAATAACCACCTTTTTTCAGAAATAGTGTTTACATAAGTGTTATAATATTGGCAATTCGGTTCCACTTTATTTCGATAGTCCACTTTAGACAATCTACTAACTAGCCTTTAAGTAACTTTGCAACTACATGTCAACTAATTCTCATAGAGTATTAGTAGACTGTCAGGTTATGGTTAGGTGTTCGGGTTAGTAGAATAAGTTGACTTGAAGTTGCCAAGTTACTTATATCTGTTATGGGAGCATCAAAATAAAGTGTTAGCAGATATTAAGCAGACCGTTTACTAATACTCTAATGAGAGTTAGTTGACATGTAGTTGCAAAGTTACTTATAGTTAGTAGTATGGAAGTAAAATAATGGCAAATGTTTTTGAAACAAAAAGCCTGTTGAATTGTACTACTTTAAAAAAAATATGCATTGCATTAACCCTGCTTGTATTTTAATGCATTGTATTTTTATGGGCTGAAATTTAGCATGGTTGAATATTTAAGCTAAATTCAAAACATTTCAAACACATTTTCATTAGTAAAATTTCAATAATCCATATTCACCTATATTATTTCACTTCCAAAATATTCAAACTGATTAAAAATACAACCTATAATATTCAACAGGCGGTTTTCGTTCCATTTTATTTCGCTTTGCAAATTCACTTCCACAAATTCAGTGGCTCAAATTCGACAGTAAATTCAACGTTGACAGCCAGGAACTGCAGGAAAAGCAGTAGATTACCGAGCATAATCTCCATCTGCTGTTAGTCGACCTCACCAGCAGGGGGTGCAAGCGCGTGTTGTTGACGAAGACCGAGCAACAGTTAGAGCAAGCCATTCATTCATAAAAACTCATTTACAACAATGTAAGTGTATCTGTGATTATTATGTTTTATGTGAAATTCAGTGTCTTCTCGATTACTTTTCCTGTGTCGCCAACATGCACCTCTACCGTGAACGAGATTATAATGTTATTCCCCCGATGCGGATGTATACAGATCCAATGTTGCATTTGAGTTTGACATATCTATTGGTTGTTTAGTTGCCTCAATCTTATATTGCAGCGATTGTGCTGAATGCAGTAAGTTAGGCTACTAGGGTTTCCCTCAATACGTCAGTATTCCCCTGCTGGACATATAAAACGCTTAATGGACTAATACAGTGATATAAAAGACCAAACTCACAGGCAAGCAGCACTCAGAATATGAACTTAATGCACAAAGTTTAATGCTCAGCGTTTCTCAGTGATACTGGCATAAATTGGCTTGACATTGGACATTCGCACATTTAGGGACCGTCTCTAAAGTTACATACGACATTGGTATACACGTTTCTAACTTCAATAGCATTTGAAGAGAACGACTTGCAGTCATAAAATCAACTGTAAAGTGTTCATGTGGTGTCAGGCATACTGCGCTATAAAAAAAAAAAAAAGTTGAAGTTTGCTATTGAAGTTAGAAACGTTTAGGCCTATAGGACTACCAATGTTACTTTAGAGACGGTCCCTAAATGTGCGAATGTCAAGCCAATCTTACATTTATTTAGCAGACGCTTTTATCCAAAGCAACTTACGTTACAGTTAAACTAACAATATAGGACAACAATATGAAAGTGCTATGACCCTTCCCAGATGAATCATGTATGTAGGAATATTAACATACGTACCAATAAGGTGCGACTTTGGTCTTTTATATCACTGTATTAGTCCATTAAGCTACATTAAGCGTTTTGTCCTGATGGAAGGGGAATCCTTGAGTATGATGAGGTATTGAGGGAAACCGATTATAATCCCATTCATGGTAGAAAAAGTTGATAATATGTAGCCTAACACAGGGAAAGTAACAATGAAGTTAATGAATGAAACATAAAAACAGCTTTTGTGCCTTTATCATCTTTTCCGCATATATACTGACCCAGATAATCATCACAAAAAACTTAATGCATGCTCAATTGTTGTAAATGAGTTTTTATGAATGAATGGCTTGCTCTAACTGTTGCTCGGTCTTCGTCAACAACACGTGCTTGCACCCCCTGCTGGTGAGATAGACTAACAGCAGATGGAGAGTATGCAAAAACATTTGCCATTATTTTACTTCCATATAGTAGAATGTCTGAAGTGGACTATCGAAATAGTGTTACCGATAATTCTAACTTCGCGCTCATAGTTTTGATTAGAATACATCACATTCGTTTGGCCGGTCACATAAATTATATCTAAATAAAAATGAAAATATAAAATAAAGTTAAAAAATTTCAATGCATCCAAAGCTCAAATGGGATCCAAAACTTCCGTTTGTTGTTTGTCGAGTGCAGTGGAAAGGCGGATAAAGTGGTATTATAAAGTGTTATGCACAGAATGCAGAAGTATATATGGTTTGTGAGGTGTAATCTTCCATGATAGGGGTGACTCCCCTCGCCAACACTGAGCACTTTAGTACCTGAGTTGCACCCTGTTCGAATGTTCCTCACGTAGTTGATATTTGGACGCCGGCTATCCCACTGACACCTTTAGATGTGGGATGGCCTTTTTGTGCCGGTTTCTCCTCTATTCTCTGCACGTGTCACTCCAAAGTCAACAACAGCAAAGTTAAAAGGCTGTTCATTCACTGCCATTAAACCTGACAGACACCGTGTGAAGAGCAGCTTTTAATATTTCACATTTGTACTTCATCAATCATGACATTTGCTGTTAAAGCAAATATATTTAAAGCGATGTAAAGTAGGAGAGATTAGATGAAGCTAATTTAAAGGCAATTTAGAATAGCTTTTCCAGGAGAAAATTGCACTTTGATAGGATGCTTAAAAACATCACAGCTGAGAACTTATATCAGATAACTGGTTATATTAGGATGATTTTAGGATTGTTTGTGATGCCAACATTCACATTTTAAATATGGATGTATAAATCTGTATTATCTTAATTGCTTTAGAGTAAAGCTGCTTTAGAGCATAATGTAATTTAGTATGCAGATAATATATGACCCAGAGTATGTATTTAACCTGAGATTGAGAGTGCATGGATTTACAGTATGATGTTTTCTGAGGGTCTCCAGTGAAGAGACAGAATTTAAGTAGATCCATATAATAAAGAAGAGACATATAATCAGTCACAAACCGCCTGTTAATACAGTGGCACATTGATTGTACATCACAAAAATGATATATAAGACAGCACAACTGTTTTCAACACTGATATTGATAATAATCAGATTTTTTTTCTTGAGCATCAAATCATCATATTAGAGTGATTTCTGAAGGATCATGTGACACTGAAGACTGGAGTAATGATGCTGAAAATTCAGCTTTGATCACAGGAATAAATTACATTTTAGAATATATTCACATAGAAAACAGTTATTTTAAATTGTAATAAGATTTCACAATATGACTGTTTTACTGTATTTTTAAGTAAATAAATGCAGCCTTGAGCAGAAGAGACTTCTTTTTAAAAAACATAAATTGTAATGTTTTCAAACTTTTGACTGGTACTGTGTATGTATATATACATATATATAAAATATGAAGCAATTTTTTTGTAATATACAGCTTAATTAACATTTATATTTTATGCCTCTAGAAATAATTTTAATGACAACTAAGCATTCTAATCACTGTAATCTCAATAATGAAAATCATAGTTTCCTGACACAATACATGTAATACGTTTTTGCATTAAATTACGATTCAAATACTATCATGATGTACCGTTTAACTTGACAAATGTACTTAAATATGCGAGAAAATATTGTCACACTGCAAAAACCTTAAAGAAAATTAAGCCTATTTTTGCATTCATTAAGCAAAAGCATTTAGTTGGAAATGTGACTTTGTTCATGAATGGGTGACTTTCATGAAACTCAAGAAATTTCCAAAGAACACTTTCTGTGATGGTAGAAAAAAAATACAATGAGCAAAATAACAATATAACTGCATTTAAAGGAAAAGACTGCTGGGGAATGTAAAAGTGTAAACCGCACACACACACAAAGACAAACAAGCTTGGCAAGTGTTTTGAAATGGTCTCTGGAGAGTGTGTATCTACCAGAATGAAAAGGCTTTGCTCTTTCAGCATAGAAGTGCATATTAGTCTCCTGCTTCCTTATTTCTTTTAGCATGTTTACAGCTTTTGTCTAGCCTCCCTGCTGAGTGCTGTCTGTACAAAAGATCTGCTGAAAAGACTTTACAGTCATATCAGTGAAACTGTCATATTATCCATATCGTTTTATTGTTAGTTGGCGGTTGACATCATTTTGGGAATGGGAGTGATTTTCGATTACACGGGATGTGTGTAGTACAGTGTCTTTAACCTAAAATCAGTTAATTGAAGGATAATGCTTTAAAATTAAGGCTTTTTTACACCATTTTCACTGACATTTTAATATGGTACAATGCTTCCTTCACACTTTTTTTACTTGCACAATGTAGGCACGTTTTTTGCTATGTAATATAATAATAATAATAGCTAATTCCCCATTTGGTTACCTCTGCCACTATGTAATTTTAATATATATATATATATATATATATATATACAGTACATGCAGGGGCGTGAATTTAGTTGAGACGCTAGGGACGTGTCCCTACAAATATCCTGTGACACTGATTTGTCCCTAGCAATAATTTCGATCAGGAATTTTAATATATTTTATATGTACTGAACAAAATTATAAACTCAACACTTTTGTTTTTGCCCCCATTTTTCATGAGCTGAACTCAAAGATCTAAGACTTTATCCATCCACCTCACAGGTGTGGCATATCAAGATGCTGATTAGACAGCATTATTATTGCACAGGTGTGCCTTAGGCTGGCCACAATAAAAGGCAACTCTAAAATGTGCAGTTTTACTGTATTGGGGGGGGGGGTCCGAAATCCAGTCAGTATCTGCTGTGACCACCATTTGCCTTGTGCAGTGCAACACATCTCCTTCGCATAGAGTTGATCAGGTTGTTGATTGTGGCCTGTGGAGTGTTGGTCCACTCCTCTTCAATGGCTGTGCGAAGTTGCTGGATATTGGCAGGACCTGGAACACGCTGTCGTATACGCCGATCCAGAGCATCCCAAACATGTCAATAGGTCACATCTATGGTGAGTATGCTGGCCATGCAAGAACTGGGATGTTTTCAGCTTCCAGGAATTGTGTACAGATCCTCCAACATGGGGCCGTTCATTATCATGCTGCAACATGAGGGGATGGTCATGGATGAATGGCACAACAATGGGCCTCAGGATCTCGTCACGGTGTCTCTGTGCATTCAAAATGCCATCAATAAAATGCACCTGTGTTTGTTGTCCATGACCAGGGCCACACGCAATCTGCAGACTTTTTTTGTGATATCTGTGCTGATTTTTTGGAAAAATCTGCGGAATTATGCGGAATGGTTTTAATAATTGTGTGTGTATATATATATATATATATATATATATATATATATATATATATATATATATACACATGCATACATATGTATATACAATAAAATATATTATTGTTTATAGCAATATATATATATATATATATATATATATATATATATATATATATATATATATATATATATATATATATATATATATATATAAATGTGACCTTTTTTTAGCTTTTTTTTGCATTTTTGGAAAAATCTGTGGAATTATTTTAAATTTGTTAAAAAGATCTTAGAGTATTAGAAATGAAAACATTACAAAATATTCACTTAACTTTTATTTGAGGTTCACAATACAAATGCAAATAGAACTTTTATTTTGACGGGTTTCTGAGTGTATCTGACGATGAAAGGCTGGAGATGAGCGCGTACTTGAGTATGTATAGTACACAAACCTACGGCGCTCATTTTCCCTTTCTGTTCTTATGGCGAGCGGATTTGAGATGATCCAGTGCCGTCTGTCACCTCAGGTAATCAACATAGTGTTGACAGTCTTTATAAAACATAACTCCCCCATTCTCATAAAAAACGTTCACAAATTATTTTGCTCTGTCCTGTGCTGTGATTTTTGCAGACAAGTGTCGTTTCCTTAATTCCTCCGCGTTCAGTTTTATTTTAGACATTTTAAACATTCACTTTCTCATAAAAAAATTAAACATCAATCAGCGCAGCCTACTACCTCTCACAATCGCACACGCGCAAGTTGTACTTGTCAATGATGGTCTGGCACTAGGTTTCTGCGGAAGTCTGCGGGCGCGTATTCCGTGTGGGCCTGTCCATAACATACGCCTGCCCATACCATAACCCCACCGCCACCATGGGCCACTCAATCCACAACGTTGACCCCACTCAATTCGGTTACGACGAACTGCAGTCAGGTCGAAACCAAAATGAGGACGACGAGCATGCAGATGAGCTTCCCTAAGATGGTTTCTGACAGTTTGTGCAGAAATTCTTTGGTTATGCAAACTGGTTGTTGCAGCATCTGTCCGGGTGGCTGGTCTCAGACTTTCTTGGAGATGAAGATGCTGGATGTGGAGGTCCTGGGCTGGTGTGATTGCACGTGGTCTGCGGTTGTGAGGCCTGTTTGATGTACTGCCAAATTCTCTGAAACGCCTTTGGAGACGGCTTATGGTAGAGAAATTAACATTCAATTCACGGGCAACAGCTCTGGTGGACATTCCTGCAGTCAGCATGCCAATTGCATGCTCCCTCAAAACTTGCGACATCTGTGGCATTGTGGTGTGTAATAAAACGGCACATTAAAGAGTGGCCTTTTATTGTGGCCAGCCTAAGGCACACCTGTGCAGTAATCATGCTGTCTAATCAGCATCTTGATATGCCACACCTGTGAGGTGGATGGATTATCTCGCCAAAGGAGAAGTGCTCACAAACACAGATTTAGACAGATTTGTGAACAATATTTGAGAGAAATAGGCCTTTTGTGTACATAGAAAAAGTCTTAGATCTGTGAGTTCGGCTCATGAAAAATGGGGGCAAAAACAAAAGTCTTGCGTTTCTAATTTTGTTCAGTGTATATAACCACTGTTGTCCGGTTAGGTCTAGTGGTTTTTATGTATTGTGAATTACAATTATTATAAAATTGCGAATTACTTATTTTATTTAACCAGGAAATATCTCATTTTATTTAACCAGGAAACATCTCATTTAGATTAAAATCTCTCATTCTGAGAAAAATGGCCAATTACACAAATGGATAATAGGTCTGAGTCCCGCTTCCTGAACACATACCGCTAAAGTAATTGGCTTTGTGGTTTCGCGAAGCGGCAAAACTCCTCCGAAGGAATTCCTAGATGCAAAGAGAGAGAGAGAGAGAGAGAGAGAGAGAGAGAGAGAGAGAGAGAGAGAGAGAGAGAGAGAGAGAGAGAGAGAGAGAGAGAGAGAGAGAGAGAGAGAGAGAGAGAGAGAGAGAGAGAAATGTCCCCACAAAGAAAGAGAGAGAGAGAGAGAAAATGTCCCCACAAAGAAGCAAAAATTGTTTTCTTTGATTTATTTGACTTATCTCCCACCATTTCTCATGTCTGGAATGAAAAAGTGCACTAGCAAGTCACATTTCCACAGAATCCCCCTCAGATCAGTATTATCCTTCAAAACCTGCCCTTAGAGAGGTAATGGCTCTCGTAATCGAAGAAGTCCAGCATGAGTTGATTGGACCCCATTTTCAAAATACTGTTCTCATTAATTTAATTAACTTTGTGTGTGTCATTGTTCCTCCATAAAGCATATGATTGTACTCCATCACTTCTGTATTCACCATACTGCAGTTCCTCTGAGAGTTGATTGCTCAACATCACCATATGCATTATTCTTTATGTAAAATAGATGTACGCATGAAGCTAGGCTGTGGCTTTTGTGATGTTTTTCAACTCATTAAGTTTCCCGAAGTCTTGAGCACATCTTTGAAAGCTTTTCCTCTACTTGAGTTTAGTTGTATTAGTATTGATAGTTACCAGGATTTTAGTTTAATTTAGATATTATTTGATTGATTTAATTGCGTTTTTAAGGTTTTAATGAGAGGTATTGAGGTATTGAGTAGAGTGTTCTGTTAAATGTTAAGCCACAATTGTTCCATATGCATATGATCACACGAACTACACGAGACAAACGCGTCATACTGGACATTTATGATTCAGGAGCATGGATTGGATCATGTATCAGTATGAAACCGCTTCATAAACAGTCTTTCAACCACACAGTATTGTCATTTCTGTTACAAATATTTATATTATCACAGAAGTACTGGGATAAATTTCTAGTTAAGATATAAATACTGATGTCTACGGCAGCGATCAAAATGGAGCAAATCCCTTTTGGAAAGTAACTTGGCGACAAGCGCCTTTTAAAAAAAAATGTATTTGTCATGGAATCATTCAAAAATGCTGATTCATCCAGCAACGAATCAAGTGAAATATTTATGTGGAAGTCATTGAATAATTCACTCAACCTGTTTTTTTTTCTTCTTTCAAATAATTCATTAAAATTAAACATTTTAAATTAGACTGCAGCAATTAATATTTTTTCAGAACCTCTAGTAAATTACATGTTTTTATTAAGTTGTCTGTTCGGAATCATGGGAGAATATTTTAAACAAAAAAATTTGGATTTTTACAGTAGTTTATCCAGAATTTAAAACATTGTATCCCCTTTCTTTGTTTCTAATCTCATCTTTTTCTCGCTTCTCTCTCTCTCTCTCTCTCTCTCTCTCTCTCTCTCTCTCTCTCTCTCTCTCTCTCTCTCTCTCTCTCTCCTCTCCTCTCTCTCTCTCTCTCTCTCTCTCTCTCTCTCTCTCTCTCTCTCTCTCGCTCTCTCTCTCTCTCTCGCTCTCTCTCTCTCTCTCTCTCTCTCTCTCTCTCTCCTCTCTCTCTCTCTCGCTCTCTCTCTCTCTCTCTCTCTCTCTCTCTCTCTCTCTCTCTCACTGCCAGCTGTTTGAGTTTCTAGGTCCTCAGGGGTTTGAGATGATCTCCATGCTCCTTCAGAGAAGGTCAGACATCGTGGACTCTCTTTTGTCCTTCCCGTTGGATTGCCGATCTTACATCATGTCAGGTGAGCTCAATAGCAACTTCTCAGGACTTCACAGCTTAAACATGGGAAAGATCTCCTCATCTTTACATTTCCAGAAACACTGGTTTTGCATTTAAATAACTATGAGCAATGTTGAATTAAATTCACTAACAGTTGAAAGGTTTGGTCAACGGTGGTTTCGTTAAAATTGCAGAACATAACTCTTGATACTTTTTTAGCTGTAATAATACTTTGTCAAAAATAGCAGATACCAAACACGTGAGACACCAGAATGTTGCTGTGGTTATAACATTGCCAATTTCAGGAGTAAGTCATTTTCCTTACACAGTATGATAATTTCACCTCAGTATTTAAATACTTTTACCGCCACAACCAGGAATGTTTTATGAAATCTGTTTTACTGAATTTCAAGTACTTTATTTTTTTAATCTAAGTTTGCATTGTTGTGATTTATCCTAGAGATTTTTGGTTTGGTTCAAAGATTTGAATTTATTTTTGGAAGACACTTTTTTTTTTTCATGGCTTGGAAGACTTTTGGGATATTTTGTCTTGTTTTAAAGAGAAACCATAAACCTCACTAAATACTCAGTTTTATGCTTAAAACAAGCAAATAAAAAAATAGCATAATTCAAGATACATCTTGAGTAGATTAAAAAGTGTGGAGTCCACTCATAATGCATAATAATAACTCATTATGTGATGTAAATAGTGGGAAGTCTAATCCAAATCTTTAAGCCATACTCTTCTAGCGAACCGTAATCTTAAAGACTTTGTGATCTTTGACTTTAACCCTTTCACACGTGAGTTTAAAATATTCTGGCTGACCCCCCAGCGTGAGTTTTTCAAGGCGACCGTTATTTAGAATGTGTCACTTTATGGTTTCCATGGTGACGCGTCATTGCTTGTCACGTGACACACCGCAGCAACAACAGAGCTGAATGAATGATGATCTGCTTTTATGTCATATTTCCTTTTTTATTCAAAATATTCACAAATTTGTTTGATATGGCATGAAATATCTGATATTCCGGTTGTCAAATATATGCAAGTGGAAGTGTTTTGTTGTTTAAACACCTTTATAACGATCGCGTTAGTTGAGCTGTATGCGCGATGGGCGCCGCCATCTTAGTTTGTGCCGCAGACGCAGTTCAGAGAATCGGATCTGTTGGATTTACAAAACGTTAATTCATCCACTTCTCCCGAAATACATACAAGTAAGTGGCTGGTGAACTGGGAGAAGAATAGAGTAAACTTTAAAATTACTTACACAATGTGTATCTGATATGAATAAAACTAATTATAATGGAAAGGATTATTATTGCCTCTTCCTTTGACATCAGTGTGTATTTTACGAACTCTAAATGTATTGTTTTTTTAGTACTTATATGTCTGGAACCTAAAATAAACATTATGTGGTTGAAAACACTGAAAAGTTGTGATATATGACAGCTCTGAGCGCGCCTGTCTCTGGCTCAGCGCCAGCCAACGCGCCAAGGCACATTTGAATTTAGCAGTTGATCACGTGATGCACTGACCGTTCTAATCACACCGGTGTGATCGTACGCTCCAGGGACCAGCCTAGACTGATCACACCGGTGTGATCGTACGTGCGAAAGGGTTAAGCACTTTTGCATGGCAAAGTTAATTTTAAAAACAAAGAAAGACCATTTGAAAGAGAGGAGAGAGTGAATGAAAGGGAGCTAGAAAGAGAAATATGACCACTGACCCTTTAACCTCCATAAAGCTTTACAGCCGCCACTTCTCCAAACACTGTAAGTGCGTTAGTCTTTAGGTGTTGTCTATTAACCTTCCCTTCCTGATGACCAGCTGTTTGTCTGAACTCTGGATGCTGAGTGTCAGGATTTACTGTACCTGTCCTGCACGTCATGCACATCAGAGATACTCAACTCAGTGCTCGCATTAAAGGTGCATTGTAGTGTTGGGCGATATGCTCCATTTTCATATCGTCCTATCGTCAGCCTGTGAGATCGGCGATACACGATATTATCGTGAGGGGGCGGGGCTTACTTATTTGATTATTAACTTGATTATTTACTCAATAATTTGCTTGTTTTATTACTTTATTTTATACGAGAATATATATATATATTTTTTGCTAGCAAAGGTGGAGTGTTTATTACTAGGCTATCTGGTTATTTCCCGGTAGTATAGTGAGGTAAAAAAAAGATTTTTGCATCTGACTCGAGTATTTCAACATGTCAGCGGGAAATTTACGGACACACATGATCCTCTCATGCCGTTACAGATGCAGCATTTTGTACTTCTGCGCGTGATGAAAATACGTTTTAATAATTTCTAAGGTCAAGAAAGAGTCATAGTTTGCAATATATGTCCTCCCACCAGTGCTCTCTCTGTCTGGATGCACTTCAATAAGCCCAAAGAACGCGGGTTCTTGTGTTTAAAATGCCGGGAGAAATCAGAGTAAGGGGCAGAAATCTAGCTGAGTCGATCGGAATACTTAAACTTATGACTTGACTCCGATAAAGGAAAACAGGTTAATGCGTTTACATGACCACATGCATTGTCAGTTTATTCAGAATAATCGTGCTAGAGCGTGCATGTAAACGCACTCATTCTCTGAAAGTGAAAGTAGAAACTGAATGAGCTTTCAGCATCTGTCGCTGCATTAACGCCGCGTTCTCTCAGAGACGACGTTGGATATAACGGTATAGCGACTATCTTAATTTACTGGCTTAAAATTTCTCTTGTGGACCTATATGATGACAGTGAAAAAAATAGAAGAATATTTCTTGTTAAACAAGTGTTTGAAGCTGCTTTTGATTTTCATAGATGGCAGAGTTGTGCTGTGTTCGTGAACGACTGGCCTATATAATTTTAGCGATATTATTATAAATATTTAATTGTATTGTTTTTAGTGTTATTAGTGTCATTAAACATTTTGTTAATGTGCTATGGAAACCAAATACTGATGAACAACGATGCCGTTTTCATCTTGGATCTGTATAACAGACCTGCCAACCTGTACGCATTTTGCGTAGCGGATACGCATTTTGACCTCAAAGTACGCTGGTACGATTTTTCACTCTAAACTACGCAAAAACCTGGTGACGCTTCTGTTCAAGCGCAGTCCTCAAGTCAAGCAACAGCAAAAGAAGCGGAGTTCGACCAATCATAGCGCTGGGTTCATTCCCCATATAGCAAGCGGGGATGATTGACAGATGCGTAAGGCCTATCAATAAAGAATCCCGCTCGATCCTCTTCCACTCCCGCGGCCCGCAGTCTGACTGAGTTCATAAGCGAGGACAGTAGTGCTAGTAGTCACAGTACTTCTCACTCCTGAAGGTAAACGGGCTGGGGTGGATGTGTAAAGTTGAAATATTGTTTTTAGTTAACTTAATCTGGATTCGATGATCATACGGGAGTGATCGCATGGATTATCTTAAAATACTCCGTCATTCGTGGTCACTCAGATAAGAGGAAAACATCATTCAGCCATGCAAATTATAAAATGCTTAAGTATTGATGAACAATAAATCTAAATAAAATTAAAATCGCTATGGTTTAACGTTAGTGATTATGAAAGTTCTGTAATTTGTGGATTACTGATAAGCACGAGTCTTGAGAAACAGGCGTTTATTTATTCATTCTCAGTGTTGAGAAACGTAGTCTGCATGTGTTACGTTATTGAGTTAATAATAACTAAAGTACCTAAGTATGTTACATAATTATTTTGTATGAAAACTAGCGCATTAGTTACTTGGAATAAAAAGTACCGTTGTATCAGTGCTGCGCGAGCTCTCTCTCACAAACGCAGAGAGAGAAGATAATTGTAAATTGACGGGCTAAGTTTAAATTTTGTTTTTGGTTGTTTTTTTCTGTCAAAATGTCAGAAAGCATTTTGTATTATCCATCCGTGTTTTTAAAATTAGTTAAAAGACAGACGTTTTACTGTTAACACAGCCCCATATTTCGGATTCATCTAAACTTATACTTGATATTCTTTTTAGAATAAGTGATTAGTTTTGCTATTATTGGACTCCTGTCTATTCATTGTCAACTATTTTCTATATGTTTGGATTGGCTAACGTTTATTCAGCTAATGCGTGTCCTGTGTGTCTTGCATTGTCTCAAAAAAATGACAACCCCCCCCCCCCCCCCCCCCCCCCCTGCGGATGCTACGCAAAAAAATTTTAGAAGGTTGGCAGGTCTGGTATAAGTGCGTCTGTTAAAACAAGCACTCTTGACAATTTGTGAATGGATCATCTTGCAATTAAATTTTGATGTGGGATGTAGGCCTCATTTTTTATTCTGTTTTAAAAACATTTTCTTAGAGTCCTCATACGCGCGTGTCGGTGTTGTCGCAAGTGTTAGGCTATGCGGTGATGTCGTTATGAATTTAGGCAAGGCAAATTTAGGCCTATTGTATCCTATAAATCTCAGACTATCGTCGATACACGATACTATCGTCTATCGGCACAACCCTAGTGCATTGTGTAATATTTTTGAGGATCTATTGACAGATATGCAATATAAGATCCATAACAATGTTTTCAGTGCTGTATAAAGACCTTGCATAATGAACCGTTATGTTTTTATTTCCTTAAAATGAGACATTTATATCTCCATAACCGTGGGCGCCCCCTTCTATGGAGGTCGACATATTGTGTGGTCATGTTTCTAGCGTAGCCGACAGCGAACTCACAGCGCTACAGCGAACACACAGCGCTACAGCGAACACACAGCGCTACAGAGTGCGTTTCCTCACTACCTTGATAAAGAAGTTTTCAGTGCTGTATAAAGACTTTACTTAATGAACCGTTATATTTGTATTACCTTAGAATGAGCAGTTTCTGTCTACACACACCGCGGGTTCCCGATCATTGAAATGCGCCGACATGTTTCTACGGTGGCCCTGAACGGACAAACGCGTTTCGTTACTATGTTGCTCTTCATGCAAGGAAGCAAGCTTAGTTCAGCGAATAAAACACTGACACAATGATGAACAAGTAACAATAATATTCACAATAACATATAGTTTTACTGAATAATTAAGTAAACATAATTTCTTAATTTATCCTTGTAAAGAAACCTCATTGCTGAACTGGCTACTCTCTGCTGTCTCAGACGATGACATATTTTCCTGTCACCCACCGTAACTTCTGTTGGTTGCAATTCGTAACCTCACCACTAGATGCCGCTAAAAATCACACACTGCACCTTTAAGGGTGACCATTTTCTTGGAACATCACAACACTGTTTAGATTAAAAAAATAAATTTCTCACACGTTCTCTGTCTGCACCTCTTTTTTTCTGTGAGAATGTGCGGTTATTTGCTTCTGTGCTTTAACATGGTGACAACTTTAGTTGGTTTAGGTTTTAATTAAAGGCTGCATGCTGTTTGAAAAAGCTGTTTGTCTGTGGAAATGTAATTAATTAAAGCAGACTAGAAATAGGTATTCTTATGTTTGGATTGTGTTTATCGTTAATAATAGGTGTAGATCCAGTTAGAAATGTCATATACTGAGGGTGTGGTTTAGCGTTTACTCGTTACCCATATTGACCGCTTTACTATGGGACCCACAAAGGGACATTTCCTATATGTAGCCATTTATAGAAAAAAAGAAAATCAGTGTTTTTTTTTGTCCCCACGTAAAACCTCATATATTAAATGACAGTATTTATCATTTTCAGGTTTACACTTAACAATAAGGTACCATTTATAGACGTGTTAACTATATTAGTTAACATTAACTAACAATAAAAAATTCTGAAACGTATATTAATCTCAGTTAGATAATTTCAACATTTACATCTGTTATATTATTTAATGGACCTCATTGTTAGAATGAAACAATGAAAGTTGTATTTATCAACTAACGTTAACCAAGATTAATAAATACTGTAACAAATGTATTGCTCATTGGTGAGTTAATGCTTTAACAAGCGTTAACTAATAAAACCTTATTGTAAAGTGTTACCATTGTATGAATGGCCTTATGAACAACATAATATATATAGCATATAGAAAAGTATTACCAAAAAGAGATCTGATATTTAAAGCCAGCATGAAATGGAAATTCATCATATTTTCTTAATGCTTTTTTATTGATCTTATTGTGAACAAGTAATTCATGCATGTTTAGTTTTTAATTTTTTTTTTAATTTATAATATCATAACTCTATGACATATTACGGACATCTCCAATCATTATGAGAGGGTAAACCCTCGCAAGCTCTCATTCAGATCTGCCTCATCATGAACTGAATTAAGACGGGTTTTTTCTGTATGTCACAAAAGGGAATAAAATATATTTTTCAGCACTTCTGTTACATCACAACTTTAACTTTACTAAAACCTGATACTTGGATTAGACTTCATGTCTGAACATGTATGGCTCAGATGCACAGCAAGCTTCCAGAAATTTTTTATACATTTCTAATCTCACAAAAAATGACATAATGAAAAACGCCTATTTTTGGACCATGTGTTGACATTTTAATGAGACATAAGCAATTTTTTTTGTTTTTTTAAAATTTAAATGACTGCTAAACAATATTTTTCCTGTGAGACAACACCTCAAATACAACAAAGATATAAAATACTTTGGTAACACTTTCTATGAAGCCCATGTTTATAATTAATAAATTATAATGGCTTTAATTAAAGTGAAAACATAGGATGCAATTTTCCAAATGTTAAAAAATCATGAAGATGTGCTCATTATACATTTTAAGTTGTTTACTTGTAAATGTAACTAATGAACAATAATCCCTGTAATAAAATAACGAAGAAGAAAACAACACTAAAAAAATGTAAAAAATTCCTGGAAATAATTTGTATTCATTATTTCAATGTCACATACTAGCAAACACTGTAACAATATTTTTTAAAGTATAATTCCGAACTCTTATAATGCAAACATTAGCCATTAAATAAATAATTGATAACTAATTGGTGCAGCGAACAAGGGTCTCTGGAACTATTTTATATTTGATCATGTATAAATCAGTGTATGGATTATGAACATGCACACTGAAGTAATTATAAAAATAATATAAATGTAACTATAACTGTTCTTATAATACAGTATAGGTCTTAATGAGTCTTTATAAATATATTTATAGAATAGTAATACTTATAATGAATCATAGCCCCATTTATACTTATTTACAGGTGAAACTCGAAAAATTAGAATATTGTGCCAAAGTTATAATTTTGATGATTATGGCTTACAGCTTATGAAAACCCCAAATTCAAAATCTCAGAAAATTAGAATATTACATGAAATCAATAAAAAAAGACTTTAAATACAGAAATGTCGGCCCTCTGAAAAGTATAATCATGCATATGTATATAGTTATATATACTAAATATATTAGTTTCACCTTTTAATTTGAATTATTGAAATACACTAACTTTTGCACAATATTCAAATATTCGTATATGTATGGAAACATAGAAAGTGTTACCAATACTTTTGTACAATTATTTTTGTTGGCAAAAGGGACTTCACACACAACATGTTTTTGTGTTTAAAGCAAAAATGCGAGTTGCAGGGCATGAAATAAAAAAACTTGTAAGGTCAAGAGAACATTTTTTTGTTTAGAAGTTGAACTTTTATAGTTGGAAAATGACATAAACATGTTCTTTCACCCTCAAACTGCCCAGACCAGACCTTAAAAACAAAGATGTATTTTTCTCATGGATGGATGATCCTCTACTGGAGAGGTATTACTGAGTAAACGCCACTAGAGTATATACAACTTATATGGTATGTACAACTTCAGAATATGAGCCTATGAAATATGTAAGCATGCTAGTTAACAGTCTCGTATAGATGTCTTCACACATCTAAAACAGAAGGAATGATCGTGGGAGCTTTGTTTTAAATGTGTGAGCGGGACGCAACACAAGGTCTTTCACCACAGATATCACATAAACCTGTATACTGCAAGCTACAATAATAAACCATCACTTTCATGAGTGCTGTGAAGTGTGACAAGCCCACGGACAATAAAATGTGCAGCAGTCACGTAAAAAAAAATCAAAGCTTGTTCAAAGTAAAGTGTCTTTAAGAGGGTTTGTCTTGACTATGAATATATGTGCAGCTCTATTGCTGGACTATAATTTCTAAGCTATTCGTCATCTCAGTTAGCACTCTCTTCCTGTGAGCACTTGGCCATTAATGAGAAACTGAGCTGCTCTTGAAAGACTTAATCCATTAAACTTCCACTTTTTAGTGAAATGGTCCTTTTCTGTAAGTGTTCAATTAGTACAATTAGCACAGGTCACCTATGCTCCTGTAAGGCACTGTAAAAAGCTCTGGAAGTGAGTGAAATATTCACTATGCGACATACAGGTGAAACTCGAAGAATTAGAATATCCTGCAACAGTTCATGTGTTTCAATAATTCAAATTAAAAGGTGAAACTAATATATTTAGTATATATAACTATATACATATGCATGATTATACTTTCAGAGTGCTGACATTTCTGTATTTAATATCCTTTTTTTATTGATTTCATGTTATATTCAAATTTTCTGAGATTTTGAATTTGGGGTTTTCGTAAGCCATAATCATCAAAATTATAACTTTTGCAAGATATTCAAATTTTTCGAGTTTCACCTGTATTCAGCATCTTTTTTTTCTTTTTTTTTTCCCCTGAAATTCCAATTATACAAATTTAGATATTAGTTTTATACTGTGAGCACATATGCAACAACTCAGAAAGCGAGAGGAAAAAAACTGTCAGTATGTGTCTAGCATACATGGGAACTCCAGTTAATACTGTTTAAAATACTTCCCATGATGCACCTCTTCTTCAAGCCGGTTGAGAGAATGTACAGAGTTGTGACCTTGGCTACCTGTGGCTACTTTGAATCAGATTAAATATTTTTGCCTATTCACTGCCTAATTCCCATACTCCCATCATTGTGTGGTGACTTGAATGTGACTAAATTATAATATAATAAATTAAGTAAATTAATATAAATATGTAGGCCTGTCCAATATTTTGAAGGTAGTGTATATATGAGTGCTTTTTTTGTATAGCTAAAATAATTTTTCAAAATGTCAGTATTTTTGCTAATATTTACAAAGGAAATAACGGTTTACTGCAAATTCAGCTCTAGTTAGAAAACGTGGAAGAAACACTTACTGCCTTTTGGTAAATGAAAAGGAACATTTAAAAATCAAATGTACTTAAAGGTACCAAAATATGAAAATTATACGACAAGTGCAAAAAGTTGTGGTTTTTGCAGCAAAAAAGCAAATTATTTTCTGCACAGATCTATTCTGACATACAGTATCAGATTTTTTTTGTCCTCCTGTCCAATGCCGTGTTTATCACTGTCAATCACATTTTTTCATTCCCACATTTAAATACGGTTGTCAATCCATAAACTTTGCTGTGAATAGCATGCGAAATAAAACTTATATTCAAATTGTGAATGGGTTATAAACAGAAAGTGAGCAAAGATGGCTTCCTTTATTATGACTGAAGCTGTCAATCACATCAGCCTGAGTTCTGCACTATTGCAAAAACACCCGTTATAGTCAAGTTGTCTACACACTGCAATGAATCTCTTATATACATCATGTTTACACTTTGTTGGTTGCAATGAAAGTATTCTCGAGTGTGTAGAACACAGTAAGTGAGCGCGCTGAATAAAAACTTGGATTGAGAATTGAGATTAATCACATTAGGGCTTTTTACATTGAACGAGTTAACCCTGGGTCATTGTAAACGGAATCCTGTTACCTTGCTTCACTTTTCACAATGCTCATAATTACCCGAGGTGAACAATTAATCCTGGGTTTATAACTGGATAGGGTGTTGATGCAGTAAAGGGGTGCTAAAACGCGTTTTTTCAAAGGCTTGATTGTGTTTGTGGGGTGCACTGTAACATGTGTTCATGCTTCGTTTTGAAAAAATTGCATTATTGTTCACATATTTTACCTTTATTCTACACTGCTCTGCCCCTCCTTGTAAAAACGGTCTGTTGTTTTCCGGGTTCTGTGAAGCCAGTCCCTCAAAACTACGCAATGGGCTCAGATTGGTTAGCTGGCCCAGTGTGTTGTGATTCGCTAACCGCCTAGTGCACGTTTTCCGGAAACGTCACCTCCCTTACCTTTACCGGTAGTTTGTGCTTTGGTGTATTATAAACAATGGCGTCAATAAAACCATACCAATTTGAGCACGAATCAGACCCAGAAAACGTTAGTGAAGATGATCGAGCAGAACCTGTTCAAGAACGGCTGTTAAACGACGTTTCAGAAAGGTTTTTTTTTTTTTGTTCTCTCATTACTTTTTAGATACGCTGTTATTTAATTGTACTAATTATTATAGAATTACAAAAATAATAAGCTTCATAAAAAGAATTTCATATAATCGTTCTAACAAATTATACTACAGTCCTCAAAGGGATTTTTTGGAGTAAAGACTGCGGATCTATAGTGATCGCTACTGATCGTTTTTTAGAACGATTGTAGACAAATATCTGTCAACAGAACTATTAACCCAAAACGAACACTAAACATCGGCTGCCAAATCAAACACAGAACCATGTTTAGCATGCCTGTAGATAAACAAGCATGTAGATAAACATAAAAGCTCTAATCAAAGAATAATTTACACTAATTCCAAGTTCGCTGTTGAGATAAAAAAAAAGTTTGTAACGTTAGGTGTTTGTCAGATAACGTTAAGTATGAATGAGCATTTAACAAACCAGCAGAGCCAAACAGCGTTGTCATTTGTTTACTTCCTTGCTACAACGTACAATTAACAATACGAACTATTACAGGAAAACACATTGACGAAAAATAAATCATATTTACAGGTTGTGGCCCGTAAACAACAGCTTCTGTTTTTTTTTTTTTAACTGCTCCATCTTTCAGAACAAGCCGTTGTGCGATTCCTGCATTGAACTCGCCACGATTGTGGAAGCTTTCCTCCGTAACATGTTCCGCACAGAGAGCGAGATTTGGGTCATAATTATGAGGGACCGAGTTAAAAATAAATTTTAACCATTGATCCCTAACTCCCGCGACCCTAGGAAGGCTGAACAAAGTGGACTGCAATCCGGATAAAAATAACAGCAGCGTTTCAACGGCATTGCGACAACTCATCTCCAAAACAGGAATATAAAATATCCTCGCCCTGCTTATTAAGTATTCTCCGAAGAGGGGTTTATGCAAATAATAGGATTTATTGACGTCAGCAAATCCGGAGGAATGTCGTGTAGTCCAAAACCGGCCGTTTGCTGTAGTCCTTAGAAATTGAATTTTTTAAAAGCAAATATCTTCCTTTGCTTTGAACTTTGAGCGCTGTAACTTTGGAGATGTCGTTTATGCTCAAACAGCAACATTTCACACTTGCTAAAGTTAGAAAAGTGAAATTGTGTTTTACCACCCCTTTAAAAATTCTTGTGTACTAATATGTTGCATAGGTATCAACATATAATGTACACAATCATTTAGTTCATCAACATACAAATTTGTAGATACCAAAAAATAGTATAGATGAGGTTACATTAACTAGTGGTTCTATCGTAAAGCATGCATAAAACGGTATACAATACAAAAGGAGGAGACTATACAACACAGTAATAATCATACACACAATGTCCTGGTGATATGCATGTTCATTCATAGCTGGTTTGCCTTTGAATTAATGAAATAAGTCCTTTTTTATGGGCCATACTTTCCTATGGGGAAATGGAGTGACAGTTACTCTTCCCACAATCCTTTGAGCAATAAAACTCAGATGATTTGTCATTGCCTGCCATGGTAACCAGAGGGCTTGAAGTTTCACAAAGTTTGTTTTGAGAGGGTGTTTGCTGGATTATTCATTAAATATAAGGACTAATTGTGTCTGATTGGTCCAGACGCTACAGCAGTGTCAGAGTATTTAGTTGGACAAGCGCAGCATGTGACTTGTATAAATGCTCTAGCATTGTGCGTCCTTAAATTATATATTGCTGACTGTACTGTGAAGTTTTTTTTCTGAATGGGCTTTTTCAGAGGATAAAAGTAAGAATTAAAGGATCTCTTTTTCACTCCAATTGCTGGGGTTTTTTTTTGCCACCATTTGACGTTTTTCCCCATCAAACGCTGAAATGGCTTTCAGTGTGTGTCCAAAGCATGTGAATGAGGCACGCGGTTGTGTGTCGGTTGCTAAGCGTCTAGTCGTAACTTTCTAACACTGCATCGTTTCACACGGCACGCGTTTGGCACCACAATAGGGGGTTAACAGTGCAAAATCTGTGCTAATCGTGCTCTGGAGCCGGGTTTCATATCCCAGTGTATAAAAGCGGTGCTGACCCTGCTTTTAAATTACAAGTGTGAAACATTCCTGTGCCCAGGGTTAAAAGCAAGGTTTAGGTCGACAATATGCAGTGTGAAAAGCATTAATACCTTATTCACGGCAGCACCATCTTTGATTTTTAATGAATGAAAGTGAAACTGTGAGGGATACACATGCATCTCTTCAGTGGGTTATTTAATGTATTTATTGGATTGTTCTGCTGATGAAACACTGCAATATTTTTTCATCCAACAGTGGATGCCATTGAAAACACAGTAAGTCTATCCCTCACAGCCTCACTTTCATGGCCCTCTCTGAATATAGTCTGTTGTGTACTCTTTTAGTTGATTGACAACTCTAACTTTTTCACCTGATGCTCTTGGGCATCTCCATGAAGGTTACATGTGTCAGTAATGATAGAAGCATTATAAATATGTCATATTTCTCAAAACTTCATCTACAGCTGTGTACCTGCACTGAGTGAGCGACTCGCATGAAAGCTCGTGAGAAGGGGATATTCAGCGGGTTCAGGGGTGCAGGCGTGACCGTGTCTCTAATACAACACTGAAGAAAAGCCCAGAAACGCCTTTGAGATGGAAATGTTACGGAGGTAGCGAGGGTGTCCCAGGCAGTATGAATTATTCAAAAGAACCTTTTGAGTCTGGAGGGTCAATATCTGTGACTGAAAGGAGAGACAAGCCCAGAACCGCGGTTCTCAGAATAGGATTCTTAGATCTGAAAGTATGAGCTGGTTTGTCTGTAATAGGCATTTCTGTCAGAGCTGTGAGATGAGAACTAGGTTACAACTAGTTTGGCATAAGAATGTGTGTGAGTATCAGGCTTTGTGTAGCATTGATAGCACAGCCGAGTTCACACACAATGCCAGGCATGCATGCATGGAAACATGAGTGGCCTGCCATAGATGGTTTATCAAGAAAAGCTGAGACACAACTCTTCCTTGGTATATCAGCAAGGTTAGATCAACTAGCTATATAATTGAACGTTTACTTAAATTATAAGGTTCCTCTGAGTCTGTTCTTTGAGCACATAAAATATGGGTTTGAACAGATTCAATTTAGCATCTTTTTTTTCTGTGTTTTAATTAAGAGCTCGAGTCTCTTCAGAAACTTTGGACTAAACCATTTAAAGGGTTTGTTCACCCAAAAATGTAAATTCTGTCAGTAATTACTCTCCCTCATGTTGATCAACCCTGTAAGACCTTCGTTCATCTTCGGAACACGAATTAAGATATTTTTGATTAAATCTGAGAGCTGGATCACTCCTCCATAGGCTTCTAAGGGATTGACACTTGTTCCCCGAAAAGTTATTAAAGACATCGTTAAAATAGTCCAAGTGACTACAGTGGCTCAATCTTAAAGGTGCCATATGTAAAAATTGAGGTAAAAATATCCAGAAAATGAGCTACACGTATCAAAAGAATAAGAAGAAATAAGTGCAATGATGTCATTAAAAAAATGACAAGTTATAGTGCTGCCGAGATATAAACCTGAATTAGCATGCTAAATTACTAGCCCCGGCCCGGCCGGTGTCTAATACCAGTTTCGGCCATGGGAGGCGGTATGCGGGCAACATACATAACCACCAGCCAAACTCCAACACACGAATAACTCGCATGGCTTGTATCTCTTTAATCTCTAAAAATCTCCAAATGCTCCACGTGAAACTGCGGTCTTACTATAGTGTCAATTGATTTGATTAATATGCGCGAGAGAGAGAGAGCAGGACTGCGCTCGTGTTGTTTGTAGACGTGAGTGCGCGCGCGTGGCCGAGCTCTCTCTCTCTCTCTCTCTCTCTCTCTCTCTCTCTCTCTCTCTCTCTCTCTCTCTCTCTCTTTCTCTCTCTATGCTCGTAATGCGCCCTGTCAAGCGCAGCGGCTGCTGTTATTCTATTCTACATCCCTCACCGATCAAATTAGGCTTTGGCGGGACAAAGCGGACTATTTGACGGTTTTAGAAGATTAACAACCTGAAACTAAAAAACAGACTAGAGTAGGCCAACTTTCTGGAGGTATACTGCCCCCATCTGGTATGGAATATGTGGAGTATGAATTGATTTTTTGACATAAGGCACCTTTAAGTTTCAATCAAAAATTCTGTCATCATTTCTTTGTCGTTCTAAACAGTGTTGTTACTAGGGCTGTGCAATTAATCAAATTTCGATTTCAATTTCGATTTTGGCTCCCAACGATCTCCAAAATAGTACAATCGAGTAAAAACGATTATTTTGCCATGTTCTGTTTTGCAAGAACACTCTTATTTTGTCTTGTGTTCTGAATGACTCGCGCACATCCGCCCCTCCCAAAGCCATAAACTCTCTTGGCCAATACAGTCATAAATTGCAAGCACAATAAACTTCACAATAACAATTGGCTAATTTAATATAGACTGTAGTGAGAGCATAGACGTCTCTCGAGCTGTCGCGATCTCTTTCTGCTCGATCACTGAAGCGCCTCAGTTCAAGCGAACGGCAGCGCGAGCGCACATGACCTGATCACCTGTTCCGCTTTACAGCACGAACAACATCGAGAATGAACACAGCGACATTAACATTTGTCTGCTTGTTCGGGAAAAGGGGATTTTTAAGTTTCAAGTGAAAGAGAGTTTTACTTGCCCGACCGATTGAAACGCGAGATGGTTTTGATCTTATACAGTCAGTGTAAACAGAGATTGGTAATGGATAGTTTCTGGAAGCTGCGCTGCCTGTCTATTTGTGAGAGAGACATTAGTGGAGAAATCAAAACAAATGAGCCTAACAGCACAAAAGAAACATACTGAGGTAGAAATGTTGAGGGTTTTTTATTTATAACATATGATATAGTTAAGTAACATAACACGACTAAGGGCTGTTCTATAATATCACGATTGCAAATGTTACATTTGAATTTATAGTTTAATAAACAAGTAGCCTAGTTTATATGTAGTAACTTACATTTTAGACACAATATTGACTGGTTTTGTTCTATTTCACTGACGAAAATAGTTACCAAAAAAAAAGCAACACTAAGCGCTGTGTTTTGTTACTGAATGATTCATTATTTTGAACGAATCGTTTTAATGAATGACTCAATGATTCATTTATTAAGACAGTCACTTGTCGCCACCTATTGATTTATTGTTTAAAGGTATCATTGATTTTATTTTTTATTTTTTTATTTGTTTAAACATTAATCTCATAATATTTTTACAGTTGTAATTTTGCAGTGTAAATTAATTTGATTGATAACAGCCCTTTTTATTAAAACTGAATGTGATCAAATGTAAGAATTTGACATAAAACATAGTAAGGTTTAATAAATTGTCCTTTATAAAGGTAAATAACGCCCTGGTGACCCCCTACAACAAATTACTTTGTAAACATGTCACCTTTTTCACCACTTGTGAGTTTGCAGGTCTGTTTAATATGTTCAAATGTTCAAAGTTTAATAAATGCAACACGTTCCCAAAGTCATGTGAAATAATCGTGTTACATAATCGTGATTTCAATACTGACCAAAATAATCGTGATTATGATTTTTTTTCCATAATCGAGCAGCCCTAGTTGTTACCACTCAATTCAATTTTATGAAGAAAAAATACAAGAAATTAATAGAAATGTTTCCTGTATACATGGACAACCTAAGAACATCAAACCATTTGCTCCTTGTTAATGATCTGAGTCTGAAAAGCTGGTAAACGTTTTGTTAGCTGCACAATTGAGCTGTGCTGTACATTCGTGCGGTGTATTTCTGTGCATCATTGTGAGCTGGTTGTAAGGTTAGTTCTGAGCTCACCTCAGAGAACATGAACATGGTTGTTTGGGCACCTAAAGGCTTTGAAAAGTTGAGCTTGCTGGTTTTGAAGCAGTTCAGCCCGACTGTGGAAGCATATTAAGAAGATGAAAGCCAATGCGGTAGTTTAATGTTATTACTGACGTGAGCGAGAGAAGATCACAGCTGAAGACAGTCTGCCTCTTGGTGATAATTTCTCATTCTGTCATTCCTTTCATTTAATGGAAGACCAAAACAGAATTACTCACTGAATTAAGGTCTTTTATTTTTGATATATATCTGACACAGTTTTAAAGAGAAAAAAAGAACATTCTTAAAAAGAATACATAAGCAATGTGAAGCTTTAAAAGAGTACTTCCTTTTTTCAGCAGTGGTTTGGAATGTTTCTTGTTTGGAAAAACACACTAACATAAATTTATGTTTTTTTATAGTATGCTTGCACAAAATGTACATTTTCTGTATGCATGTGTAAGACAAACAGAAACTCCGATACTTTGATCTCCTGAGATATGGACAACATACACATACAGTAGGTAGTCAACCAGAATGCCTATTCCCGCCGGGCTAGCTGCCGCGGCAAAGTCACCACGGCAAAAATAAACCAGTCGCGTTTCAAAGTCGTTTGCGAAATGACCGCCAGGTGGCACAAATGTACATTTTGTAAAACAGCAGCAATTGCCGCATTTTGAAATGTAAGTGTGGATAATGTCAACAGTAAGGATGAAATACTACAACTATGGTAATTTCCAAATAAGCCTACTGCAAACATGAAACATAAAAAAGAGCTATTGACATTTGCTGTACAATAATGCAACAACCTAAGATTTGGTGGAGTTGAAACTGCATGTTATAAAGTAATAATTGTATTATTAAAGAAAGAAAGAAAAATTGGTTAATGTTGTTTAAACAAACAAACGATACATAAATATAGACTATTATTTGAACAAAAAGTGAACTATAATATATCTCTGTTTGTAGGCTATCTGTTTTTTTATATTTTTTAAAACACAACACAAGGTCTTGTAAAAAAACTTTTTCATTATTTCAACAAGAATGAGACTGATTACATATGTAAAAACAAACAAAACAGAACAGAACAAACTTTTAGAACAAAAAAAAGTTTTTTTATATATATATATGCCTATTAGGCTACAACAGAATTGGTTAAATTTAACGAAAGCAAAAATTAAATATGTAAAAGTACATTTTAAACAGATTAGAACAAACTTTTAGAACAGAAAAATAGAATCAAAAGTTAAAAATAGAGACGACAACAATATAGCCTATATTGTAGATGTCGGTGGGCAACTTCTCGGGGGAGCAGCGCGATAACAAACAAACAAACAAAAAATACACCAAAAGACCATTATAGGCATATCTGGCAGTCAGGGAAAATAAATTAGGTGCAATGACGCTGATTATTTAAACTTTTCTATTGAGGAATGAGACGAATGAAGAGCGCTTCTCTCTCGTGTGCGCGGACACACTGACAGCTGAACAAACACACTTCTGGGCTTTCTAGGAAATTCGTGGTCGATTCTATTTCAAATAAATGCTGTTGTTTTTAACTTTGTTTATCAAAGAATCCTAAAAAAATGGTACACAACTGTTTTCAACATTGATAATAATGAGAAATGTTTCTTGAGCATTAAATCATCATATTATACTGATTTCTGAAGGATCATGTGACACTGAAGACTGGAGTAATGATGCTGAAAATTCAGCTTTGATCACAGGAATAAATTACACTTTACTATATATTCACATAGAAAACAGCTGTTTTACATTGAAATAATATTTCACAATATTACTGGGTTTGTTTAATCAAATAAATGCAGCCTTGGTGAGTGGAAGAGACTTCTTTTAAAAACATTAAAATTCTTACCGACTCCAAACTTTTGAACGGCAGTGTATACAGTGCCTAGCATAAGTGAACACACCCATGCTAAAGTTGACTAAAAAGAGGAATAAAAAATCATCTTTTGGAAATTGATCTTAATGCCTTAATTTAAAAAATGAGGAAAAATCCAACCTTTAAGGACACCAATTTACTTTGTGAATGAATAATGTATCATAAATAAATAAATGTTCTTCCTTAAAATACAGGTTGCATAAGTCAGGACACCCCTATGTTAAATTCCCATAGAGACAGCAGATTTTTATTTTTAAAGGCCAGTTATTTCATGGATCCAGGATAATATGCATCCTGATAAAGTTCCCTTGGCCTTTGGAATTAAAATATCCCACATCATCACATTCCCTTCACCATACCTAGAGATTGGCATGGTGTTATTTCAGTTAGCCTATTAGCTGGTATGATTTGCATTGAGAGATGATCTTATGGAAAGTTCCCCATGCCAATCTCTGGGTATGGTGTCTCTAGGTATCTCTAGGAATTTCCAAAAGATGATTTTTTATTCCTCTTTTTAGTCAACTTTAGCATGGGTGTGTTCACTTATGCTATCCACTGTATATACCAGATATTTACTTTTATTTACTTATTTTATGTTTATACTTTTTCTTTTTCAATTTTGTTAATGTATTTAAAGTCCCCCCTGTGGTGAAAATCAAGCTTATAATATGTCTTTCTGGTGTTTTTAATATGCTTTAAGCCATGTGTAAATTCATAAGTCGACAGCAATTGCTGAGTATTTTCTGCTTAAAACGGCAGTGAACCAAAGACAGTCTCAAAAACACGGTTTGAAATCGCTGGTGTTTCTGACGTCACAAACTACCTTGTAACCAATCAGATCAACGTGTGATCGTCAACGATTGGATCTCTGAGCTGAGTAAGTGAGTGGAGGCGGAGCTCATTTGCATATTCATAGAATCACGCATACTAAATGAGGCAAGGGTGTCGAGTTACATTCAAGCTATTTTAAGATATGAATTTTTCTTTTCAAGGAAAAAACATTTTAATATGTAATTTTGGCGATCAAAGATGAGTTTTAAGGGATACAATTAACTACAAGGGGACTTTAAACAGTTTTGACTATTACTTTTATAGACAGCTTGAGATGATTCTGGTGTTTTGCCCATTAGTCATCATCTTTTGCTTCTAACCATAGATATTTATTTGTACAGTAGTTGTAGCAGTACTAACATTGTGTAAAATAGTTCAGCCTTAAGATTTTATGAACATATTTTTATTTATTTTTCATTTCCGGCTGTACCCTTAAATCGTACAGCTGATGCCCATGTTATTCTTTTTTTCCAGTTAAGTGGAAACTGAGTGTTTTTAGCACCTGCAAGCCTGGATAATTTCACACCCAATCTAATCCTGTTATATACTGATGTTTGGAGATTAATTCTCTCCTGAAACCCCTGAAAAAGTCTGCTGAAAGTAATAAACTTAGCATGTACTACTCAACTGGTCAGTTTTGTAGAACAGTGTGAAGACCATTGAACAGGATAGAGACAGCAGACTATCCAGCAGTGAGCTTTAGATGGCAATTAAAACAGACGCGTTGCATAATTAACACTGTCATTAAGAGGATATGTGTGATTAGATCAGGCTGGTTGTAATGACCTGTTTGAAAACTGAGCTTTCACTTGCATTCAGACAGCTCCATCTCTGGCTGTTTTGCACACAAAGGTGTCATGTTGGCAAGTCTTGCCTTTCACAGACTCTCTGGCATCAAGTTCAAGAGGCAAGGAGATTCAATCTTTGCACCATGTCTGTCTTTCATGGATCGTTTCTCTCAGACTGCTTTACTGGCCAATCTTTTGTTAAAAACAAATGTAATATATTGGAGCATATCTAAAAGTGCCTCTGCGATTGCTTAAAGTGAGCTTTTGAAAAGACTTTTGAAAAAATAGCTCAGACTCTGACAACATGCTGTAACTTTCAGAACTCAAAACTTCCTTCCCAGTCCAAAAAGACTACATTTAAATTTAAATGTCATTTAAACATATGAACACGTTAACAACAACTATTGGGTCCTTAGAAACTTTCCAGTCACGGCGAGAAAGGAGGATAGATGCTATTATGATCTCAACTGCATATATAATATCCTGATCTGCTTTGAATATCCTAATGAATTCTAATTAAACGAGGATTGGAAAATCCCTGATCATTTCAGTCTTATCTTATACCCCTTTTCCACCAAAAAAGAACTGGTTCGGAACTGGTGCTGGTTCAAAGTTGGTTCAACTTGCAAACCTTCTCAGAACCTGTTTGTTTTTCCACTGACTAGAGAGCCCAGCGAACGACGTCATTACGTCACTGTGTATGTCGCCATACGTCTTGGCTTTCCCAGAAACGCTTGCGCCAACTTCAAGCATAACAATTACAAAGGCGGACTTCATCGTCTTTCTGCAAATGTTTCTCCAGGCTTTGCGATCCTATATTGGGGTCAGAAGAAGACGTTTAGAACACATTTGAGCTGCTCGTCTGGATTACTATAGTCGGATGTCCCGTCGTGGTGTTCGTCACAATAACCCCGCCCCCAGCCCCCGACGTAAGCATGACGTGGTAAAAGAACGGTTCTCTGGTTCTAGTCCAGCAAAGAGTTGGTGCCGCTTTGGAACCAATTCTCCTGGCCGAGAACCGGTTCTTTGGCTGTCGAAACACAAAGAACTGGTTTGCGAGTACGCACTGGCTCCGAACTGGCTCTCAAAATGCTTTGGTGGAAAAGGGGTATGAGTGACTTGAGTGTTGACATTTCAAGTTGTATTGCTTTATGAATCTGTCACAATATATAAACCTGTCCTGTTTAAAGATCAGAGAGATTGGAAAATGCTTTTAAACTAACTGGTTATATGTTTTTTTAGTGCAAGAAACCTTGACAAACATCAATGTATCTATGTATGGAGAATCAAAATGTTCTTGATATATTTGCACATATAAGATGTTACTCTACAATACAAACATACGGCAAGTTTCAGAACTCAAACTAACTCTCCTGTTTAAAATAGGGCTGGAACTAGTGATTCTTTTTTCAATCGATTAATATATTGATTATTTTTTCGATTAATCAAATAATCAAATGGTTCTTTTTTTCCCGGTTAATCGATTGTTTATTTTCTGAACAGTCAATTAATCCTTAGATTGGTTACAATAGTTATTATTTATTGGTAAATTAGCCAACTATGAACTTTTACCTAATGATATTATGTATCACAAAATATAAGTTTTATGCAGTCTAGACCTAATAAGGAAAGGTGTTTAATAAGGGTGTGTTCAGATTTACAGCAGCAGTTGCTTACAAGTGTGAATCCTAAGATGTTTTGTTCATTCAGGAGATTAAAGTATCTAGCTAACTAACTAAATAACCATTGGGACAGTATCAAACATGGCGGTGTCCATAAAACGGTGAAGTTTTACAACGATTGACAGCGCATAAATAAATGAGTGTTTCGATGGGTGAGTTCATCCATTAGATATTTTAAATAACTACAGTAACAACAGCGTTAAATGCTTTGTAACCGGCTGCAGAAATCACGTTTGAGCCGCATGCCAAAAAAATATGGGACTGACAACCGTATTATGGTACTGTTTAAAAAATCACCATAATAGTCCAAATACTTGCACTGCTGTATCGTCGTTTTGAGAGAGCCCAGAGACGAAAGAAAAGGAGGATGGAAAGTTTTTTTTTTTTTTAGAACTATTGGACCGTTTTTGGTGCAAAAAAACAACAAAAAAACTTTCTAAACTAACCTCAAAAAAAAAATATAAAATGACTTGTCATGTTTCATGACCCCTTTAAATCATGTTTATTTGATAATTTTTTTTAAATATATCACATACACCTATGTAGTAATGCTTTTTTTGTTGTTTAATTTAGTGAACTCGTTTCAAATAAAGGTATATTAGCTAATTTTGAGTCTTTTTTTAAGATTATTCATAAGAAGTAAATAAGTCTGGCATCAGTGCAAAAACATCTGCTTCACCAGATGTTCCACATCATGACTCAAAAATAAATACATATCAATCAACAAAGCTATCTTGCCCTGTATAGTATAATATAGCTATTATAATATAGAGTATAGTTGTCTGCTTGTGATATTGTACCCTTTTACAAAGTCTTGATTTTGTTTTTGGGGTCTACAAGAACAGAAACATGAAGAACAATGTCCAAAACACATTATTCCCCATATTCTCCATTGTTGTGGCTCCTTTCTTCCCAGTCTGTCAGTAACGCTCTGTTTAGTTCCTGTCTCTCTGAAGCTCCTCCTTCTGAAAAGCACACTGTGCTCTGATTGGTCGGCTGGATCAGTGTGTTGTGATTGGTCGAGCGCTTCGAGTGTGTTTGGAAAAAGTCCCACCCCTTTCCATAACCGCCAGTTTAACACACTACTAACTAACTCAACCAGGCCCCGCCCCTTTATTCTGCGTATGAATTATTTAAATGATGAATATTGTGGTACTGTGTTTGTTTCCCGGAAGAAACTCAAGACTACAATAGAGGCGTTTCAGGGAGTTCAGAAACACTGACACTGATATAGAGAATGCATTAGACTATCAAGAAATTTGAACATTTAAAAAAGCATAATCAGTCATTAATTATAATCATTAAAAATACACCTTCATGCCACCCAGTCAAACTCTCTGCTTTTATTCATATAGCTCATACATTCTCCCAAACACCTCCACTGAAAAGGTGTGTAAGTGTTGGTGTAATTCTTCATGTTTGGGTGAAGCGTCCATCTTTGAGCTGTGCTGATGGAGGGCTTGTTTAGTGTGGTGTTCAGGCTGGGCTGAAGGACGTGTTGTGAAAGACAGATGAATAGAGGGAGCAGAAGAGTTTGCTGTGGGTGAGCCTTTAGAAGAGATAAAGAAGAGATCATTCAGACAATCAGCCCGTGCCCCGATGCAATCATCCCATCTCATCTGCTTTCAAGAGCTATTGGGCTTTTTATTGAGCTGTTGTCCTGCAGACAGAGGCAGTCTGATAGCACTTTAACCCTCTGATAGGGTTAATATTAAACCCTAGCCTTTACTACGCTGGTGGCACTTAGTCTTACAAGACATGAGCTGAAATAGTTTTGTGTAGATGAATGGGCCGAAATGCCTTTAGATGCTGAGCTGCTCTCATCAGCAACAAGAGACCAACTTCAATATAATCCTGCAAGTTAATGATTTTAGGGGTCGACTTTTAGTTTAGTTTTGTCTAGTCATTTCTTGTCAGACTGGATGACTTAATTATAGTCACAGCTGGCTGAGCGTTTTATGGCACAGCTTTCACTTTGAATTAAGCATTTCAAACTTTTTGATGCCAAAAAGTCTTTGTGTGTCTATATATAGATATATATATATATATATATACAGGTCCTTCTCAAAAAATTTGCATATTGTGATAAAGTTCATTATTTTCCATAATGTAATGATAAAAATTAAACTTTCATATATTTTAGATTCATTGCACACCAACTGAAATATTTCAGGTCTTTTATTGTTTTAATACTGATGATTTTGGCATACAGCTCATGAAAACCCAAAATTCCTATCTAAAAAAATTAGCATATTTCATCCGACCAATAAAAGAAATGTTTTTAATACAAAAAAAAAAAAAAGTCAACCTTCAAATAATTATGTTCAGTTATGCACTCAATACTTGGTCGGGAATCCTTTTGCAGAAATGACTGCTTCAATGCGGCGTGGCATGGAGGCAATCAGCCTGTGGCACTGCTGAGGTGTTATGGAGGCCCAGGATGCTTCGATAGCGGCCTTAAGCTCATCCAGAGTGTTGGGTCTTGCGTCTCTCAACTTTCTCTTCACAATATCCCACAGATTCTCTATGGGGTTCAGGTCAGGAGAGTTGGCAGGCCAATTGAGCACAGTAATACCATGGTCAGTAAACCATTTACCAGTGGTTTTGGCACTGTGAGCAGGTGCCAGGTCGTGCTGAAAAATGAAATCTTCATCTCCATAAAGCTTTTCAGCAGATGAAAGCATGAAGTGCTCCAAAATCTCCTGATAGCTAGCTGCAATGACCCTGCCCTTGATAAAACACAGTGGACCAACACCAGCAGCTGACATGGCACCCCAGACCATCACTGACTGTGGGTACTCCAGTGCTGCTTCTCTGTAGCCCAGGTCAGGCGCTTCTGCTGCTGTTTCTGGTTCAAAAGTGTCTTGACCTGGGGAATGCGGCACCTGTAGCCCATTTCCTGCACACGCCTGTGCACGGTGGCTCTGGATGTTTCTACTCCAGACTCAGTCCACTGCTTCTGCAGGTCCCCAAGGTCTGGAATCGGTCCTTCTCCACAATCTTCCTCAGGGTCCGGTCACCTCTTCTCGTTGTGCAGCGTTTTTTGCCACACTTTTTCCTTCCCACAGACTTCCCACTGAGGTGCCTTGATACAGCACTCTGGCAACAGCCTATTTGTTCAGAAATTTCTTTCTGTGTCTTATCCTCTTGCTTGAGGGTGTCAATGATGGCCTTCTGGACAGCAGTCAGGTCGGCAGTCTTACCCATGATTGCGGTTTTGAGTAATGAAACAGGCTGGGAGTTTTTAAAAGCCTCAGGAATCTTTTGCAGGTGTTTAGAGTTAATTAGTTGATTCAGATTGATTAGGTTAATAGCTCGTTTAGAGAACCTTTTCATGATATGCTAATTTTTTGAGATAGGAATTTTGGGTTTTCATGAGCTGTGTGCCAAAATCATCAGTATTAAAACAATAAAAGACCTGAAATATTTCAGTTGGTGTGCAATGAATCTAAAATATATGAAAGTTTAATTTTTATCATTACATTATGGAAAATAATATACAGTATAAGTCCCATTTATACGGCAAAAAATAGTATCCGAAAATATTTAGTTTCTATTAAGTTCACACTGTATGGTTTTCTGCCAACTATTAGATAATACTATTAAAACAAATATTCCTGAAGAGAAACGTAAACCTATGGCTGTCAATAGAATAAAATAATTGAGATTTAATCTCATAATTTCTAATTAATAAGTCATTTGATAAGTCAGTTTAAAATCTTTGAAAAATTCAAAAATGTCTTTCCAACGCGAGTGATAATTTGTTCAAACTGAACATTTTTTTATTATTGTTTTTCCAGTGAAAATCCACCAATAATCATTAGGTAAATTAATTCATATTGCTTTTTTTGGCCTGTCCCCAGCTCTATTTCTCTAACTTCTTGTTGTTGTTTTAGCAAATATGAACATAAAGCTGGTATTGTCTAAAGGGATCCGAGACATTTTACAAGCAAAATTGAATTTGTTCGAATACAAATAAGTACACTAGGTTTTTAAATATTTCTATTTATAACTGTATTTATTTACAATTATGAAATTATTTATATCTTAAAAATTGAATTAAATACCAATAACAACCAGAAAAAGAAAATATGTTCTGCAAAATGTGGGACCTTTTAATTATCAACAAGCCTGAAGTACAGCGGGACTCTTATTTTGAAATGTCTTTACTTCCAGCTGCTCATTCACACAGATGAGAAATACATATAAAATATGCCCTCCTACGACCATCTTAAACATATTACAATATAAACACCATAAAGTTAACATTGTCATAATTCACGTACAGTAATAAGCCTTCAAATATCAAGACAACATTGATGCAATAGTTTGCATATTTATTTTTATACTGTATTACTGTATATTTTATTTTATATAATACTAATAATTATTATTATACATTTTTTTTGTCCTGTTATTGTTTAGGAAAGCATAAAGTGGTGAGAGATGAATCCAGCAAGCCCATATATGGCTGCCAGGTGACCATCCAGTCCGAGCAGGAGAAGCAGATGATGAAGATTTACAGGAAAGAGGAGAAGAAGGAGAGGAAACGCGAGAAACGAGGAGATGAAGGGGAATCCTGTGAAAACACTTTCCATTTTGACCCCATGGAGCTGAGATTGCAGAGGTGAGTGTCTCTCTCTCTCTCTCTCTCTCTCTCTCTCTCTCTCTCTCTCTCTCTCTCTCTCTCTGTGTCTCTCTCTCTTTCTCTTCCTCTCTCTCTCTCTCTCTCTCTCTCTCTCTCTTTCTCTTCCTCTCTCTCTCTATCTGTCTCTCTCTCTTTCTCTTCCTCTCTCTCTCTCTCTCTCTCTCTCTCTCTCTCTCTCTCTGTCTCTCTTTCTCTCTCTCTCTCTCTCTCTCTCTCTCTCTCTCTCTCTCTCTCTATCTGTCTCTCTCTCTTCCTCTCTCTCTCTCTCTCTCTCTCTGTCTCTCTTTCTCTCTCTCTCTTTCTCTTCCTCTCTCTCTCTCTCTGTCTCTCTCTCTCTCTCTCTATCTGTCTCTCTCTCTTTCTCTTCCTCTCTCTCTCTCTCTCTCTCTGTCTCTCTTCCTCTCTCTCTCTCTCTCTCTCTCTCTCTGTTCCCCCCCTCTCTCTCTCTTCCTCTCTTTCTTTCTCTCTCTCTCTTTCTCTTTCACTATGGGAACAAACACCTCTCTTCATATCAGTGTGTGGCCTATTGAAAAGGAGAGAGAGAGAAAGAGAGAGAGCTTGATAAATCTGGAGCTTTTGCAGAAGGGATTTTCTCTTAATGTTTAATTTCACAGGATAAAAAGAGCAATGATCTGTTTAATTAAAAATGCTGCCGTCCAAATGAGGCAGAGCGTGAGGAGAGAGATTAGAGATGAGGTGTTAATACCTCACACGTCTCCTCAGCCTTTCAATCATCCCACTGCAAGACAACAACCCAACAAAAATAACTCTTTCAATGGGATTGATGAGAAACGCTCATGTGTCATACCGAGACTGCTGAACGCACCACACAGATGTCTCCTTTCTAGCATTTTAAGCACTTTATTGGACTAAGAAGAGCTTTGAGTGTCAATCTATATTTAATAATTATTAGTATATGGGGATAATTATGCCCTCAGAATGGTAACAGTTCTGCATGCTCAAATCTTTTGATATTACAATTTAATGTTCATATTCCCACAAATATCCACTCGATAATTATCATTTTATTTGGAAACATAATCATGTTTACAGGTTTGACATTTTAAAATAGTTTTCTACTGAAAAACACAACTTAAAAACACACACACACACACACACACACACACACACACACACACACACACACACACACACACACACACACACACACACACACAACACACAAACACACAAACACACACACACACACACACAGAGGAGACTTTTACTTTACCCGAATACTTTTTGAACACCTCTTTGTAATAGAATCGTACTTCACTTTAGTGATTAATAGTTGTGACTGTAACGAAGTTGACACATAAGCTGGGGATACGACTTCAAATCTTTTAAAGGGTGAATAAAAATTTACAAAAAATTAAATTTTCACTCATTAAAAATACACCTGAAAAATGTATTTAGGAGTGTGTGTGCGGATAAAAGTCCCGGCAAGTCCTAAAAAAGACGAGAACAGCAAGCGTCCCTGAGTAGGTATAAACCCTCTGATAGTTTTTATTTATCAAGGTTCACATAAAGTTGTTCTAAGCATCTTGGAGGAGTCAAGTGCAGTTTTTCTATGGATTTTTTAATGTTGATTTATCTCAGTTGCCTCCGTCTCTTCATGCAATCACTCGCTAATGGTGGGATACGATCTGTCATACTTTCTGTTGTAGGACTTTTTGTTGTTCATGCAAAAATATCATTGGATTATTAAAATGTTTACAAAGTGAATGTTTGAAAAATTGAAATTGACATCTTTTTGACAGACTAAAGCAAAAGATATTAAAAATATTTGTCTGAAAACAAATATTGTTGTGAAGCATCTAATATGCTTATAGTCCCCCTGTGGTGAAAATCCAGCTTTTAATGTTGTTTATATGTCTATGTGGTGTTTTTAATATGTTTTATTTAAGACAAAGCATGTGTAAATTCATAAGTCGACAGCATTACTGAGTATTTTCTGCTTAAAACTGCAGTGAACCAAAGACAGTCTCAAAAACACGGTTTGAAATCGCTGGTGTTTCTGACGTCACAAACTATCTTGTAACCAATCAGATCAACGTGTGATCGTCAACGAGTGGATCTCTGAGTGAGTGTGTGAGTGAGTGAGTGAGTGAGTGAGTGAGTGAGTGAGTGGAGGCGGGCTCATTTGCATATTCATAGAACCACGTATACTAAATGAGGCAAGGGTGTCAAGTTACATTCAAGCTATTTTAAGGCGTGAATAATTTTTTTGGTCCCACTTTATATTAAGTGTCTTTAAGTACTATGTACTTACATTGAAATTAATAATTTGATACAATGGACTTATTGTGTACATACATGTTTTTACATTGTACTTATATTTAAAAAATACCAGCATGTAATTACAGCCGTAATTAATTTATGTATTTACATTTGTAATTACACAGTTGACCCTTCCCTTACACCTTAACCCAACCTTATACCTACCCATACCACACACACATGACCCTAACCTTACCCGTATCACACACACCTGACCCTAACCTTACCCGTATCACACACACCTGACCCTAACCTTACCCGTATCACAGCTCAATAACAGCACAAGTGTTTTACAATACAACATCAACACAATAAGTACATTGTACTTATTTTTCGATACATAGTACTTAAAGCCACTTAATATAAAGTGGGACCATTTTTTCAAGGAAAAACATTTAAATATGTAATTTTATAATTTAATGGATACAATTATTGACCACAGGGGGACTTTAAACCATTTTTATCATTATTGTATATAAATTAGTACATAAAGCTTGAATGAGGCTTCAGTGGAGCCGTATCAGTGTGTATGCTGAAGGATTGTCTTTGGTGTGTTAGGAGACACAGATGTCTCTCTCAAACAGTGCAAGGACACTAGCGATTGTCTTAACGACTGACTTACAGCAGAGCACTTGAGCCAGGCAATCAGTTGTGTCATTTTAAACTCTGAAATATAATCCTGAGAGCTCAAGAAAAGCTTCTGGGTCTCTGTGAACGGCCGATCACTGTCGGTTCAGGTGTTTCATGACCTGAACGCTTGTGCGGATCTGATAGCAGAGCTGAATACACTCAGATCAGGTTCTGTCGGGACGTTTGTCCTTAAACCCAAAGTTTATTTCTCTTCATTTATCACTATTTCTCTCCAGACCTTATGCATTTGTACTATGTAACTATGAAACCAAGGCCTGGACCAGTGTTGCCACCTAATGGAACAACTAGTTAGTGCAAACAAAAAAAATCAATCCGCATGTGTAACTTGGCACCGCTCCATTGACAAGCTTTAACTTCCTTGTAGGCGGGTACTCTATTGAAGTCTAAAACTATTGGATCTGCCCAGAGTCACTCTGGATCTGCCATAACCGATCGCTAACGTTTGGTCATGACGCATGTCATGTCGAACCCCGTGGGGAGGAGGGCCACAACATCATGGCCACCAACAAAACTAAGCAAAGATTGTTCTTGATATTGTTCTTTAACTACTTGATATTCGGCAGCGTCGCCACAACGGACCGAATGGCTTCGCTCGCATCTTTCTCTGCTGCCATTACTGAACTACAACTCAAAATAACACACGACATCAACGTCATCGTTCTCAGCCACTCCCTCTGTTCGCTGATTGGCCCGGTAAAAAATTGACCGGAGAAAAACCAAAGACTACAGCACAATCCCAGACGTAGTACTGAAGGAAAATGAAAATTGAGCGGAAGTACGTAGGAGGGCAGAGACAGGCTAGTACTATGCTATGCTGATGAGAAAACTTACATCACATTTATTGTATGCGTACCCAATTATATGCGTGATAACTGCCGCCCGGTTGGTCATCTGGCCATCGTTGTCGGCCTAGTTTTGTGGTGTTGTAAAATAAGTATAGCTATGATTCAATTGGTTTCAGGCCCTAGTTGAATTTCTCTGTTCTCTTTGTATGTAGGACTTTTATGTTTGGTGCAGAAACATCCTGTATTTGGCAAAATGGACTTTTAGTTTGACAGGAGAGCACCATGGAAGAGCAAGGCCTTCTTTAGTAGAAAAGGCCAAGCCAGGTTTTGGCATGTTAGGTGATCCTGTTTGAACCAGACAGATTGGTGTTTTTTAGCCTTCTCCCTTGAAGTCGTTTATGTATTAATTACCTATCTTGGTTCAAGAGAAGATTTGATATTTTTGCTATTTCATCACGTTTGGAGGATTATTACCATTTTTCCTGGACATTTTGATAAATTTTTTTTGGGGCTCAAGGACTAAGGATTCATGCATAAGGACAATGTGTCTCACGCATGGACTATTTGATCAAGGACTCTTGGATAAGTGTTAATTTTTCTGATTTGACTATTGAGTTATCAATATACTTTGTTGGTTAACCTGCTTTGTCTGCTTTGCTATCTTTGTCTGATTTCAAGTATTGATAGTTTTTTCCCTTATTCATTCTTGCCTTGTGAGTGCCCTGAACTTTTAAGTGACTACTGGTTTACTTCAGTTGCAAGCCATGTTTGTTACAGTGTTGTCCCGCACCGTTGGCAGGAGTCAGACCTCATTTGTTGTGTTTTTAGCTGATTTTAGCGTGTTGAATCTGTGATGGAGAACGTCACTGAGAGAGGTCACTCTGATTGGCTGCTCAACTTGGTGTAAGATGAAAAAATGGAAGTGGCAAAAGCAGGCAAACCATAAAGGCTCTTCTGATTCTTCCGGTTTCCCTTTTTGAATGACACATACAGACTACTGCCACCTGCTGGTGTGGAGGATATTTCCTCTCATGCACGTTCAGAACATGTGCTAGTTGGCCTTTGGCTGTAGTGTTTGCAATGGATTAAAGCGCAACTTTTGGCTCAGATGCAGAGGTGATCATACTAGTTTTGTTTTCTTTTAATTATATTAAATGTAAATGATTTCAAACTTGTGTTTTAAACTTTTTAAACTACAATAATGAGACTTTACCCAATATTTGATTTTAAGCCAAAATTGATATCCTCTATTGGCCAAAAGTCTTTTTGCCATATCAGATTTAGACAGGGTTGACCAAATATGAATTTTGGTACACAATGAAAGAAACGCATTTTATGCTCTCTCCTGTATTTAAATGTGTGTGAATGGAAGTGAATGAAAAATAAATGAATTAGCTGTCATCAGGTTTTTTTTTTTGCAGCTCTGTTACCAACATGTCTAAATATTTATTTATTTTAGTTTTTAGTAACTGAGTTATAAGTATCTAGATTTAAATGCATAAATAAGCATGAAATAAAGTAACTCATTAAAATGTATTAATTTACTCCAAATTACTGTTTTGCTCACATTAAGTGCTTATATTTATGTATAATAAAAATATATTATATTTTTATTATATAATATTATATTATAATCCCAAGTGCTCATCTGTGCACCTTTACTCAACCAAGTCAACCAATCACATTGGAGCTTGCGATTTTGAGAATGCTTTCTGCATTTTGCCTCCAGTATGTACAAAGCGTCCCATGAGCCATACACATGCCGTCTTAGATTTATGTAAATGTTAAACATGTCTATAAAAGTCTTTTTATAAGGGTTTAATATGATTTGTTGCAGATATTTCAATGATAGATAACTATTTTAAATGGCTTGGAACTTATTATCAAAAACATCTGCTCTCATGTTTTCCTGTGTTAGGTGAGACGAAATGCTGCTCTGCGTTTGTTGAGTCTCGATTGTGTGTTGATGTCATCTCTGTATTTGTGTGTAGGGAGCAGGCCTTGCTGACGGCACGCTATTCCCCGGTGTTAGGACGGCACCGAGATTACGAGCGCATCCGTTACCCTCACGTTTATGATTCTTACGCTGAAGCCATCAAGACCTCTGCATTCGTCGGAGGATCCAAGGTAAAAGCCCACCGCTAATCTGACTCATGTGTAAGGACACAGAGGAGAAATAAATCTCCACTCTTAAATACCAAATCTCTCCCAAGTGCTTTGTTCACTCCGCATCATGCCAATCTGTTCAATTATATCACATTATCACACACTAGATTACCCAGAGCCTTTGTTTTTAATCCAGTTTTTATGATGTCTTAATTAAAATTCCTGCTGCAGGCCTTCTTCCAGCGATTGAAATGAATTCATGTTGGCCTGGTGTTTTTCATGCGGGTGGGGGGAACAGGTGGTTTAGGGCAAGTGCTTTCTAGTGCGCATGTGGTGTTGCTCACTGTGTGGTAGAGCTGCACGATTAATCACTAAAAGATCGCCATCTCGAGTCAAACTTCCACGAGATCTCATTCCTAAATGACTATGATTCAGCAATGTCTATTAAACCTGTATAAATCATTAATTCAGATCTGTGTTTGCGCTGCTGCTGATCCGGATGTTAAACAGTCTTTTCAACCACACAGTATCATTATTTCTGTGTTAAAAATATTCATATTATTACAGAAGAACCTGGGATGAAAGTTTATAGTTTATAGTCTACGGTAGCGATCAAAATAGAGCAAATCACTTGTTGAAAGTAACCTGGCGCTTCAAATAATGATTGTATCGATTGTATTGTTATGGCAACAGTTGGCGACAAGTTATTTTCCATTGAATCATTCATTCAAGAGATTAGTTTAAAAACGCTGATTCATCCAGTAGATAATGACACATGAGTCATTGAATCATTCATTCAAACCATTTTTTAAAAATTATTTATTTATATTCATTAAACATCTTAAATAGACTGCGGCAATGATCATTTTGTCAGAACCTCTAGTAAATTACATGTTATTATGTTTAGTTGTCTGTTCAGAATCGTGGGAGAATCGTGATCTTGGTTTGAAACCAAAAAATCGTGATTCTCAAATGTATCCAGAACAGCTCTACTGTGTGGAAAATTGTGTGTACAGCGACTTTAAAGGTTTTAAAACTCATACCTGAAAGGATTTGAATGTAAGCCCACCTTGATGTCAACTGAGTGTGTATTGGAGGTCTTAAGCTTAGTCTTAATATCCCCGCAAGGATCAGATCTACAATAAACTTAGTGTGCCGTCACGCTACATGGGTGGCACTTTCAATGAATGAGGAATAAAATAGGGCTTGAAATCCCTTTTTGAAAATTTTTTTGAATGCTAATAATAATTGAAATAATTGTAGTGATAATGAGTTACGTGCCAAAGTTTTGTCCAGGAGAATATTAAGTATGTGAAGTTGCTTCCTAATAATAATAATAATAATAATAATAAGCACTATTTGAATGCTTGCAATGACAAAACAATGATCTTCATAATGATTTTGGCTCTGGCTGTGTGTTTAGAACAACAATATGCGACTAACATGAGTAGCATTGCCAGATATGATGATGCATGATGCTGTCTACTGTGATCAGCAGCTGATTATGACACATTCATTAGTTCGGCATATGCTCTCAGATTGGTGAAAATGAGTTGTAATTATAGGAGCTGGAGGAAATGCAGCGTGCTAAAATTAGATATTTATTCTCCTAATTCTATATTGATTTCCATAAGAGAATATAGCAAGCCTAGCTCAACCCACTGCATTCAAATGTGCAAAGAAGGGATGCTTGCGTTATGATATTTCATATCACTGAAGCACTGTGTGTTCAGTTAATTTCAGCTGTAATAAAGCACACTGGTGGCCACAGCCCTCAACGTTTAGTTTGTGACTGTGGCCGTGAGCTAATACATGATGAAGGTTTAATTGTATGTGTTTTTGTGTAATCATGTCCTCTCTGCTGTGCCGGCAGATGCTGCTGCCCGAGGGGATCAGAAGAGAGAATAATAAGATGTATGAGGAGGTTCAGATCCCCCCCAACGATCCCATGCCCATCGGGTTTGAGGAGAAACCCGTGCTCATCTCGGAGCTGGACGAGGTCAGTGGTGGTTTATTTACAGCTGTTGACATTTATCAGTGCTTGTGTTCACACTCCATGAGCTCTTCACAACTACCATTTCTCCTCTTCATACTGACTGATGACATTATGCCTAAAATCTCCTCCAAATGGTGTCAGGTGCAGCATGTGATGCTTTTGCAGCAGCGAGTTATGTTTGTGTTTTGTTTACGGTCCCGACAATTGGCAACCTTTCGTTCTCTCTCTTGAAACCAACACGGAAGTGACTTAAACTGCAGTTCATCCACTGGCCACTAGAGACAGCCTCTAAAAGAGAGTCAATCCCATAAACCCCCATGTTAAAATGCCCAACTTTACTGCAGAAAAAAAACATGTTTTTCAGCCTGGTGCAAAAAGTGGTTTTGGTCTATATAGCTAATTTTGCCCTTCATGAGTACTGTGAGGGGGGTGAATTTTTTTAAGGTTCATAGAGCTATGAAAACAATACTCTAATCCAGCGGTTCTCAAACTTTTTTGGTCATTCCCCACTTTGGACAAGGGGAAATTTTCAAGCCCCACCTGCCCCCATCCCCAACACAATGCTAATGAAATACGCAACAAGCTTAAAGTGTTCCAATTTATTGATGTAACAAGTAGTAGTATCAGTATAGTAACAAGTTGTATCTAAATACAAACTAACTATCTACATCAAATAACACCAAGTTCAAAAATAAAGAAAATAAAAGTGCAGCTGTGTCATAACTTGCATGAAATTCAAAAATAGAGAAAATAAAAGTGCAGTTGTGTCAAAATTTGTATCAAGTTCAACAATAGTAAAGAAATAAAAGTGCCTTTTTGAAATCTGTTAAAAAAAGAAAAGAAGAGAAATCCATTTGGCAAAACAGGTCTATTTATCCCTGCATTAGTGATCATCCGGCCAGAGCATGTGAGTGGAGAGCACATTTCTGAATATCCCTCCGCTTGCTCATTCCGCTCAGGGTCGCGCGCTCAACACAGAATGGACTGCTGGTTCGAAAATATGTGGAATAAGTGCTGCCTATGTCTAAAGTTTTTTTCTAGTCGACTAGTAGTTGTTCATTTAAGCCGTTAGTGGACAAATCGCCCCTTTATATTGATTTAATTACTTAAATAGGCTATACAGGATAATGAGCGTTACATAGCCGCACTCAAGCGCACAAGCGCACGCATAAAGCTTGCTACAAAGAACCGGCAAAAGTAATGATTATGAATGTGTAAAAAATAGCAAGGAGACATTTAATTGTTTATTAATAAACTGGTGTTTTCTGTGTTGCTGCAAAGATGAAGTTGACGATGCGGACTCGCCATGAACGAATAAAGATATAAAGGCATAAAAAGGAAAATTTACTCCCGTTTGGTGCGCCCCACCGGTCACGTCTCTATTCCCCACCAGTGGGGCGCGCCACACACTTTGAGAACCGCTGCTCTCGTCTTTGATGTTTCCACAACAGAGTGAAAAAAGATAAATGCTGGGCTGGCGAACAATAGCGAAGTTGTTTCAGCAAACCAGTGAGTACTGGAATTAACATTAGGCTAACACTCTGCTTCAGTGTGTTTACGCTAGGGCTGCATGATTTGGGGAAAATGTCATATTGCGATTATTGAGGTCAATATTGCGATTGCGATATGCGATTGCGATATAATAAACAAATGGTTTCATGAGTCAATTTGCTTGGTTCTAAAGCAAAATGCACACACAGATCAGTGATGATTCTGAAATGTGTATTTCTGAACTCAAACTAGCAACAACAACTAAATGATTGATAACACCTATAATGATCAATAAGACAAATCCCCCCCCCCCCCATTTTAAACATTAATTATAGCCATCCAACATTACAGTGATTCCATCATTACAATTAAAAGCTATCCATTTTTTTTACTTTTACTTTTTTTTATTAGGCTTCAAAAAATATAACAGCTTTTAATTTAAGTGAACTTCAAACAATCCTCACATAAACAATAAATGTCATATTTACCTGTGCCTTCCTGTCCAACATGTAGCACTTATACAGAAATTGAATAAAGTTACCAAACAGTATGCGCTGCATAAATTATAGACTAATTCTTATTAAGCTAAACAGGTGCTTTAGTCAAGAGCAGTGAGTAATTTTCTCTGTTCCCTTTGTTCTTTGATTAACTTTACTGACAGAACATTATTGGCTACTGGCTCTTTAAGAGCAGCCGTTGCTGACAGAGACGAGGATCTCACACACGCGCCTCATTCTCTCACAACGCTTCACGTTCATCATAAGACTGCTCTTATGTTATACAGATACTCGACAAACGGCATAATTGTGTGTGTTATTGTTCGTTCAAGCGCGAAAGAGAACTGTATTCTGACTGTATTCGGTATTCAGTATTCGCATGATACTGACGCGCGTCTGTCAGGACATTCACAGGCAGCGCGCTCTCTTTGACTTGTCTCGCATGAATGGTTTCGCATGAATAAGAGCGGGATCATGTAAGTAGCCAAAGGATGGCAAAAAAAGAACAGATGCTGTGTTTATTGTGTTAACAGCCCTAATTTGTTTATTTCATATAAAATCGCAGCATTTTGCGTCATATAATCGCATAGGGTTGACATCGCGATTACGATTGCGATATGATTAATCGTGCAGCACTAGTTTACGCTCTTGTTTCCAGAAGTCAGGCCCTAGTTCCGCCTTCTCGATGACATCACGCATGTCGTTAAAGATGGCAAGCGATGATTGGTCATGAAGCAACGTGTAGTCTGACATGTTTCTTGTCCGAGACACGACAAGAATTTAGAAGTCAAAATCGTTTAAGACTATCGTATAAGACAAAAATATTGGCATTAAGCCAACTGGATACATACCAACCCAAAACACCTTGCACTGGTGGACAATATACCAGTTGCAATATACCAAAAGTGTGGAAGAGTATGGAATTTGATTTGAGTAATTTCCAGGTCTGGAATTGTATGGAAAAATAGTTTTTCCAGACTATTCCCCTATTCAGTTTTCTAAAATATAAAATTAAGAATTTCTAAAGATAAATGTATCAAACAGGCTGGGTTAAAAATGTAAATGTCTCAATTTTAATCTATTCTTATTTTATTGAACAAATATCAATTCTTAAATCCCAAGAATCAATATTTCAGTCTATGCTGTTTTTAGTTGATGAATAAACAAACCTTAGTTGCGTGATCATGCAACATCAAACCACATTTGCAGTAGTCGTTTCAGATGTGAATATATGCAGGTTATAAAGTTTTTAGGTTTCTCATCATTGCAAGCGCATGTTATTACTTTGAGAAAACCAATGAAAAACAGAGAAAATAAAAATATTTACAGATGATTTTTACCGAAAATAATGCTGTGAACCATTTATGTTTAATATGGTCTGAAAAAGCATTTGGAATGAGGTCTGGAAATTTGAGACTGGAAAAGTATGGACTTTTGAAATTGAAACGTGTATGAACCCTGCAGTTAAAATGATAAACCAGTACAAAAAGGGCCCTATGTAATCTTTTTTATTTTTTCTTAAATGCAGTTTTTTTTTGTTTTAATTATTCTGGATTCCATATTTTTTTCTCCCATTGCAATGAATAAATTTTAGTCATCAAAAGCATGTCTAATTAATTTAAATAAAGAAACTTATACAATTTGACAACAATTAACAAAAATTACATTTTGAATTCATATTCATACAGACATTCATGCATGTCTTGATGTCCATATTCAAAACGAAGTGTGATTCAACCATGCTTTTTCCATGGACTTGACACCAAAGAACCAGAGCTTTTGACATCTCTACTGAAGACATAATGTCCATCCAAACCTGATAGGCTTGTGAAAAACTCTTCACTAATAGAAGTCCAAAGCAAAGAGGCTCACAAAGACTCACTTTAGGAAACAGGGTAGGCTTGATTTTGACAGGAAAGTGCTCAACAACCTCCTCACCGAACTAGAGGACATGCTGGCCGTGGCTTAGACTTTACTGTGGGTCTCCTTCAATTACAGTCATCAGTGTGTCAATCATAATGACAGCCGTGTGGTCATGCTTGAGCTGAGAGGTATGTTCAGATTCACAAGATCGGCAAGGGTGACTCGTTGATTGGCCAAGTCTTTAGTTTAAATAGATTGATTAGTCATGCCTGCCGAGTTGTTTTGTGTCTTCTTTATTGTAATGTGAGGCTCAGCTGTTAATGGGTTTTAATTCATCAGTCAGTCTTTAATACACAATCTTTCCTCTTTATTTGGTTTATTGAACCAAATACAGTCAGAAAAAGATGTTTATATGCAGTGTTGTGTGTAACTCATTACAGGTAACGTTGGTTACGTAATTAAATTACTTTTTCAAGTAACTAGTAAAGTAACGCATTACTTTTAAATTTTACAACAAAATATCTGAGTTACTTTTTCAAATAAGTTACTTTGTTTTCCCATTTATTGACTGACAGCTGTCCCATCCCCATGTTGAGAGAAATCGAAGTGCAGAGTAGGGTTGGGCGATGTCTACCAATTTGGTATCAGACGATGTCTACAGTGAAACATCGCGATGGACGATGATATCGGGAGGGGGAGGGGGGGGGTAACATTCTCATTTTCCACTAGATATTTTCCTCTATATCTCATCAGCAATTTCGATTTCGGCTAAATCTGCAGCAGCTGACCAAGGAGCGAATGTACAGTGACGTGACAACTGTCAGATTCAAACTGCTTTCGCGCTATGGCTGGCGCTGAGCCAAAGACGGACTCGCTCAGTGCTTGTCATAGGCTATATCACAACTGTTCAGTGTTTTTAACCACACAATGTTTATTTTAGGTTTCAGACATTTTAATACATATAATTTATAGCAAAACAATACATTTATAGTTTGTAAAATACACAATGGTGTCTATGGAAGCAGCAATAACAAACCATTCAAATATATTTGCCGACGGTTTTTATTCATATCAGACACACAGTGTAAATAACTATAAAGTCAACTCTATTTTTCTCCCAGTTCACCGGCCACTTTCATGTATTTCGGGAGAAACTGATTAATTCACGCGCTGTAATAAATCCAACAGACAGGATTCTCTGAACTCCTCACAAACAAACATGACGGCGCCCATCTCACTTTACAGATCAAGATCATTTATAAAAGTTTTTTTAAACAACAAAACAAACTCACTTACACATATTTGAGAATCGGAATAGAAGATAGTTGATGACATGGTAAGCAAGTTTGTTAATATTTATAAATAAAAGTGCTTCATCTTTCATACAGCGCTATTTTGTCTGTGGTGAATCACGTACCAAATACCAAGCATGAAGCGTCACCATGGAAACGTGGGGGGTGGGGGGGATCGCGATGCCGGCTAAACATCGTGATGTCTGTCAGCCATCACGATGGACGATGATATCGTCCATCGGCCCAACCCTAGTGCAGAGGCGCTGTGTGTGAACATGATGGTTATTGTGGTTCTAGACTAAATTTGTGCATTTCACTTGCACAAAAAAATATTCAATATTCCTCAAAATTAATAAAATCAGTGAAATGCAGACTCAGAATACTATGCAAACATACAATAACTAAATATGTTAAATAAAACATACATTTGTATGGATTTAATCTCACTTTATTGACCAATGTACTTGCTTCTGACCTTTGATGATTCAGTCAAACCATAAGCAAAAATGACTATAGATATATCTTTTTTATAGGTAAATTAAGTGTTAAACTTTTTTCTGCTGTATCCTATTCTTCCGTTATCCAGAACAGAAGCTGAAAGGTTTGTTTGAGCGGCGCCCTCTACTGTCCAGGAGTGAATCTGCATTTCCTTCAGCCTGAGGCTTATTTCATTTTTGGTGTGAAAGGGTCTTTACATTTGGCCAAAAATATAACTTTTTTGTTATAAAAAAAACAAGCTCAGCCCAGGTGAAAGAAAAGTAGCGCAAAAGTAACGTAACGCATTACTTTTCTAAAAAAGTAACTAAGTAACGCAAATTAGTTACATTTTAACGGAATAACGCAATATTGTAATGCATTACTTTTCAAAGTAACTTTCCCCAACACTGTTTATATGTAAACAGCCTCTTTTATGAGTGGCTAACACACACATACTGGGGTAGTATGCACAACACTGGCTCCATCCAAAAGCTTCAAAATTGAGGCAGCATAAGAAGATCGAAACGTCCAAATCCAATGATCGTGTCACATCCTGTGCGTTTGATTTCATGAATCAAATCAATGGCATCTAAAGTTGAGGTTGGTGGTCAGTTTGTCTAAATGTGTGTTTTTCAACACTTTCTTCAACTTTTGATATCATGTTTAGAGAGAAATTAGTATTACAAATTCACTTTAAATATTCTCTCTTGTGGATCATTAGACTGTTCTGCTGTCCCAAATAAATTTCAGGAGGTTAATTTGTGTGTACGCTTTCAGACTCAGCCACTGTTGTTCATCAAGTTGCTGGTTTGTGAAGGTGGGTGTGGTAATATGTTATAGGGTTTAAAATGAAAGGGATATTTCATCCACAATTTCAAAAATGCTGGGTTAAAAACAACCCAATTTGGGTTAATTTAGCCCTGCCACTGTTTAAATATAGGACAGAACACACCAAATTAGGTTGTTCATTTAACACTTATATACTAGTTTTAGTTTCAAGATTGCTATCATATTTTTTACATCATGTATAGGTTAATATCTTCAGATTAACTTAAATTCTCGAACAGTTTAGAACATACACCACACAACCACTGTTTAAGTGATACCTCCTTTATTTTGAATGAGTACACACCAAGCCGACGTCAAAGAACCAGGGGCAATTTAAGCTGACTGTGTTGTTGCCTCATGTTGTCTGTGTCTCGGATAAGAAAACTGCGCTTGAACACACCAAAAGGACTAATGCCGACTGTCAACTAGCACTGTGTGTATCAGCAGGTATCAACAGTGTGTTTTCGTCATTCAAAAAGGGATAGCGAACTAGGTACTTGCTTACCATTCGAATATCAATCATGCTTATCACTTTCTTCATTCTTGTCGGTTCATTTTATTATGAAAATATTCATGCATTCGAATGCTCTGGTAAGATGATGTAAAATTATGACAGGCTTCCGTCTTTACCATTGACTTCTTTGCTCGCATTCATCACTTTCGCTTTTATTCTCGTGCATGGGCTCGTTCGCTGAGCTGAACAGCCAATCATAGCGTTCTCTCTCACTGACGGCCCGATGCAGATTCAACATGCTGAACCGGCTCAAAAAACCCAGGTGGCGTCCGACTACAGCAAACGTTGCAGAACACATCGAAAAAACTAAGCCGAACGACGCTCAAAAACGGTCCGACTGCCGACCGATGGCTTGGTGTGTCCCGGCCTTAAGATACGTTGGGAGAAATTGGGTTAAATTTGGGTTGTTTTGCAACTTAACTGCTGGGTCAAACATGGACCAACCCAACCGTGGTTTATTCCTACCTAGCACGTTGTGTTTTTTTTGTTTTGTTTTTTTAAAGGGAAATTAATGTTATTTCTTTATGAACAGCTCAACGTCTTGCCCCATTCTATTCCATTCCATTCCATTCTATTCTATTCCATTCTATTCTATTCTATTCTATTCTATTCTATTCTATTATTAATGCTATCACCTGTGTCCCACTTCGCAAATTTTGCCTGATGAAGACCTCATTAATTAAAAATACTCATAAATACATATATATCTATATATGTATTGTATGAAGCTTTAACTTCAATGTGCAGACATTATTTTTTCTTTTCATATATCGTCATCTGTTTTGTCCTGCACCTGAGCCCAACCACTGTGTAATCAGTGCCAAACTGGCGCTGGTTCTCATGCTGGTGTGTTGCTGAAATCTGAGCTGGCGCTGGGCTGATGTTTGGCCAGGGAAATTGCAAACCTCAGACCGCAGAAAACACAACTAACACCCAAAGTAATTAGGTTTAGTATTATAACGAATAAAATCAGTTTATTTTATGCAAAGTCAAGCAGCATTTCATCATGCAAAAATGCTGACTGGCGCATTCAGCTGACTGACATCTCATCCCTGTATGTTGCGTTGTGTGAAATAAATTAATTTACTATACATTAAAGATAAAGATAAAAATAAAATATGTACAAACTTTAATTTCACTAAAGAAATGCATTCATTTGGTGATGCTCTCCTAAAGAGGACATTAACGCCTGGGTTGTTGTGATGTAGAGGGGTGTTTTAACTGTGAATGAGATTGACCCAGCTGAGACCCAATGGCTGGGAAACAAAAAGTACCTGACATTGGAAAAGACAGCCCAAAAAAATTACCCAATTGAATTGACTCAACTCCGCATTTAGGTGTAAAACAGTTTTTATACATGCCCATACAATATTGCCAGTATATGCATTTAGAGTGGGAACTGAGACACTCAGACCGCCGTCCCATGTTTCCACTGATCGCTGAAACAAACTCATTTCTACATCAATAGTAATTAAATTCAGTATTTTTATGAATAAAATCACTTCTGAAGAGGATGCTAAAAGCTTGTAATGGTGCACCAGGTTGAATGCAAGGGAAGGAGTGCATAGTTTTAACTGTAGTGAGACTCTTCCAGCCACTGAGCAAAACAACCCAACCCTGAAAAACATAACCCCAACAATGACCAAATAGAGGGAATGCATTGACATCACTTTCCCACGGGAACACACTCCCTCAGCCGGACTGAGTGGCAGAAGAGCTGCGGTGTGACTGGATTTAATGGGGAAACTGTGAAAACACGTGTAAAACAAACAATTATCAGTTTAATTTAAAGGTTGGACTCGATATAGTGTTCCTTACGACTTACCAAAGATCCAGTGATCCGTGGATATTAACATGCAGCAGGAATCCTGTTTCCTGACATTTATATGAGCCTGATTTCAACGCCGGGGAAAAACAGAAAGCAAATTTGCCTCTGATTGCTTTATATAAATACAACATTCGTAGGTCTAAATCCTTGTATTCAATGTTACATGTATCGTAATACCCTCCAGCCTTAAAACTTGTATAGTTTTTTGTCAGAGTTTATTTAAAAACATCCAATTATGCAGAATATACGATGGTAAATATTTCATTGATGAGTTGTCAATACAATATATAGGGTATTATTTTACCTCTAAATTCAGCATATTGACACAAAATGAAAAGTGCAGATCCAGCTTTCTCTGCCTGGATCCGGTGTTTCTGTGAAGTGTAGCGATCCGTTTGCTTCTCTGTCCTGTAGCTTTCAGCAGTCTGTAAAAACACACCTCAGATTTCTTGTCAAATCTAGTTGTTCAGTCAATCGCAAAGCTCTTTTCTCGTTTTAGATGTGTTTTGTGTGGGTTATTTGGTGGCATTTACGCTGAAAACCAATGCTGCCGCTCAGTGGCGACGGTGACGTCACAGGCGTAACCTCAAGCGGCTCAACCCCATGTTTGGGTAGAAAAAGTTACCCAGCATTTTTAAAATGTAAATTCTGTCATAATTTACTCTCTTGCATGTTGATCCAAACCTGCATGACTGACTTTATAAGATATCTTGTAAAATACATATATCATTTTTGTCCATACAATGAATGTCAATGTTGTTAGTGCATTTTTTTCAAAATGTTTTGTAATATTTATTTTTAAAAAATATACTTGTTTTTTGTTCTACTGCAGAAAATAAGTTTGGCACGACACGAAGGTCCGTAACAGATCCACATTCTAAAACTGTTTATTTCCAGCTTTATATAAATTAATACAAATTCCAGTTTTTTTTAGTGTGGCCTCGGACTCGAATTAATTCACCAAAACAAAAATGTGATGCACAAAATCACAATGCTCCACCAGCTGCTTTTGTGACGGGTGCCGTTTCACAGAGCGATGGAGGACTCGTCTGGAGTCACACTATGACCATGTCTTGTTTTGTTACAAATATGCTAGGAAAAACAGCTAAAGCATGCGTTATCATAAGGACACGATATTTGTAGATGATTTTTTTAATTAAAATAAAATACTAATCGCAGATATTTGTCATTGGAAGCCTCCCTTTCTCTTCCAAACACATTGTTTGGAATATAATAGAATATATTGTAGATCAGCTGGAAGCCATTTAAGTTCTCAGTGCTTGTCATCATCACTGACAGATGCATCTTTTCTGTATTCATGCATTAACGTTTGTCCTCCCACTGGTTTCCAAGTCCACTAAATGGCCCGCAGGTGTGTGTGTGTGTGTGTGTGAACGACGTGGCTTGGAGCTGCTGCTTTTAGTGTCTGCCACTGGTGTCAAACATAATAACTGCTCTTTAAAAGCAGGAGGGGTCAAACTACTGCCCTAATGGAGACAGGAATACGCTTGACTTGCCCGCTTGAGAAAACTAAAGCATCGGTTGAGAAATGTCCCGTCTCCGTTGTTATCGCGTCATAAGATCTCAGATCATCGCTCATTTCATGTGTCTCTAACGCAGAGGACGTGATCTGGAGTCTCAGAGGGATTGTGTTTGTGTGTTTTGGTGAAAGTAAAGCCAGCAGAGTATCTGTCTCTCCTCCGTAAGAGGGTAAATATAAGAACGGACAGCACAGATTTATTTTCCGGCCCCCGTGGGGATCATTTCCAGCCTTGTGTTTTCCTCCCTTTCAGGAAACCATTAATTAAAGCACCGAGCTTCACGGCGTAATCAATGATGCGCCTTTCGTCCTAAATTTGGCTTTGTGGACGGTATTTTTCTTTCTTTGTTTTAATTTTCCCTTTAAAAGACTCCAGAACTATACATCACAGGTAAAGCAAACATCAGGCTCAGAACAAGTCTGATTTAACACGAGTTTCATCATAATCGCCTGGTCTTTCGGGGTTGTTTTTGTGGCGCTGGAACGGATCACTCTTCCCGTCTGGAGCGAGCGACAGAGATTGATATAAGCGGTGTGAATTAGCAGGAGAGGAGAAGTGCCTCTATTCATTAACTAAAGCCTCCGCAACTCAGAAACAAAGTGCTTCCCTTTTATAAAACACCGGTGCAAAGCGGCTAATACATCTTTATGTGCTATTAGGGTCCTTTGAGCGGCGGGCCTGGAAGCCTGTCTGTTTTTTTCTTTTTTTAAGTGCTGCACGATTGTCATTTATTGAAAGCCGTAATGGGCAACAGGGACACGGCCGCTCAACGTGGCTTTAATAGCTGTGTGAAACATTAAAAGTGGGGAATTTATTAGGAAGCCTTTTAACTAATGAATCTCAAACGCTGCTGTTTTGCTGCACTCGTCTCGCACGGTAAAAACCTTTCTAATTTCTGTGAAGAAATAAACTGCCTCCGCAATGACTGAAAACAAAACAACACACACTTCTGTACATCAGCACAGTCATGTGAACATTAAAGCGATGACGGTAATGCTTTTGTTGGTGGAAACGATTCGAACGTTTATTTTTTCATGTTATGTTGCTTATAGCAGTCGTCATAGTTTGATGCACCTTTAGATTTATATCTAGGTGGTCTTAATAAATCAACATAATTTGGAGTTGCAATGTATGCAAAATTTTATATACAATGTATGAGCTGTTAATTTTATTTGTATTTAGATATTATTATTATTATTATTACAATATTATGTATTCTGTATTATATATTATATATATATTATCAGTGCAATAGGACTCTGTGATAGAGATGCGGTATTGTCACAAAGCATAGATCATATTTGGCAAATACTGCAATCCTTTTTATATCTTGTGATACATAAAGCATTGCGATTCTAACCTTGAGTGTGTAATGAATTTTTTTTTTTCATTTGACTGCAGTACATTTTTTATGATAGGTGACTTTCGAGTGACATTGCTTGCAAATTGCATGTTTTATCTCCAGCTTGTTCTTCACGGTAATGCTGTAAAACCCAAAATGAACACAGATGCTCTTTTTGAATATGAAAAAAAAAAAAATCTTAAATTTGTGCAGCTGTGCTGTCATTTATTTCATCATTTTCATACGTCTGCTCTCAGATGAGAGTACTAACGAATGATGCATTTGTAATGAGTATCCAGTGTCATAGGCCTGAAACTGAAAATAATAACAACATTTGCATTTCCTGAAGGAAATAGCAGTGCTTCCAAAGCAGCAAAAAAATAATAAGGTGACATATTAGGTGGTAGGTGTTGGTGATAGTCCAGTTTTTTATTTCATATCATATATCATATCATACCATATATCATATATCATATTTTATATCATATCATATATCATATCAATCATATATCATATCAATCATATCATATATCATATCAATCATATCACATCATAGCATATCCTATCATATTATATCATATCATATATCAATCATATCATATCATAAATCAATCATATCACATCATAGCATATCCTATCATATTATATCATATCATATATCAATCATATCATATCATAAATCAATCATATCATATCAATCATATATCATATCATAGCATATCCTATCGTATCATATATCATATCAATCATATATCATATCAATCATATCATATCATATATCATATCAATCATATATCATATCATAGCATATCCTATCATATCATATATCATATCAATCATATATCATATCAATCATATCATAAATCATATCAATAATATCATCATATCATCAATCAATCATATTAATAACCCTACTGTGAAATATAAGTCAATGATTTTACAAGTCTTTGTGAAGTGGCTTGATGAGCGCTGACATCCTTGATATATTGCCATTTTTCTGATTGAAGCATTATTAAAAATAGCCAATAACATGTTGCTCTGATTCACACTAAATTTGGCACACTTAATCTCATAATCTCTTATGTGGTGTTACAACTAAAATATGGAGATACTTTCATATCTCTAAAACAGTTTAAGGAAGAAAAGTTTTGCGCGACCTTGAGTTTTTTTGTCGTTGTTGAAAATCTGCTTCTTTTAACTCATCATTGGGTTTATCAAGATACTCCTGACAAATTATATTTTATTCATTTAATAATCGTGGGCATATAGGCCGATATATTTGGATGTGGCCCATAATGATTAATTGGCAGTGTTATTTTAGTTTTTTATTTTAGTCTTCTTATAGTTTTATTCATATTTTGAATTGGCTTTTATTTTTGTATATTTTAGTTTTTATGTTAATTTTAATTTAATGTTTAGAAATTTAGTTTTGTGCTTTTGTCATTTTATATTTTTTTGTAATTAATACATTTTTATTTCAACTTCATTTCCATTAACATAATTTTTTTTATTGTTTTAGTTAGCGATAATAACCTTGCTAATTGATCTGTATATTTATTCAAACTTTACAAAACTTGGTACACATGGAAATTCTAGATTCTAGCCATTTATTTGTTCATTTTAACTGTGAATAGCAGATGAAGGCTGTAATTCTGACGTCATCCACTAGGAAACGGTTTTAAATCTAGCCATTTTACATCAATGCGACTGGTTAAATATTTCCTTCCTGGTTGAAGTCAGTTATCTCTTTTGGAACCAGCATGTTTTTTTGTAAGCTTCATCAAATCAAAATTTACAATACTAGTGGAGATACAAGATAGTTGACTTTGCAGTAACAGCACATCATTTTTGGAAACATATATGGAAATTGTATCACTTACTCATCTAAATGAGATATTTGTGCTTGGACCGCAATTATTGTGTTTTGCAATGCATTACAGATATCTTCAGCGATGTGAGTCAGCGTGAATCAAATTATAAATGTTCTCTTCATTAGCCGTGTGGAATAGTAAACATCTCTGCTCAGGAGTTTGCAGTCTGTTTATATACACACTGAAACAGAGAAACTTCCCTGAGTAATCCCCCATGATTCCTGGCGTTACAGATCACTTTAATGGGCGGAGCTTCAGGAAAGTGAGTCGAATGTAAATATTGTATAAATACAAGGGCATTGCTTTCAGTGTGATTGACAGCTCTGCTTGAAAAGTTTGCATTTGCGTTTGCTCATGTGTGGACTTTTTGGACAATAGACCTCTCTATTTCTCATCCTTTTTTCTTATCCTCAATCTTTGTTTTCCTTGAACTCTTCCAGCAGTTCTGCTCAAGAGAAATAAATGGCCCTCCTGCACCTGTCACTTATCAGATACTTTTGCTCGTAGGTGTGCGAGTTATTCTTTGAATAAACGTGCTGGAGTTTAGTGCGCGTGTGTGTGTGTGTTTGTGTCTCTGGAGCGGGTAATTTAGTGCCGTGTGGGCTCGAGGCAGGCAGATAAGCTGTTTTCTAAAACTAACAATTAAAACTTGATCATGCTGTCAGTTCAAATGGAATGAAATGGAACCAAAAAGTAATTAAAAGGATACCGTGCAAATTACAATTATATCTTTTAGCTTTCTATTACCAAACGCTGTGAATTTAATTATTGCAGCAGCTTCGACAAAAATGTGCATGCGTAAACACAGACTTTAGGATAAGCGAGCCTTTCTACAGAGCTGTGTGCAAATTTTTTTTTTGGCTCATAGCTTTCTAAAACCAGGACAGTCAAGAAATCCATGCGAGACTGTGCAGGTATTTAGATGTTGCTGTGAAATGATTGCTGGGGGCTATGTTGGTCCAATTAGTGTGTTTAAAGTCACGGGTGAGTTTCTGCTGTGTTCCCAGCTCACCCAGTCAGCACATATGGCCGAGGGCCCTTCATCCACAGAGTTAATTAGACTGTCAGGATCCATCGGACTCACGTACAGGTGGTCAGAGCTCCGGATGCCCACAGTTTTTAGAGCTGTTATTTACCATCATGCACTCGCCATATGTCCTGCAAAGACAACTTTCAACCACGTTCACTCGCTTGATTATATCATCATAATATCTGCAGATATATTTAGCACGCCTAAAGAAATGTGCTTTTGTTCTCTGCATTTGAGAGAAGTAAAACGTGGTCAAGTGAATGCTGGCTCCCCGCTGATAATGCTTTCGCTCGCCGGCAGTGTGAAGAAACGCTGCAAAACCGTCAGACTGAAAGTGTTAAGGGTGCTCTGGGCACAGACTGCGAGCATCTTGAAGCACTAGTTCGTGTAGGAGTAGAGCGAATCGCTGGCCTGGAAACCTTGCCATTGCCACATATGTGTGACTGGTACATTTTGAAGGGGAGAGTACAAAAATAAAGTATACTGGAAACAGAGCATGTATCATTTGTTTCTAAAGGGGTCATAAAAAACATTCATACAGCAACTATTAGAAATGAAAACTTCCTCAACTATTGGAAAAAGGCATTTATTGAAACTGGAATGCCAGAAATAGATTTCTGATGTCAGAAAGTTAGGGATGGTATGGCCCACCAACATTTCAATTTGTATTGACTATTTGGTGTGGACATTTAGCTTGCTGGTAATGAGGAAGTAGGATAGATACTGTTATTCCCAAATGCTAGAACAACTAACAAGAGTAAAATCTGTTAAACCTTATGCTGTCCCTTGCTGTGAGTGCCATCTGTGCATCCTTCTGAAGAATCCCACCTTTAGAAACAAACTATTAAAAACCAGCCTGAGAAGGTGAAAAAGTTCACGCCGAACTTCATACATGACTAATTTGGAAACATCTAAATTGGTTACACATACACAAAACCACACTCCTCATAAAAAGTGCATGGGAGAATCGACTCACAATTGATTTCGGTGGAGTTTGATGTTAGCATGTTACTAAGGCCCTGTTTCCACTGTTTTTAATGATGTGATCGCAAGTGGTCAGCCGAGATATGTACGGCTTCCACTTGGTATTAAGAAGTGTTTTAAATGCATCTTCTGTGACCACTTCTGTTTAGATTTCCTTCTTACTCCCCTTCGAATGCATCGCTTGGATAACATTGACTGAACATTGCATTGAAATGGTACATGAATTATTACGTATTAGGTCAGTAGGTTGACAGAAGGAGGTCAGATTTGGCTCTTCGAACACATTTGAAAACATGAGCATCTACATTACGAAAGCAATCCAGGTTGAATGCATTTTTTTTTTTTTAAATGGACAAGCTCAAAACATTTAAGGCCCCATTAGAGTACACCTATGTTTAGCATCATCCATTTGAGATCAGCTCAATTATTAAATTCCGGGTGTCAACAGGGTCCAAGATAACACGATACACAGTAGAAAAATACTGCGCACATAGGAAAAACAGTATTTTATTTAGGTTGCAATATATTTGTTGTAAATTTTAACTATTAAATGAAAATATTTTATATGCAACACTCTACTCCGCTAATGTTGGAATAATGTTTTCACTGAGCTCTTTGCAATGGATTTTGGGATTGTCATCTCTGTGAAGCAAGTTTTGTAAAAGTTTTTTTTTTTTTTTTCAAATTTAGAATAATCTATAAGGTACATATTTTTTTTGTGGTAACAAGAATTGTCCTGTCCCAAGTGGTACACACATAGACAAAAAAAAGAAAAAGGATGACGCACCTTCACTCTCGTCCATTGTAGAAAAGTGAAGCCACCAATGTCCCAATATGGCGCTGGCATCTTGCGCTGATTTGGGACCTGATTCTGTGCAGCGCGACGTGGAGCCGTGGAGCATTTTTACTGCAGAACAACTCATTATGTTGTTGTGAAATAAACAGTTATGGAAATGTAGAAATCAAATTTGAAGCTCCAGCTTCTCCCGAAAAAGTCAGTTGGTGCCTCAGTGACTCAGAGAAGCTGTCAATCACAGCTGTCAATCATGACGTCACACTCCCGTTTTTATAGCATCATATAACTACAACCAAACTTATTTCCAAAAACGAACACTTAAACGTACATCAGCGTGATAAGAACTACATAAAATAATTATTTTTTTTGAAGTTTAATTTGTAATTTGATTGTTTAGTTTGCCTCACGTCCCATTTGGTGTTCACAGTCAGTGTTTAAAATCTGCTGCAGTCGATGGAAACTGTAAGTGTGTTCAGTTCAGTCTTAGAATGTTTTAGCTAGTCGTTAAGTGTGTCCCCGGCATTAGTGTTTTTGAGTTTGATTCATCAGTGCACCATATGAAAAAAGATAAATGTTTGGGAAAAATAATATGGGCTTTTTAAGTCTTAGACAGAGTGGAATAAAGCTGAGATTGTGCTTTCAGGCGCAAATGATTTCAGCCACTTGAAGTTTTGAATGGGAGCCTGGTCTGATGTTGTTAGATTTACCCCCGAGCCTGAAACTCAACGAGCTGGAATGGGCCGCCACTGTGGCAATCACTCCACTCACACACTGTGATGAAAAGTCCCGTTTACTGCCGCTATTTCTACAGCCAGTAAAGAGAGATTAAAAACCCCCTTTTGACGTACAGCCGACTGCGAGTTTGCCAGACTTGTTTTAAAAGGTGTTGTACACTGTATGGGTTTGCTGATGGATTACCTCAGGGCTACATTACCGTACGGACTGTAAAATAGCACATGGGGGACCACCCTGACCCAAATCACAATTTCATGTAGTTTGACAAGCATTCATCACAACGCTGAGTCCGCTTCAAAGGAAAATAACCAAATGCGAGACATTTTCCGAGATCATTAAGTAATGACAACTCCATATTTGCTACATGTACGTGTTACTTTGAGGTGAATGTTGGGGCACGCATACATTTGCATTCATTTGCATGTTTAAGGTGTGCGGGGACACTGGCAGTCCTTTACAGACAAAGCTGATAAATCAAAATGAAGGGGGCTCTTAAAACTAGTGCAGCGGTTTGGTTACCGTGGTGATACAACCGTTCATTCTGATAGGTAGAGATCTCCTAATTACCTATGAATATTTATAAGTAAGTCCTCTGAAGACCAACCCTGGGAATATAATGGGTCGGACCAGCTGAGGCTGATGCGCCTTCTCACGTTTTTTCGAGAACACGTGGCACTCAGCTGAAGGTGATGTTATATGGAGACACCAACCTCCAATGAGGCGCTAACAGCTTTCTGGAAGCATTTTTTGGTAATTGGCTTCAATTGGGCCATTAAAGCTGATGAAGTTGATCTCCGTTTCAAAACCTTGTGTGAGCTTCCTTGCTCACTACCTTTTAAGGCAGGAACTGAAATGTAATTGGCTGATTTGTGTATTCTATTCATATTCTATTTACATATTTTTTAGCTAAGGTCTTGATTGTTGTACTCTACAAGAATAAAATATCCCAATTGGCGTAGTTGTAATCTTTCATCAAAACTTAGCCTACCTCTGAAATCCCTTTTCCATTTTTTGGCAATATTTACACACTGTTTAGGCTACTTTAAGTAATGCTGCCTTCAGTAGCCAAAATCTTGCCAATATCTAATACAGTCATTTTTAAGGTTATGTTAGCTTATAGAAAGTATCTGATAGATTTGAAAAAGAACTGGATTGCAATTGGAATGCATCAAGATTGGATTTGGAAGTATGGAACGTCCACTTTTCATGATTCAGTCAGTTCTCGATGGATAAAATCGAGCCTAGCCCTACATTTCTTGCTGAATATCCTGTTTTACCTGGGAATATGTCACATTTCAAAAGTAAAATGGTTTATAAATGCTGTGCTGACTCTAAATATGTTGCTAAATAAGAAGGCAAATGCTCTTGAATATCTTCTTGGTCATCTGCACTACAAAAATGACATTTGCTTGCTTTAGACTGATGGGAACTTGGCAACTGTGAATTTAAGGTCACATAGGGGGTGCTCTTGAACCTTAAGGTCAAGATGAAACAGAAATAGCCACAAATCCATCTTTTCTTCCCTATTGTGACGTACAGTACATCCGAGTGTAACAGATTATTGGAGGAGTAAAAATGTGGAGCGGGGGATTGGTTCTATGCAGTAGTTGCTGATTGAATGTTGGGATGTGGGAGTTGCACTCTAAAATGGAGGTAGATGAAGTGGCAGGGTTTAAGTGCACTAATGATTGGAGAAGTTTGCCATAAGTCACCAAAGGGAAGTCTGGTTTTCACATTTCGATTAAACATTGCAAATCAATCAATCAATCAACCAACCAACAAACAAACCAACCAACAAACAAAAATGAAATGTAGGCACGGATGAATTGTTCACAATAAGATCTATAATGCATTTACAAAATTGATAGATACATTTTCATAGAGGAGATGACTTCTCATTTTAAAATTACATACAGGACACCTTTATTCTTGTAAACTTCATAGATGTAGGCATAGGAAGTCCACTAACTGTGACTTTGTATATGTACATATCTGTGAAAAGCGCTATACAAATAAACGTGAATTGAATTGAATGAAGTTTACCACTGCAAAACATTCCACGACTTTTCTGTCCACCTATCAAACGATCCTTCTGCAGTCACATCTTCACTGCTGTGCTTTGAATTGTCTTTCAGCTATTAATAATCCCTTCCATTTGGCTTTTCAGTCTCGATTTTAAATCAGATCAGAGCCCTATAATAACTCTCTCAGCCTAATTGTTTTTCTTTTAATTTAAAGCGTGCCAGAGCAGAACGGTAAAAGAGAGACCGATAGCATTGTTAATGAATCCTGATCCCCTGATCCAAGACACGGACACAGGAATGAGGGATACTGAGACGTAAGACAGAAAAAGACAAATACTTAAAACAGTTTCTAGATTTGTTTTACTCGATGTGCTTTGATTAGATTTTTGTACTTTCTTGTCCCCTTTTTGATTTAAAAATCCTTAACTTTTTGCTGTACTTTAAAGGTGCACTGCGGTAATTTTAGCGGCATCTAGTGGTGAGGTTGTGAATTGCACCCAACAGAAGTTACGGTGGTCTGTCTCGGTGGTCTATAAGCTGTCTCGTCTGAGACAGAAGAGTCAGTTAAGCAATGAGGTTTCTTTACAAAGATAAATTAAGAAATTAGGTTTACTTGATTATTCAGTAAAATTATGTTATTGCGAATATTATTGTTACTTGTTCATCATTGTGTCAGTGTTTTATTCGCTGACTTTAGCTTGCTTCTTTACACGAAGAACAACATAGTGACGAACCGCGTTTGTCCGTTCAGGGCCACCATAGAAACATGACGGTGCATTTCAATGTGAGGGGACCCGCGGTGTGTGTAGATAGAAACTGCTCATTCTAAGGTAATAAAAACATAACGGTTCATTATGTAAGGTCTTTATACACCACTGAAAACATAGTTATGTATATGATTGTTACGTAGCAGCAAGGATGAAACGGAGAGTGAATCCAATCGCAAGCACATTTAATTAAACAAATACAAACAGGAAATCCAGGGAACTCAGAACAAGACAGAAGTAACATTAAACAACAACCGACAGCCAACAACTGAAACACAGGGGTTTAAATACACAGACAAACAAGATAACAAGGGGGCGTGGTTAATAAGAGACACCTGGGGAGACTAATAAACATGGACGAGGAACACCAGTGGACACTGAGCAACAACAAACAAAAGACAAGACACATGGCAGGGTCACATGACAAACAAGGAATCACGTGATATACAAGACACAACAAAAACCCACACGTAACATAGCCCCCCCCCTAAGGGCAGCTCCCAACTCCCCTTGAAACAAAAACACTAAAGTTCAGGAGGGTGGTGAAGTGGAGGAGGAGTCTTGGGGGAGGGACGGAGGGCCAGGTTCATACCGGGGACCAGGGCAGAGACGACCCCTCGGGCGGCCATGGCGGAGAAGACAGTCCATCGGGCGGCCAGGGCGGAGAGGACAGTCCATCGGGCGGCCAGGGCAGAGGCGGCCATGGCGGAGAAGACAGTCCATCGCACACACTGGCTCGGGAATAGACGGAACAGACTCTGGCTCGGGAACAGACATCACGCACACTGGCTCGGGAACAGACATCACGCACACTGGCTCGGGAGCAGACAACACGCACACTGGCTCGGGAACAGACATCACGCACACTGGCTCGGGAACAGACGGAACAGACTCTGGCTCGGGAACAGGAACAGACTCTGGCTCGGGAACAGGAATAGACTCTGGCTCGGGAACAGGAACAGACTCTGGCTCGGGAACAGGAACAGACTCTGGGCCGGCCATCTTGTCCGTAGACACTGGCTCGGAGGCGGCCATCTTGTCCGTAGGCACTGGCTCGGAGGCGGCCATCTTGTCCGTAGACACTGGCTCGGAGGCGGCCATCTTGTCCGTAGACACTGGCTCGGAGGCGGCCATCTTGTCCGTAGACACTGGCTCGGAGGCGGCCATCTTGTCCGTAGACACTGGCTCGGAGGCGGCCATCTTGTCCGTAGACACTGGCTCGGAGGCGGCCATCTTGTCCGTAGACACTGGCTCGGAGGCGGCCATCTTGTCCGTAGACACTGGCTCGGAGGCGGCCATCTTGTCCGTAGACACTGGCTCGGAGGCGGCCATCTTGTCCGTAGACACTGGCTCGGAGGCGGCCATCTTGTCCGTAGACACTGGCTCGGAGGCGGCCATCTTGTCCGTAGACACTGGCTCGGAGGCGGCCATCTTGTCCGTAGACACTGGCTCGGAGGCGGCCATCTTGTCCGTAGACACTGGCTCGGAGGCGGCCATCTTGTCCGTAGACACTGGCTCGGAGGCGGCCATCTTGTCCGTAGACACTGGCTCGGAGGCGGCCATCTTGTCCGTAGACACTGGCTCGGAGGCGGCCATCTTGTCCGTAGACACTGGCTCGGAGGCGGCCATCTTGTCCGTAGACACTGGCTCGGAGGCGGCCATCTTGTCCGTAGACACTGGCTCGGAGGCGGCCATCTTGTCCGTAGACACTGGCTCGGAGGCGGCCATCTTGTCCGTAGACACTGGCTCTGAGGAAGTGACGTGAACAGTCTCTCGCTGGGCAGACGTGACGTGAACAGTCTCTCGCTGGGCAGACGTGACGTGAACAGTCTCTCGCTGGGCAGACGTGACGTGAACAGTCTCTCGCTGGGCAGACGTGACGTGAACAGTCTCTGGACTGGGCAAACGTGACCGCTGGGCAGACGTGACGTGAACAGTCTCTCGCTGGGCAGACGTGACCGCTGGGCAGACGTGACGTGAACAGTCTCTCGCTGGGCAGACGTGACGTGAACAGTCTCTCGCTGGGCAGACGTGACGTGAACAGTCTCTCGCTGGGCAGACGTGACCGCTGGGCAGACGTGACGTGAACAGTCTCTCGCTGGGCAGACGTGACGTGAACAGTCTCTGGACTGGACGGGACCAGCGGCGAGGGCTCTGGGCTGACAGGAAGTACAGGAAGGACTTCCAGGCATTGCGGGACGCGGAAGTCCTCTTCCTCCTCCGTCTCCGAGAGCGAGAGGGCGCTGGGCTGGACGGGACCAGCGGTGAGGGCGCTGGACTGGATGGGACCAGCGGTGAGGGCTCTGGCTGGACGTGGCTGACGTGAAGCCCTGGCTGGACGTGGCTGTAGTGAAAATCTGGCTGGACGTGGCTGACGTGAAGCTCTGGCTGGACGTGGCTGACGTGAAGCTCTGGCTGGACGTGGCTGACGTGAAACTCTGGCTGGACGTGGCTGACGTGAAGCTCTGGCTGGATGTGGCTGACGTGAAGCTCTGGCTAAACGTGAAAATCCAGCTGGGCGTGGAGGTCAGATGATGACCTGGCATAACACGGGCTGAAGCTCTCCCCAGCCCAGACCGGAGAGATCGGGGAGCTCCCTAGGATTGACCTCCTTAGCCGCCAGCCGGTAACATAATTTTATTGCCTCATCGTCTAGAGAGCAGGAGACAGCAAGTGAGGCAAACCCCCAGGTGAACTGAAACAAATCAGGGCTCCTCAGGGCTAAGGCCGCGGTCTTTCCAGCGAACTCCAAGCTCATGCTGGGAAGATCAGGCGAGATTTGTGCTGCTGGATTCATTTTTGGTCGGTTGTTCTGTTACGTAGCAGCAAGGATGAAACGGAGACTGAATCCAATCGCAAGCACATTTAATTAAACAAATACAAACAGGAAATCCAGGGAACTCAGAACAAGGCAGAAGTAACATTAAACAACAACCGACAGCCAACAACTGAAACACAGGGGTTTAAATACACAGACAAACAAGATAACAAGGGGGCGTGGTTAATAAGAGACACCTGGGGAGACTAATAAACATGGACGAGGAACACCTGTGGACACTGAGCAACAACAAACAAAAGACAAGACACATGGCAGGGTCACATGACAAACAAGGAATCACGTGATATACAAGACACAACAAAAACCCACACGTAACAATGATATTGAATTTCTGTAAACAGATCCTCCTAAATATTACACAATGCTCCTTTAATGATGCTGGTAGTGAAGATAACCGTACTCAGCAGTAGTGCTAAAATACTCGCTGTTTTTTCACCTTTTATCAGAATTCTGTAGAGATTGACGGCTGTCAACCCCAGTGTGATGTCACTCAGGACAGAGTGGGCGGAATGATTGACAGCTCCTGACACTGCTCTGAGATTTCCCCCTCCATAGTCCTGGTGGCGTTTTGCAAGGTTTTAATGTTTGAGCTCTCCGTACACACTCAGCCATGCATAAAGTCCCAACAGTCACTCATGGAGAAGCACTTGATCTGACTGCATCAGTATCTCATTTTCGGTCAGCACTGCTTTAGGTTCAGTATTCTTTGACTCTGGCTTTCAGTGATTGATTAGTTTAGGTAAAGTCACTGAAGATTGCCTTGTAGGAGACCGGAGTTGCTCATTAGCTGTGCATTAAAGTGGCTTCATTAAGTTATGGCTCCTGGTGCCCTTTCACTCTGACCATATGTGTCTCTATCACACCACATCTGCTACACACACACTCACTGTCTTCAACCTCTTGCACGCTACATTAAACGGGTATTTGGTGTTTTAAGATCTCAAGACCAAGATCTTGTTGGCAACGGACCATAAAGGGGTGTAACAATATATCGTGCCACAATATATCGCAATACACAATGCAACAATGTGTATGGTGGATAGTTCACCCAAAATAAAAATTACTGTGTGAGAAAAAAAAATCTAGTTTTCTGGGTTTAAGTGTCAGTACTACTTTAAACTACTATATATAATGTTGAATATAATGTATAATAATGCAGTGGGGGAATATTTGTGGGTCTTTATAATGTTTTATGTTACCAGTAAAAAGTTGGCTACATTATTTTAAATATATCTAGTCAGTGAGAGAGTGCAAACATATTCATCTAAAATAATTCTGTATTTTCAGCTTCAGAATCATGAATATTTTTATTCTTGTGTCTCTATTGTCCTGTGCTTTGTCCAAGCCTATTCATTTACACCCACAATGTAATATCAAATTATATCAATCAGCATTTTAATCAGCAGTACATTTTTTTTGTTAACCTTTTATCATATGTCTTGGAGTATCGCAATAATAGAGTATTGTGAGTTCAGTATGGTGATATGTATCGAATCGTGACATGAGGGGATCGTTACACCCCTACGGACCATTGAAATTTTTCTTGTGTGTTTGCAGATTGGCCAGTTGGTGTTCAAGGGCATGAAGAGGTTGAACAGAATCCAGTCTATAGTGTTCGAGACAGCTTACAACACCAACGAAAACCTGCTCATCTGCGCGCCCACCGGTGCCGGCAAAACCAACATTGCCATGCTCACCGTCCTACACGAGATCCGCCAGCACCTGCAGCCCGGGGGAGTCATACGCAAGGACCAGTTTAAGGTAAACACACACTCACAGAGACAATATTGTTGAGTGAGCTATTGGCTTTCTGGCAGCCAATAACTCATTTCCGCACCAGCGTCACGTACTGCACAACCTGATTGGGTGCGTTTGTTTAGTTTATGTCAAGCAAGGATAGACTTGAGCATTAAATATGTGTCAAGAAGTTTTACCACAGTTTGGAGATGTAAACGGATGCATTGTCTCGTGAAGCGAATTTTCACATGCGTGCATGTCAGCTTCAACGATGATAGACAGTCTTCATATATCACCATTAAACTCTTACTTTAAGCAGCCAGCTTCATATTTCTTTGTAAATTGTTATTTGTACTGGTTGCCAGGGAACAAATGGTACTGTGGTGTTTTCTCATTTATCATGAGCTTGTCCTGTCTCTCTCCGTCTCTCTGTCTGGCCTCTATAGATTGTATACGTTGCTCCTATGAAGGCCCTGGCTGCTGAGATGACTAATTACTTCAGTAAGCGATTGGAGCCTCTGGGAATCGCTGTCAAAGAGCTGACGGGAGACATGCAGCTTACCAAAGGAGAAATCCTCCGCACTCAGGTAACAAATACTAAAGGATGCACCTATGGCTATAGTAAAGTTGGACGTTGTCTGGTGGCAGCTAGACTTTGTTCGCTTCACTAGACTTGTACTTGGCTTATCCCAACCCCAACTCATCTGTTGTCTGATGCTTGGGGATGGTCATACATCATGATGCCATGAGACTCGATTTCCTGAGAAAAGGCAGGTGTAAAGATGGTGTAATGTAGGTGTTAAAGATCTGGTAGCAGAAAGGTGGGTAGGGTTAAACAGGTGCTATTATGCTTTTTCTGCAGGGTTTAATGTTGCTGTTTGAGCATGAAAAGGTCTGCAAGTTACGTAGCACAAAGTCACTCCAAAGGGAGTTAGTCTCTATATTAGTAAGCACTGTTTTTTTTGCCCTAAAACACCTCCATTGTAGTCTTGAGTTTTCTTCAGGGAACGAACACATCACAATATTCCTCATTTCAATAATTCCTGCCCAAGGCAATGCAAAATAAAGGCGCGGGGCCTGGTTGAGTTAGTTATTAGTGTTTAGAAACCCTTATGGTAAGGGGCGGGACATTTCCCAAAAATGCTTGAAGTGGTTGACCAATCACAACACACTGGTCCAGCCGACCAATCAGAGCACATTGTGCTTTTCAGAAGGAGGGGCTTAATCGAGACAGTAACTAAACAGAGTGTTACTGACAGACTGGGAAGAGAGGAGCTGCAACTGGAGAAAATGGGAAAAATAATGTGTTTAACATTCAAGCATGAAAACCTATTCTAGTAGAGCACAAAAACAAAATCAAGACTTCAAATAAGAGCAGATTAGGTCCAGATTAGGACCTTTCACCATTGTGTCCATGATCAAGATGCTTATTCCAGCTGGAATGAGCTGGTAATATGCCTAAAATGGTCACTTAAATTATTTAGACCCTAACTGTATGTTAAAGTAACACCAAGTATTTTTTCCTCTTCGGTCGCTCTACTGGATGGAAACTAAATTGTCCATTGCCGCTGTCGTAAATAATTTAGCCTACCGTCGCACGCACGCTCGCTGTTTAACCAGCACCGGCTTTAGAATGAACGATGTCCACAGACAAGGTAAAGTATGTTACATGATTTCATGAAAGGATGATGTATTGCAACATCAGAAACGAAGAAAAACGAAATAATGACTATTGTAGCGCTTGACGTAAAGCAGTCGAATTTTGTAGTTCTTTTTGTGCACTGGTTCCTACCCGAAACCCGAAGTTACATAGTGCCAGTAAAAGCGATACAGACACTGTCAGGCTATGGCAGATGTGTCATTTAACTTATTTTAAGTCGATGTACCATCACAAGGGTCTTGAAAATATATTATGAAGGTTGAAAAACTACTTAGTGTTACTTTAAAGCTACACTGTGTGATTTTTACCCCCATCTAGCGGTGTAAAGGTATATGACCATCCAGTGAATATTAGTTTCTGTTCCTCTCAATTCCGATTTCGTTTTAACTCCTACGGTGGCCAATGTAGTCCAAGATTAACATGGCTTCCAGTTCGACCTCGTCCATGAGTGTTCCTTCAAGTGATGAGGTTATTTTAGAAAACTATTATAATTTGCAGTACTTTAATTTGTCAGGTAACATATAGGTTATGACATCTATGTAAAATGAATAATAGTTTTATGTTTTCGTTATTTTTTTACTATTTCATTGCTAACATCAGTTATCAGGTTCCCAGACAAATGCAAGCTAATCTTAGTAAAGTAACTTTTATGAGTGCTATCGTTATTCTGTATGTTGTACGACATCACTAGCATAAGGCAAAGTTTACAATATTATAAAAAATTATAAAATATAAAAATTAAAATTATAGCGCCATTAAAATATTAATCACGTTAATATTAATCACTTTTCATCATTGACGCGAGGAAACCTATCCTAGATGTCGTTCTAGCGTTATGCACAGCACACCATGATATAATTAGCCAAGCAACAATAAAACTTCCAATATACACAAATAGGCTTAATTAACGTTACCTGTCGAGAAGAAAGCAGGCAACGTCGGCGTCCTTTTTAAAATCGTTGCTCGTCATGAGCTCTTTCCATCTTGGAAAGGCCACTCCAATATTTACTTTTGTCTTGTTGATTTGCCTGTTGCGTTGCCGTCTTAATTCTCTTTTTCGCTTCCTTGGCGACTCTGATACGTATCCTCGAGAATAAGAGTGATCCTCCATCAGCAACAGACTTTCAAAAAGGCTTTCAGGTTTTTATATATCAGTCTCAAGCAATCCCCCTCTTGACATTCGACACGGTGCCATCGAGTGTTAAAACGCGAAAGGCGAAGCTTGAATTAAAGGGTATGTCCCTCTTTGGCTAATGTACTTTCAAGATGGAAGGGCAACATGGCGACCGACATTAGAACCCCTTACCCGTATGTATTTTCAATGGCATATTATACACTCAAGAGAATACTTTATTACTTGAACAAAGTAAATATACATTAATGAGCACATATATTTTTGAAATAACTAAGTGTTTTTAGCTAAGAATAAACTAAAAAAGTTACACAGACACAGTGTAGCTTTAAATAAAGACTTTAACACAGTTGTCAGACTTTGAACCCTTCACATTTGACAATGATTTCATTGCACCTATTAAAATGACTTTTCCCCCTTCTTCCAGACTGCTTGTCTCTCCATAATCCAAATTCATAATCATCTCCATCTCCAAATTTCCATATTATTGTTTTTATTGTTATTCCAAATTGCTCTGAAAATAGGTGTATAGCCAATCCTGCTTGATGGAGTCCATGAGGCCATGCTCTTATAAAGCGCTTGTTATGTCTCACTGATCAATATTATTGTACAATTGAGACACATTTGCAATGCTGCAGCGCACACAGTTCTGGGCCAACAGTTTCAGGACGGAAGTGTGTATACGTGACAAGCAGTGAAGAACACAGAATATAAGCAGTAATACGCTGGTCCTTACCCTCATACAAGCTCCTAAGGACGTCAAACTGATGATCGAAGTATATTGAGGAGTAAACACTGGTCCTATGGATTAGTGTGATTATCAAATTGCATGCGATTTAATTAAATATAGGTTATACTTTTTTGTTACTGTTCCATCAAAATAAAAGTTTGTTGTTGTTGATTACGTTCACCTGTCAATCATGATATCGCCGTGTGTATTAAACCCTTAGTTTTGTCTGTTCATGGTTTTGTGTCGTCTATTGTAACTGTTGTGTTTCAAGTGGATTTTTGTTTTTTTTCCTGCATGTTTCTTGGAAGAATAATAATTAAAGATGGTTTTTGTTATACTCTCCTGCGTCGTGCGCTCAATACAGCCACAGTTTGTGACAGAACACGAAACCTAGATTGGATTTATTTTCTTTTTTTCTCGCCAATGGACCTGCCGGCCATCCAACTGTCCTTGAGCTGAAAGACTGTAATATCAGAGTTATGTTTGTTTCTTGTTTTAGTTTAGTCCTGATTAGTCCCTAGTCTGTTCCCTTGGCTACTGATTATGTTCACCTGTCAATCATTATGTCTTCCTGTGTATTTAACCCCTTAGTTCTCTGTTCATGGATCCGTTTTGTCTAACGTGGTTGTGTTTCTAGTGAATTTTTTTCCCTGCGTGTTCATTGGAAAACTAATAATTAAAGACCGTTTTTGTTATACTCGCCTGCGTCGTGCGCTCGATACAGCCACTGTTGTGACAGATGCATTTAGAATTTGAATAAAACATGAAAATATCTTGATCTTATGTTAACGACAGGCTTTATTTCAGGCATATTACCAAAAACCCATTTACTTTGGGGTGATGGAATTGGAAGTTAAAAAATGCTGACAGGTGTTAGGTGTAACTTTGCAAATGGTTGATATGCCCTTAAAGGTACCTATTATGCAAAATTCACTTTTACATGGTATTTGAACTTAAATGTGTGTCGGCAGTAGGGCTGAACGATTAATTGCATTTGCGATAATATCGCGATATGATGAAATGCGATTTTGTAACCGCAAAAGCTGCGATTACACTGGTCACGTGACACGCGAGAGAAAAGCAGTCTGCAGATCAAGCATCAACTTGGCACACTACGCATAGGTCTGGCATACAGGAAAGAACCGTTTATTTTTTATGTTGTATTATTTATTCTCTCTCCAACAATTCTGGATCGATTCAGAGAATTTCAGAATAGAGTCTGAGTTAAGTTTTTAAACACAGATGCGTGATGACCCTGTGCGTGCTTTAGAAACAACCGTATTCTGCTTGCTTCTAATTTCGCTCTCTCTCTCTCTCTCTCACACACACACACACACACGACACTGCTCGAACCTTCCGAAAAATAAGCTTTCATAAAGTTTGGGGTTTAAGCGAATTACAAGGACAGTCGCGGGCTTCATTGCACAGGTTTTGCCGCTTTGATGTTACTCTTGCAGTGCGCGGTCTTGGCCGCCGGAATTTTCCTTACAAATGCTCCACTAAGGCATTATTTATGTCTTTTGGAATGCAGTTGGCTTATATATTAAAAATATGAAAATCACTGAGAAAGCTGCTTTCATTTTAAAATACTTACGCGCGCTTTGTGAAGAGTGCTCGTGCATGCAGCTGTGAGCGACTCATTGGTTAAATGTACTTGCATCTCAAAATGCTTTTTGACGCGAAATGAATGTAAACACGGTCAGTAATTTCGTAAACCAACAAGACAAACCACATTTACAATTTCAAAAGAGATATGTGCATTAGTGTGAACGCAGCTTATCGTATCTAAACTGAGGGGGGAAAATCACTCCAGCTCTTGAATGGAAAACGTTCAGACAGCCTACTTTTAAATACTGAAAGCACTCTTTGTTTATTGCTTGTATTGTTTTTTTTTTTGTTCCTCTTTATTTACTAGTGTTACGACTGACTCAAGGCCATAACAATCAATAGGAGACCATGCCACGAGCAAACAGTGCAAAACATAAATTTATTGTGTATGTAACACAAATGTAAACAACGTAACCAACCATGGGATATGAATGTCAGTATCAGCGGTGTAGCGTAAGTGTTGGGATGTATTGTGTGTGTGTGGGTGCAGATGTTGGATGTAAAAATAAAAGACATAAACTCAAATAAACTTAAAGGTGCATCTCTGTGAAGTCCTGACGTGTCGAGCGAAGTATGGGCCCGGACCAGCCATCAGAGCAGCGTCGAAGCCTTCAGCCACCAGACCAGGAAAAGAGAGACCAATGCAGCAGAGAAGCTCCTATTGAAACCCCATCTTCCCAGGTGTTAGCACTTAGGCCTGAAAGAGAGGAGGAGCAGGAGAACGACCAGAAACAGGCCAAGGGCCGTAACACTAGCTTTTATATTTTGAAGCTATATTAGTTTATAGCCCATTTAAAATTCTTAACATGTAATTGGTTTAATTAAATGTGCTTTTATATATATATATATATATATATATATATCTATATATATTTAAAGTATGTACATTTACACATCTAATTATATACATATTTCAAGTGTTATTAAGATTAATTAATAAGAAAAAAATTAGATCGGATCATGAGCTGCCTAAAGATTCCCATCCCTACTGTACAATGATTTATTGCTTGTCTTTGTCGACTTATACAGAAGGTAAAGAACTTAAAGTAATCGCATATTAAATCGCAATCGCAATATTGGTTAAAAAAATCGCAATTAGATTATTTTCCATAATCGTTCAGCCCTAATCGGCAGTGTGTATAGCACTACACACTGTATAGCACAGCCAGCTTATAATGGTAAAAATCCACCCACTCTTTTTTTTAATCCCCATAGATCATAAGCAGTGTCTCAGAACAAGCCATTTTTAGTTTCTGTGCAATGTGACATCATAAATGCGTAGGCCCCGCCCATGACTTCTGACAGACTCCGCCCTATTAGCATAAACCCCGCCCTGATTGAGCTGTACATAGTCCGTCATATTCATCTTCTCACCAGAGCATTTAACAGCAGCATTCAAGAAATGTATTCTTATTAAAACTACTAAGTTATTTAGTCAAGAGCAGTGAGTGATTTTCTGTTTTTCGTTGTTGTTTGATTCATATTAACAGTATAGCGGTAGGTACTGTATATTATGCTGCTTTCACTTTAATACTTGTGCGATTTCTTTACTTGCTGTTTACATTCAAAGACATAACCGGCTGTGTTTATGTGAACTTAATGTGTTTTTAACAGTTTAAGCGCAATTAGTTTAATACTGATGGGACTGCCCCACTGGCAGTCTCTGTGCGTGTGCATCGGGTGTGTGCGCTCTGAAAACCACATATCAGAAGTTTAGGCTGAAATGGCTTTAAAATGCATGCAGATAATAAACTTTCATGATCATGAAGAACTGAAGAAACTTCACAGACACACTCTGGGGACACCTTAGACTTATATTACATCCTGTAAAAATAGGCATAATAGGTCCTCTTTAATGTGTTAGTTGGCTACAATGAGTGAATTGTGGATGTTCTTATAATGGTGTTAAAGCACACATTTTCTGAATTTTTTTGCTATAAGTTCACTTGCACGTTTTGTGCCATCATCACATTTTTCTCTCAGCCCAAATTCACTCTTCCAGGAAGGAAACATCCTGGGGGATTTTAAGGGTGTGAATTGCATAAATAGGGCATGTACCTCATATCATACAAGCCAGTGAGAGTTGTTAAAATGAAGTCCTCTTGACTTAAAAATCCACAGCTATTTTGAACATTTGTTTATGTACACGCTTAAAAACCCTTCAAATTAGTTGTGGCTTCCTTCCATAACCATGTTTTTTCACAATGTCGACTCCCTTTTTTCTCTCGCTTGCATTCCCTTCCCTGTAGATTCATGCATTAATGGATGTACGGAGACATCTAAGAGCACTTAATTGTTAAAACAAGAGTGAGGAGATGAGGAATAGATTTAGAGGATTGTAGAGAACAGGAAGAAGTCATGGGTCAAGTGGTGTGAGGAGTGTAATATCAATGCCTGTATAAAGGGAAATGATCCTCGTTTTTTCCCACATGAAGCTCGCCTTCTTCTGACCATATCAATTGTGCTGTACTTCCCAAACAGCAGGGCGAACAAAGCAAAAATGGAGAGATATGAAGCGAGGCGACGCGTTGTAGAATAATAAGGCATCCTCACACCTTCTCTGTGGCTGAAAGCAGTGCTTTACTGCCCCCTCAGCCCTGTGTCTTTTAGACAGTGGCAGGCTTGCACAACAGTTCTTTTAAAAATGACCATCTCCGCAGTGGTTAGCTGGGAGAATATCAAGTATCTTGCCTATTTTTGCAGCGTTGGAGATGTCTCTGAGGTGTCTGGTAGACGCTGAGACAGGAAAAACGAATGGTCATTACTGGCAGACCTCACAGTTTGGCTCATGGTGCTCAGAGACACGGTGTCATTGTGCGTGCCTACTTTTTGTCTATGCACACTGCGTTTTAACCATTATTTTAGTTAATTACATAAAAGGACATGGGAAACATAAGGTGGTGTGTTGTGTCTTATCGAGGCTCTCGAGGTGGTCATTAGATATTGATTGGTGGTTAACATCAGAGCTGTATCTTCCAGCACTGGTCCAAGTTAACAGCAGGTTACAACCTAACCATTGTATTATTTAGTGTGCATTTCCTTTAATCATGGTGCTTGTCTTTTTTCTTCTCTCTTTTATTTGTTAATCTTTTTCTCCTTTCTTTCTCACCCAGTCAGATTCCCCAACACAAACTACCCCAACATCTATATGTAGCCTTACATCACCCAATTTATGGATGACTACCACTATCCCGATATACATATACCAACCCTATCATGCGCCAATACACACATGCATCCAACGAGATCACTCCAACACACACACACACACACACACCCCAACATCTATATGTAGCCTTACATCACCCAATATATGCATGACTACCACTACCCCAGTATACATTTACCAACCCTATCATGCACCAATACACACGTGCATCCAATTAGATCACTCCCCCCCCCCACACACACACACACACACACACACACATACCTAGCCCAACTTTTATATGTAGCTTAACATCACCCAATATATGCATGACTACCACTACCCTAATATACATATACCAACCCTATCATCTGCCAATACACACATGCATCCAACACACACACACACACACACACACACACACCAACATCACCCCCTCCCAGTGCTTCTTTTGGAAAGCTTGTCATTTTCTGCTGCTTGGATAATAGCACTTTGTCTATCTGTCTTATTTTCTTGTTTCTATAGTAACCACTGTACAGTAAAATGCATTTTACAGAGAACACACAGCTGTTCAAATAACCTTATTGAAGACTAAATTTGTGCTGTCAGAAGCGGTTCTGACATTTAAATAAGAGGGCATAGGTTATACGAAGACAAAGACAAAGATGCTGGCCCTGGTAATTAAATTATATAGCAATCAAAATAACTTTGATCATAAGTATATGGAATTATTTAGAAAGAAAAATGTAATGTTCTGAACTGCTTTAATGGTAACTAAAATTATAGTTTTTTTTTTTTTTTTTATCGATCTTGATTATTCACAAAATAATCTGCCAAAGTGCTTACATTTCATAGGATTCAAGTCTAAGCCCACCCAGACGGTTGTGGGACTAATGTAATATGCAAATTTAAGATAATCAGGGAGGCTAAATGATATTTATTCTATTGATTCTTCTAAGCCTGGAGATGTGAATAGATCCTCAGCTGAAATGGGAATGTCACAGAGAAACTTAACTCTTGCTGCATGGAAATTCTGTCACAAACCAACAAATAGGACACTCAAATTTTTACCAAATTGGTGATTACCATATAACGTTTTTCAGTTCGTCCCATGGGAGACCTGGGGAAAGATGTGAGTGTTGGAGCAGAGAAATGAAATTCCAAGTGAAAGTCTAGAGTATTTTATGGGATATTGTATAAATTGGGTGACACGATCACGAGAGTGCAGGCTGAAAAAAGGTCTTGCCACAGCAGTTCTTGTCTTATCAGGGAGTATAAAATACACTGAGCATTTCTGACCGAATATTTCACTGACAGATAAAACAGAGCACATCAGATTATTTACAATCCAGCCTGTCAAAGTGACAGGTAATTATTATTTGTAGTGGAAATACTGGTGAAAATGCTCACATTAACGTTTTGATAGTGGCACAGTGTTTACACTTTTCAGGAAAATCAGCCCACAAATGGCTATTGTCAGAAATTGTTAATTGTCTTTTCATATTAAGCTTAGGTTGAAAAAAAAAACCAACCTATTTTAACATCAAAAATAATTATTGAATTGCAGAATTTTCCTATTGAAAGTGAAGTGAAAGTGAAAGTGACACGTGATAGCCAAGTATGGTAACCCATACTTGGAATTTGACCTCTGCATTTAACCCATCCAAGTAAGTGCACACACATTAGGAGCAGAGTAGTGAGTAGTGAACACACACACACTGCAAACGTGAATACACACACCCGGAGCAGCGGGCAGCCTTGAGTGGCGCCCGGGGAGCGATTGGGGGTTAGGTGCCTTGCTCAAGGACACCTCAGTCATATTCCTGCCGGTACTGGAATCGAACCAGCAACCTTTGGGTCACCAGTCCAACTCTGTTACCATTAGGCCATGACTGCCCCCTTGAGGTTATTCAGTGTTTATACACTTTAATTAGCACCTCCGTGAGAGTGCATGCAGTGACTACTTATCCATGGTTTTCTGTGTAAAGTGTACGAGGGGCTATTTGCATTCACCATTGGATCATTGAACTTGTTTTTTTTTCCTTGAAAATGCAGCTGAAAGAATGCCTATTCTGTGTGAATCAGTGGGCGGGGCTAAAGAGACGATGATGTAGAAGTAGGAGGTGGTCTGGGCCGCAAGTGTAAATGCCTTTGGTTGTTGAAAGCACATATGTAAATTTTACTCCTCCCAAAATGTTAGAAATTAAGTGTGAGACCGTGTTATAGGCTATATGTCATGTTATAGCCAGATATAACTGCGCAAATAATACAGGAAGTCGTAGACGCTCAAAACACAATCCTCTTCATTAAAAGTAGTGAGACTAAATGATCTTACCAGTGATGTCGCTGCTCTCTCTCTCCTATTGTGGCCTTTGATCTTGAAATTAGCTGATGATCAATAAAATGCAGCTCATATCTGCTGCTTTCAATAACGTGAGCTCTGTTGCATATAGCGCGGGAATTGAATATTGGATTTATATCTGTTTTGCGCATTTATGTGTAAACGGAACCATTGTGAATCAGATCAGATCATCTATCCGATCAGTAAAATCGTATGAAATGGTGTAAACAGGCCCTATGATGTAATAATGTGACAAAATCCAAAGTGTCAGCGTGTCATTTTCTGAGCTTTCAGTAAAAGCTGTTTTTGGATTAACAAAGGAAGTTGTATTATAGTACAATGTCAAAAGATCAACTTGATTTCTTAATTACAATACAAGTGGCTTTAGTTTTCTTCTACTGTTTGTAGGAATTATTGGATTTAGGAAAATCCAATAAATATGCAAAATTACATAATGATAAAGGAAGGGGAAGTAGGGGAAATGGAAACCAAGTCTAAACACATGAGGTGTCAACTCTTGAGTGGCACTGATTCACCAATCCAGTTTCAGGATGTCTCTTGAGCTTTGTGTTTTATGTGATGCTGGTGCTCCAATAACACCTGTGCCCTCCCTAGAGCACTAATACACTTAACTGCACTCAAAACAACACAATTGTGTTTTGTGAAAGGCACACACACCAATAGTTTCCTCTGAGCGACTCTGCTGGTGGATATATCTATAGAGTAAACCACTCCAGTGATTATGATCAGGTTCTTGTTCTACAAATTGGAGATCAAGTTTTGTCATGGCACACCACTCGTTTGGGATAAACTCTTTACTTCAGCACAGAAGAACTTCACACTGAAATCTTGACAAGCAGTCTATTCAGACTTCAGGAGACGTACATGCCACTCAAATGCATAGGAATAACTTTGTAGAAACACATGCATATATACAATTCACACACAATCATTGAAATTAAACATGGGCACAAATTTTGTTGCAGAAATAAATTGAATGTTTCTTTAGTCACATTGCTGGCTTGTTATTTCGTTATATCAAGTATTAAGGGGTTAAGTATTATGGGGTGTCACATTTCTATAGGGGAGGTTGGGTTGTCTCTCCCAGGATGCCAAAGTAGAATAGTTACTTATTGAAAAAAAAAATGTTTTTGACACTTTTTCACATAGTCAATAAAGTTTTGAGAAAAGTAGGTTTGATTGTATCAATTTGTAAGTGTTTCGGGGGTTTTTTGGACATTATTTTCAGCTGTTCAGTTTTGATGCTTTTGAATGTGTTTTTTTGTCTTCAATTCTCACTTTGAGAAGCTGATGCTGTGGAAACACTGGCCAGGTGTCATGATTACCTGAAGTTCATGTACAATCATGATAATTCATTGACTGGAATTTGTGTTTCATGCTTTGATGCCTCACTTTCTCACCTCCGTCTACCTGACTTCTTTCAGTGGGTTTATATCCTCTCGTGAGCAACGTCAGTGTATATCCTTTTATGCTGATTTATACTTGTGCTTATTCTTGCCTTTCACCAAGTGATTTCTAGCGCAAGAGTGTGTCCATCATGGCTTTTATCTTTAAAAGTATGATCCACCATATCGTCCTTTCATATGAGGAGAAAGAGCGTTTGCATCAGAGGATGATTTAACCCTCTGGAGTCTGAGGTATTTTCTGTGACATTTCTGCCCATTCCTGTTACTCATAGCATTTCCATGGCTAAAATCTGATTACACTGTATTCCATGGAAGCTTGTTTCCGCCACAGAATAAAACATTTTAAAAGAAAATTGTGACTTTTTATCTCACAATTGCGAGTTTACATCTCACAATTGCGACTTTTTTTTCTTGTAATTCTGACTTTATAACAGATAATTTTGACTTTATATCATGCAATTCTGACTTTATAACTCTCTATTGCGACTTTATATCTCGCAATTCGAGATGTAAACTCGCAATTGTGAGAAAAAAGTACGAATTGTGAGATAAAAAGTTGCAATTACCTTTTTCTATTTTTTATTTAAACAAGCTTCCATAGTATTCAGCACAAACTACTACAATAATTTGTGAGCAGCATGTATGTAAAAGTTTGTATTTTTGAGAATTTATGTTTTTGCATGGTTAGTGAAATAAGTCACTGTTTGTGTCAGAAAGGCCGTATGCGAGAGAGTGACAGTGGTCATGAATATTGATTTGTTTCACACGTGGGAAAACCCTCTCTGAATAGGCCTATCAAGGTGAACGTGTGAGCAGATTACAAGAAGATCTTTTTTGGATTGTTTGTATTTTATTTACAGCTCAACATAATCAAAATATATAATGAAGGTCAAAGGCACATTATTGATCACACTGATCTAAACACAGAGACTTGAACAGTCACACACCTTTGTGCCATTCCTGAAACGCTTGCTGTTCAACTGTAGAAATAAGTGAAAGCTGGAGTTTCCAAGGTGTTTGCTTTCTCTTTTTGCCATGCACTGAAGAAAAAAAAAAACATCATCAGAATACCTTTGGAAATGTTCTAAACAAATAGTCCAAACAATATGGGAAAGGATTGAACTGTCATGCGTGCATTGAATTGTACATCTACAGCTGAATTTGTGTAAGATGTTGCACTACAAATAGCTGAAAGATATTTTTCTGAATAAGTAGGAAATGGATGTGTGTAGTTTGCATCAGTTTTAAGTTTTTACAAACATAGTTATGGATGGATTGGATGGATCATTGTTCCAGACACTGCTCTTGCATCCAAACTGTCCTAAAAATATTTTTGCCAGTTAAAACATTGGGGATTAGTCTCAATTTGGTTTTTCGGTTCATTTCGGTGGCACGTTTCAGAAAGAAGTTCACAGAGACTGAGACGGCAGAGAGTGCATCATGTTTGCTTTCTTTATTATACAGTCAAACCAAAAATTAATCAGACACCAGATATCATTTTTGATATTTTTTTACTAGTGTGTGTAGGACACTATAGCTCATGTATGTAAGTGAGGAGAGCAAAATAAAGTAAACTGTGACATATTATACCCAAAAATTCTCCATACAGTAAAATTTATACAAATTTGGGACCAAAAATTATTCAGATACTTTGAGCTGACCATGTTTTGCTGAAGTGTTTTTTCTTTAATTGCTAATGCGACATTTTTACACCACAGACTGAACAAAATTAATCATTGCTTGGTAATTGGTTGAGCTAAACTGGTATTATCTAATTGTGTTCTTAAATTTAACAGCTGACAGATATTCAACATAATTCATTTGTGAGACAGTCTAACAGAAGGATGGACAAAACCAGTGAAATATCAACTGAGTTCTTGTCATATTTTATCACCATTTTCTAAACTATAGCGAATAAACTGATAATGTGAGGAATGTTGAAGGTGTCTGAATAAGTTCTGGTTTGACTGTATATCTAGTGTGAGATCCTCATGTTAATACCGTGTGTCCAGCTCCTCTGGATCCTCAAGTTGATGCACATCGTCTGCCGTGACTAAGTCACATGTTATTATTGCACTAGAAGCATCACAACCAGCAAACAACCCTCAGCTCCTCTCTGCCACCCAGTCCAGTGATGACAGTTGCCATGGAAACTGTGGGAGGAGGGCAGAAATGGTGTGTTTGTGCACAGGTCTGAAGCAGGTGAATATTTGCTGCTTAGCATAACGACAGAGCGACAGAGGCGTTTCACAGGCGGTGTGGTAATTAAGACACGAGGTAACGAGGAGCTGTCTGTCCCCCCCGCCTGCACACATTCACTGGAAACATTCTTCCCACAATCCCCAATAAAACCACTCACCCTCTGCTTCAGAGATATCGGGCCAGCACATCGAATCCACCGTAGTTTATTCCAAAGATTATTATAGCTTTACCCACCGTACTAATATTCTGCACTCATTTTCTTTTGGTTTAGTTTTAAGAAATTAGTTTTTTTTATTTCGTAGACACCATTTTTATTTTTCACATTTTACTCGTAATTTTTTACTTATAGTAATTTAAGTTTTGCTTGTAGTAATTAGCTATAATGAAACTTACAAAGAATCGGCTAAGGATTCAACATAACATTGACAATAATGTACATCTATATTAAGAAAAAAACTTTTGAATTTAAATTTACATGGTAGTTGAATCATTTACAGAGTAAAGATAAAATAATGATCTCAATACAAGTTGCGAGGCATATTTTTAGTAAATCTTTTAAATGTGGCATTGCATCTTGAATAAGACTTGATGTTTAAAGATGGGAAAAAACCTGCTAGATTATTGTTTAATTCAGTATCAGCAACTATTTTGTCACCAGTCTTCTCAAGTCAGACTGTTGGTTATAGTCATTTTTTTGCTTATAATTTTAAGTTTTATTCCAGCACTGTTTAGTTTATTTTGAATTTATTGTTTTTCATCTGACAGAAACAATTTGAATCCAGTCCCAATCATTTTAGTTTTAGTGTACAATAAAAAGACTGCTTTGAATCATACTCGTTCGTTTAATCCCCATGCCAGAAAGGTTGACAGTGGAAAGATACCATCACAGGAGATTGACTTTATCATACACTAGGGGTTTGGTTTGCTGCAGAAAACAAAGTCGGCGTCTATGAAGTAAAATAAGTATTTTTTTTTTACCCTCCTGGCTTTGTGTTGTAATTAAAATGAGCACTTTAGCTCTGCTACCTGTTTGCCAGCGCTTCCATTTAGATTAGCGGCGGTCTAATTAACGGCAGACGTGCATTTTCTCTTCCAAAGCCAGTCTCTAATGGCTGGGCAGATTGATTTAAATGCAAACGAGAGAGGATTTAATGAACTGCTTTTACTGAAAGTGTTTAATAGGAATTTCAACACTCGCAGACAGGTTGGTAAACAGCTCTCAGACCATTAATTATGCATTGTTGTACATTTCTTCTCTAAAATGTTGGTTAATGGTGTCAAAATAATCATATTTTGTGTCTTGAATGATTGCGCTTTTGAAGATGGCTGACATCGGTGGGAAATCTTCTTCTAGATTTGTGTAATTTAGTTGTCATAAAAACATAACTGGCTCATCATGTGGGCGGCACATGTATATAGGTAGTCATTCAATTTTTTGTTTCTTTGGCTAATTCATTTAAAGTCTCATAAGCACGAGAGTGAATAGTCTACATGCTAATTTTTTCCTGTAATGAATGGTTTCCCAACCCTCAGATTACATACACAACCAGACGGTGACACCAGCATGTCCTTCTCTATTGTTGTTCGAATGCCTCTACTTGTCCTATCATCCCAATCCATCACAACAATGGGGGAAACGCCAAGGATACCCTCACACAACATAATGTGTGTCATTCCTGGAGTATTAAATACAGATGTTCATACACAGTGAAGCTTACTGAACCAAAGTAACTACCTGATATCTTCACGACTAAATTTGAAGAGTGCTCAATTCATACGACATATATCAACCAGATGCAGTCAACAACTATGCAGTTGACAATAATGTGACAACCTTTATACATGTGGACTATTATTATACAAACTGTTTGTACAATTTGTAAATCTTTAGTACAGATAAATCGGGCGTTTCATCACAATACAATCTGAAATTGATTCTCTATAAGCAATGGCAAGAGTCAAGAAAATCTTTCAGTCTTCTCTGTTCTCTAAAGTGTACACATCAAGTATCCCGATTAGGACATATTCAACAAAATTAGGTACTCCAGTTGTTGAAAAAATACATTTATATTCAATTCACATTTATTTGTATAGCACTTTTTATAATACACATAATTTCAAAGCAGCTTTACAGAAAATGCATGAGTCCACATTACAATTCAGAGTGATCTGTTATCAGAGGTAACTGTATTTCAGAAATGCACATATACAAAATCACAGTTAGCTAAAAAAATTATTAAACAATTCAATAATTTATTCCAAAAATGCATTTAAACAATGTAATAATTGAAGGCCGAAACAATGAGCTCATTGAAGTAATGAATACTTGTTTGTATAGACAAATAAATAAAAAAGTAAATTTAAAAATAAAAATGTTATGAAGGTAATCGCATGCGCTCGGTGGATCTCACTTGCTGTCTGTTTAGGCTGTTAAGTCTACAGAGCCTCAGTACAAAGCACAATGGTACACAGAGTCTGAAGTAAAAAAAGAGCCAGTTGGTAGTAAAAAATACATTCTTCACTCTTGTTATAATCATTAACTTATTTAACATTCAACACAAATGCGTGTAGTGTAAAACAAGAAGGGCATAGCCTTGAAAAAGTGGTTGCGATAGTTGCTTGCAATCTGTTTGGCTTTTCAGTATTACAATATTGCGTTTATATTGCATTATTGTGTTTATTGCAACAGCTCTAATTGTGATATTGCTTTTATAGGACAGTTATAGAAACAAGACTTTAATAGCAGCAACAAGAAGCAGGATCAACCATTGTGTTTGCTAAACAACGCACAGACTAACAGCATGTCTGAAATGCTGTGAACACAGACGAGTGGAGCGATATAAACGGACATGTTTCAGTGTTGTTATACTAAATATCAGCATCCGTCTGTCTGTTTGTCAGTCAAAAGCAAGTGTTTTGGACCAAATAGAGTAAAAGGAGTTTCTCCTAAATACTTAAAGATGCAATACAACCTCTTGAAATTGTACAATTGCTATGTCAGTACCAGTTTTGGGTAAGTTACTCAAAAAAAGTAATCCACTACAAATTACTATTTTAAAATTGTAATTTGATTACATTACTGATTACTGCATGTAAAAAGTAATCAGATTACTAATTACTTTCAAGTTACTTTGAAAACCTATTAAAACTACAAGAATACACTACAAAGTGAAACTCAATTTTTAATATTGCAGACATCCCAAGTCTCCCGGAAGTTCCGGGAGTCTCCCGCATATTGATAGCGGCTCCCTGATGCCCGCAAATTAGTTAAAATCTCCCGGAATCTCGAGCGAGCGAGCAAGAGCGCGCATGCGAGACAGAAGAGACTTGCTCCAATCCGTGTAGCGCACACGGCGGAGAGGGAGAGAGCGAGAGACCTTGCGTGTGTGTGTGTTTGTGTGTGTGTGCGCCTCATAAAGCGCGTTCTCTGGTAATTCATTAAAGCGCATGCTCATTAACTGACGCAGCTGGCCAAACGTGATTAGAAATGCATTTTACTAAATATTGTTTTCTTATCAATACATTTGTAACGCAAGTAACTTAATTTTATTGACATCAGTAACTGTAATCAAATTACATAATGTAATGAGTTACATTACTGCGTTATCACGAAAAGTAATTAGAATACAGTAACTTTGTACGTTACTTTGTAACGCGTTATACTCTGGTCAGTACACATGAGAAACATGGTTTTCTTTCCACTACTCTAATATACAATACTTTATGTCTATGAAGAAGTACAAATAGTTTCCTGCCCGCCCTAATTCAAGGTGTCCCCCAGGGTTCGGTTCTTAGTCCTCTCCTCTTCACAACACATACACTTTATAGTATAATTTGTTGTCAACTACAACTACTAGTGGTGGGAATATTTCAGAATCCCACGACTCGATTCAAATCGATTCTCGATTTTGAATCAAATTTCAATTCGATATATGCATAGATTTAAAATCTATGATCAAATCTAAAATCAAATCTATGCATATATCGAATTTAAATTTAATTCAAAATCAAGAATCGAACAGCAGAGAAATGAACAGCAGCCACTGTTAGACCCAATGGAGCACGAGTTATTTAGTTTAAATTATACACACCTCATCGTTAATTTAATCTAGCCCGCTGTCGCTCAACGTTTACATTCGCCTCTATCACGGTGTGAGCTAACGTGCGATTTTTTACATAATTAAAATGAGTGAGCATCAAGTGGACAGATATCTATGAAGGGAAGTGGCTATCATCTGGATCTGGGCTGCGTTTCCCAAAAGCATCGTAAGCCTAAGTTGATCGTAGGGTCCGTTGGTGGTAATCGTTACGATCAATTTAAGCTTGCAATGCTTTTGGGAAATTCAGCCCTGAACCACTGGCTGATCGTTTGGAGTCAGATATATATAATATGTGCCATTGTATTCTCAATATTTAATACTTTAGCCTCATATACAGGACATATTCATTCTCTTTTATAGGCAGGTATTTATTTGTTATCACAGAAAACCGTTTGCACGTCTACGTTGAACGTGCTTCTTGTATGTAAAAACTAAAGTAGCCTACCTGTACACGAAAAGATCGTAAGAAATGCTTGACGTGTGCTCGACTAACTAAACTCAACATTATTTAAAGCTATTTTCTATTTGTTAAGATAATGATATGAACTGCTGATGTCAAGTATAAGCTTCATTCATAAAGCTTCCTCTGTTGCAAGCTCTCTAAACTGTCCAGGTGCTGACTCGCCTTCTTTAAAAACATCATCACATTATTAAACATTCAGAAAATCGATTTTTGAAATTTGTGAATCGATTCGAATCAGCGGAAGAGAGAATTGCGATTCAAATGTGAATTGATTTCCCCCCACCCCTAACAACTACTTAGAGACACTAAAATCCTTCAATTTTGTTCACTCAGATCTTGTATGCACCACTTAAAATAATCAGCTGTAATCAACTGTAATTGTAGCAATGCTTGTAGCAATGCTGATAAAACAGAGATCACAATTTTAGCACTTAGAGACATTTGCATTGATATAAACAGAATTCTCCCTGCAAAACCATCAAGAATCTGAGCCTCCAATTTGACTTGTTTCTCTTTTGTTGGAGTTTCAAGCCCACATCAGAACCATCAATTTTTTCTTTTCTTTTAGAAATAAACCTTTTTCTGGTGCATCTCTGCCACGTCACACATCTCTGCCCCAAAGCTCAAGACATTGTTTTGTCCCAAAGATGCAGAATTGCATCTCGCTGTAAATTTGACCTAATGCATCCGTACATTCCTGTTCGTTCCACATTTCTCATTCCAGATCCTTTCCGTTTGATTTCTGTCAGACTACACTATGATTTGAAGATGTAATGGCATCTAAACTCTGAAAAGCATTTCCACTCCTGGTTGATAGTTGCCTATTTCTTTTGTCTCTGTCTCTGTTTTCCTTTCTCTTGTAACTTAATGGTTGACTGACTGTACATTGATTGTAGTGACCTTACTCATTTATACAGTCATTATTGGATTCTCCTTGTGTCCTGCTGTATGTAGATTGCAATTTGAAAGTCTTGCCAATGCGGTTGCCCATTCCCAAACACTGACTGTGTGAACGTAACTAAATGGCACATGTAGCAACTTTCAAACTTGTAACCATATCACTGGTGCAATATCCCATATTTCAGAAATCGTATGAAGCTGTTCTGAAGGTCAGGTGACTTTGCCTATTGTTAAGTTTTTTGTTGTCAGTATTCTATTACAGCCGACTGTGTGTGCGTATATGCACACCTACACCAAAAAAAAACGTTCTAGTTGAGTGCACTTTCTACATTTTAAAGGGCTGATTCAGATGTATGGGATGGAGTGATGCTCTAGTAAAGCATGTCCGATTGCGATAGTCTGCGGCATCCTTAATTTTTCACTTATTAACCCACAAGATTGTGGCGTGTAGATTGTGTTCAAAGCTGTGTTTAGTGCTGTATTTGGTTTGTTGATAAAACCACTCATGAATTTGGTGAGTTGTATGAATTGGGGGCGTTATTATTCAGGAACATGGGTATATCAGAGAGGAACACTAGAGTAGCATGGGATTGCATCTTTTCCTGCAAAATTGCATTATATTCTGAAATGGCACTATTTTCTATGATAGTAATATGGCCGTGTGGAGCAATTATCACATCGTATGACTCCCACAAGGAAAGCTATGAAAACTCTACAGTGTTTAACAGGCAGAATCAGAGGTTGTAGGTTAAATTGATTTCTTGGAAGGGATTTCAAAGTCTGTAGGCTTTAGCCCTATTCGGACGGGATTACTTTAACATGGAGAGGTGGGGTAAAGTAATTATTACCAGAGCTTTTGTTATTACCAATTGTTGTTCTTTGATTGTGTAAGGGCAGTTTCAGACCTTTTGATTGTTTGAACTTATCCTTTATTTGTGCAGATTTGGTGTTTACCTTATTTATGGTTTTGTTATTCCATTTACATCGTTCTTGTTGGCAGGTGCTATCTTGGCAATATGACTAACAACAAAATGCATATAGTATGTGAAATTACAAAAGCAGGGGACCACAAAAATTAGATGTAACTTCAAGTGGCAATAATCCTAGCGACGATTTTGTCTGGAACATAAGTTGAACGAAATGTGTACACACCATAATTCAGCAAGTATCCATTCACTTCTTCACACTGAGGAGATTGGTGCAGTGTACAACCAGTCACCTTTAGAAATGTCCTGTTGTGAGAATGATAGCCTTTTCTGTTCATTTGTCTAATGTTGGTGGAAGTACTGATGCAGAGATATTTCTATACCTTAGCCTCTTATTTACTTTTTTAAAAACACACCACTCGTAATTCTCTGGAGAGATATAAAGGACATTTTTCTTAAGAGTTAGCTGCACACAGACCCAGTTTCCACCAGTCATTTTTAAAGGTATAGTTAATGCAAAACAAAAAGTCCTCCAAGAGAGAGGAGGAATAGATACTAGTGTAAAAACACACATATATTATCATTAGATGAATGTTAGTCACAGGAAATGTTTTTAAAATGGTCGAAATCTCATAACTTTCTCACACAATTATCCATGTGCCAGTGGCATCTCATTCACTGGAGTAAGCGCTATAGGGCTTGCACGACTTTTAATAGACGACTAGCCATCCATTAAATTAATCGTTCATCATTATAGAACAATTGCAACTGAAATCATGTGATCATGACTTGCTGACAAACACTTGTATAAGAAAGCAAAACTGTCGCCTTTTTTGCCTTTTTTTGCCTTTATCGCCATTGGCTTTTGGCTTGCTTAGTTGGGGACATTCAATTTCATATTCAACAATATTATTGATCTATCTACATTGACACCATTTTATATATATATATATATATATATATATATATATAGTGTGGCGGGAGAGCAAACGACAGACACAGTGGGAGTGGTGTCAAGCCTCGGAGAGGCATTTATTAAAGAAAATAAACATAAAATGTCCAAAAATGGGGGAAATGAAGTGTTAAACAAAAGGGGATCTGGTGTCTTCGTTGTGCCAGGGAATCGTGAAGGAAGGCTAGTGAAGAGATGGGATGGGTCCAGGTAAGGGGGCGGTGTCCGGCGGTCGCACACGCTTCCCTGTCCCCTTGGGTCGAGGCGCGAGGGAGGCGGTGGCTTCGGCATCACGACCTGTCCTCTCCCGGTCCCCGACAATGGAGGGAAGTGGCGGCTTCGGCATCACGACCTGTCCTCTCCTGGCCTCGACAACGGAGGGAAGTGGCGGCTTCGGCATCACGACCTGTCCTCTCCTGGCCTCGACAACGGAGGGAAGTGGCGGCTTCGGCATCACGACCTGTCCTCTCCTGGCCTCGACAACGGAGGGAAGTGGCGGCTTCGGCTTTACGACCAGTCCTCTCCTGGCCTCGACAACGGAGGGAAGTGGCGGCTTCGGCTTCACGACCAGTCCTCTCCTGGCCTCGACAACGGAAGGAAGTGGCGGCTTCGGCTTCACGACCTGTCCTCTCCTGGCCTCGACAACGGAGGGAAGTGGCGGCTTTGGCATCCTGGTCCGTCAGCAGCGTCACGCGTCATCTCCACTCGGACCGCGGGACCGGCGACTCGCAGCTTTGTTCCTGGACCCTCGAAGACACCAGTGTGCATGCACGGGGAAGAGACCGGTCTCTCGAGGAGAGGCGTGCTCAGCTTTTAACAGGCGTTGGTGATGAGGCTTCGTTCTCGTCAGGTGTGCCTCATCACATGCCGCCAATTCTCCTCATCAGCGCCCCTCCTCTCCAATCACACACACTCCAGTCGGGAGCCTGGCGATGGGCGGTCAATTAAGGGTCGGGGTGGCGCTAATTACGAGGGAGAGGCATATATATATATTATTATATATTATTATTATTATTATTATTATTATTATTATTTATTTGTTTTTTTATTAACAAAAAAGAAGAGCATGTTACAAATAGTACAATATTTAAGAAAATACAACAAAAGTTGTTTTTTTCAAAAGAGTTGCACACTAGAGGGATTAATGTAGACATTGAAACATTTACAAATTTTCAGAGTTTTAACTGCTTTTTGCTTCATGGAAAATCGAATTGAGTCAATATAAAGCTCCATTTCTTTCTTAAATTATATGAAACAGGGTTTTTTTGTTTTTTTTTTACAGGAAAATGTACATTTGTGAACATGGAATTTTTCCATTAAAAGAATACAATTTATTATATAAACCTGACTGTGCTTGTCTCTATAATTCTCCAAAAGACCAAATAATAGATGTTTCCAAAACAACACAAATTAGCATTGACACCATTATATGAGAAAACTGAGCTGGACGATGACATCACGGGTTTCTCCAGAGCTGATATATATATATATATATATAACAAAAATGAAACATCACTGAACGTATTCCTTAAGCTGGACTGTGACGCTATTTTCTTCTAGAAACAAACTTTGTTGCATTATTTTCCTGTTATCTCTGTAAAGCTGCTTTGAAACAATCTGCATTGTAAAAAGTGCTATATAAATTAAGGTGACTTGACTTGACATGTTCTCCTTGGGAAAAAACACCAGCGTGGAGCCCTGCTGACGAGTGTATTGTGTGTAGATGCTGGTGACGACTCCAGAGAAGTGGGATGTGGTGACGAGGAAGAGTGTGGGAGACGTGGCTCTGTCTCAGATCGTCCGACTGCTCATCCTGGATGAAGTTCATCTTCTTCATGAGGACAGAGGGCCCGTTCTGGAGAGCCTGGTGGCCCGGACACTGCGGCAGGTAACACACGTTTATACATATATATATATATATATATATATATATATATATATACAGTGGATAGTATAAGTGAACACACCCATGCTAAAGTTGACTAAAAAGAGGAATAAAAAATCATCTTTTGGAAATTGATCTTAATGCCTTAACCTGTTAACCGTTGCCAGAGCGCCGGCGCACTGAAGCGTTTTTTTGTTTAAATAGTTCAAAGTTACTATCAGATTTAAAGTTATTACCTTGACAAACTATACATCATTAAAAAGTAGGGCTGGGCAAGTTAACGCGTTATTATCGCGTTAACGCATTTATTAATTAATGCCGACAATTTTTTTATCGCACTTTAACGCAGTTTTTTTTATTATTATTATTTTGAAAGTCCGTTGCTCACTGGCTCTGAATACACATAGGCCTACAGTCAAACCATGATCACAGGAGGGGTGGGATGTTGGTCAGCCAGCAAATAACCCACCCAAACAAGCAGTGAAGAGAGGCAGGTTCTCTCTGGTGAACAGTTAAAGGGTTGCGCTCCGCGAGTGAATGACAGGCGCTCTATGGATAGTACATATAAAACCTATAGCCTAGATAATAACTATTTAGATTCTGGAAACTCACTAACAGCGAGCCGAGGATCAGTCTCTCTTCTAATGATTTGTGTTGCGCGTCCTTTATAAAAAGTTATAGACAATTCAACTTCGGCAACGAGCGGGCGCGTGCTTGAGGCGAGCATGACCGCAACAGTTTCACAGGAACGCACCCGCTTGTCGCTGCACCTTGTGCTCGACCACTTCACCTCACTCTTGGCTGATTTATACTTCTGCGTCGGACTTACGCCGAAGACAATACGCTATAGACTACGCGTTGGTTTTCATTTATATCTCTGCGTCGTTGTCCGCGTTGACGCGCAATTACACATGCACAGGGAGCATGTGAAACCCGGGGAGCGGTTGTAGCAATCACAGCGCTTGCGGTACGCGTAGAATTGACGTTACATTTTTGGAGAGGTGCACGTCAGGGTACGCCGAAGTGTACGCGCGCTACACAGCAACAGCGTGAGTATAAAGTATAAATTGTTTTTTTTACTCTGTTTAATGTAATTTTACGTGGGAAACCATGGCATGACCAAACCTAAGCTACTATAAGTAACGTTGGTCGACTTATATCTGTAGTAGTGATCATGACCTCTGACTACTACATAGACTGTTTCTGCTGCTCCCTGATAAAAGATACCTGTTGATACCTGTTCAGAAAAAAAAACAAGAAAACTGGACTCGTTTTAACAAACTAGATAAAAGGTAATGCCCTGGCAGTGGCAAATAGCTTTGTTTAAATATTTGATTTGATTACATTAATGTTTAAGTTGAGATTTGAGATTACTGTGTAAAGGGAATACTGCTGGTATAAAAGCACCTTATTTGTTTAAAGTTATTGCACTTTTGTGTATATAGCAGTACATTTAAATCAAAAGTGCGCAATACACTACTTTAGAAGTCATTATTCAATTTTGCGCATAACAATGCGATTAATCGCGATTAATCGCAAGAAAACCATGCGATTAATCGCGATTAAAAATTTTAATCGTTGCCCAGCACTATTAAAAAGATATAAGACTCAAGTTTCATTATTTGACCACTATTGTATTCTGAGAAACTTATAGTGACAGTTATGTCTTAATTTGTGTCAGGAGTTATGTAATCAAAAAATGAGTCGATACCTTTAATATGAATTATGAGCGTCAGCCGCTCTCATTCAGCAAAAACTCCTGTGAGGTCGTCATGACAGCGCTTGACAAAACAACATCTCTCAGGGCTTTTAGCTCAAAAATGTGCAGATTTGGAGAAATATTGATAGATTCTCATAGGTTTACGTCAAATTTACATAGACAGGAATAATATTTATTGAATTTATACCCAAATGGGCCGATGTAATCATCATGAGCGCTAAATACTCTGTGTACTGTGTTTTCAATCCATACTGGCAGCCTGAGGGCGCCCTGTGCACATTTTGTCCATATATGGAACACAGGAAGAAGAGCCCTATCATGTGACATTCAGGAAGTCCCTGACAAAACGAAGCTTCCAGAGATCGCTGTAACATGCAGATAAAGATGTTTTGAAGACAATAAACATGATTGCAATATTTGAATTACCTGTATTCTTCGAGCCATGTCAGGTATTTTCATAATAATAGATTATATGTATAATGTAATGCTAATCGATATAAACTTTATCATCGTGCAGAATACTATAAACTAATTTATTTTCTGTCTGATTTTTTAATCTAAAGCCAAATCAGATCTCAGAAAGTTATTTAAGACACTCGACTTGCACTATGAAGTAAGTTTGGAGCACAAACATGGTGTTAATCTCATAAATTGTCATCTATTGATGCTGTGCTAAGCTAACATGTTAGCTCTAGGTGCACCTGCCACATAACGTTAGCTGTTATTTTTATGATTCTTTCTAAATAGGAATGCTTACTAAAATGTTAATTTTTTTCAAGAAGGGCATTTGATAAAGTTTCAAATGTGAAGTTTAAACTTTGATAAAAGAAATGAGGGATTGAAACCGCGTGAATAGCCAGTCGTTAGTAATTATAATGAAGACAAAAGAAAAACATATTTAGAGCCATAACCAGGCCGGAGAGGTGTGAATGTGTGCAGGGGAGACTGAGACTGAATGGGGCTCGTTTGCACCACAAAACAATAGAGACAATAGACTGAATAGATGACTCAGAACATGACAATAAACATCAGTTTGCATTTTAGAGTCTAATCAAAATAAAGTCATATGACATGATCTTGAAAAACATTTAACTAAATACAGAGTTTTAGACTTATCTTCAGATTTTAAATATAACATGGTCAGGCATGTGGCTTCAGCTGCAGTGCATTTCTAGATTGCTACAATGCCAACTTAAATTTTATTTTCATGAAGATGTTTCATAAAAAAAACATTTCTAATAACTTAACAAAAGCTATTTATAATAAAAAAAATGTTTAATATGACATTAATTAATTCTACATTTACAATCAACTGCCAGGTATCAGCTTTCAAATGAGATCATACTTGTACTTTTAGTACAAAGGGTTCATGAACTATATCTGTTTCAGTTTGGGTATGCCATTTCTGGGGATTTTTCAAAAGTGGGGTTGCAGGCTAACAGGTTAATTAAAAAAATGAGGAAAAATCCAACCTTTAAGGACACCAATGTTCTTTGTGAATGAATAATGTATCGTAAATAAATAAATGTTCTTCCTTAAAATACAGGTTGCATAAGTCAGGACACCCCTATGTTAAATTCCCATAGAGAACCATATATTTTACCCATATATAATTCCCATATATATATATATAGCACTCCACGTGGAATGATTTGAGGAAAAAACAATTACAAGTAAATTATTCAAATATTTGCATCTATTAATTTTGTTGATATTATACACTACATTCTTAGAAGAAAAGGTTCTGTATATAACCTTAAAAGCTTATTTTAGATACTTCATATGTATTTAAAAAAAAAACAGTTATTTAAAAAATATTTAACAATATTACAGATTTTACTGTATTTCGATCAAAAACAGACTTGGTGAGCAGAAGAGACTTCTTTCAAAATAATTTAAAAACTTTTACTTACCCCAAACTTTTGAATGGTAGCGTATATTCATAATAGCTCAAAAAAATTGCTAGGAAAAATTAACTCTACTTGTAACTGTCCAAGGGAAATCCGTTTCATTTTCCCACTTTAAAGGTTGTGCAAGTCACTCAAGATAATGACATATGGACACTCACATGAAGAATATTTGAACCATATTTTCCAAGTGAAAAATGAATAGTGATTCAGTGCTGCTGGAGTTTGACGGAGAGCCAGGCCTGCAAGAAAATAAAATTGTACAGGTTCTTATATTTACATCTTTGTATTATTTACTTTTATAGTAAGCCAGGAGTAGTCGGTATTGCTCTTTGTTTATTGTCAATATTGTACTGTTAATTGATATTCCCTAAAAAAAGTGTGTATGCAAGATACATGTAAAGGTCTATGGTGAATGAAATGGGAATGTGCTTCCTCTTTTAATATCTCAACAGTGGTTATTATAGCAGCATCAAGTTAAGTTTGGACTTTAATAGCTCCAGAAGTGTGTGTTGTTGTGCGTGCACAAGGAGCAAGTAAAACAAATGTGGTTTGCATAAGGTCACATTATGTCCAATCAAGTTTGACACCCCTACATTAAAAGCTCATGCAGGGAAAAAGCAACTTGAAACACTTGAGGACATTAAGAGAATAGTAGCATTGTCTTTTCCACTAGTGATTTAGAATTAATTACCAGATATAATATCAATATCCCAGTAGTTTGTTGGTTGACCCATTCCTAGGTAATTTCCTCCTCCAGTGGATGTGTGTGTGTGTGTGTGTGTGTGTGTGTGTGTGTGTGTGTGATTGATTGGACCCCTCTGATGATGATTGACAGCCGCCCTTACTAGAATCACTCTGGCCATTTGGGATATCAGTGTGATTATGCAAATCCTGACAGCCGGGGAAACGACAGCCCACTTTTCGTGGCGTCCCATATCCATGTTCATTCTGACGAGTCGCAGTCAGGTGTCAATCACACGCAGGAATTTACAGAAATAAGCTCAGGCAAAGCTCACGTCTACTCTGTGACAAACTACACAGCTAAACTACCACGGTAATATTGCCCTTCAAGATACTTTCACAGGGCAAAGCGTCAGAAAATACAGCCTTTTCTTTTACAACGCACATTTCTTCGTTAGCCGAGTTTTTCTTTGAGGCCTGTAGCTGAGAGAAGCTCTGAGTGGCGAGTAAGTGAAAGGAAATGACATCAAATGAGACTGCTGTTTACTGTGTCCACGCTCGATTCGTTTGAAGTGCTAACTGACTCCAGTTCAGCGAGGCTATGTGTGCTCTTCTCAAAGCCAAGCTGAGCTTATTATCCTGTGAGATCACACCGTGCACTAGATTTTCAATGTCAGATTTAGTTTCTTTGGCTATGAGGAATGCAATCTTTGCACTTAATTTCAATTTTAAAAGCTAAAAGATAACAAGCTATTACTTTGCCGAATGTCATCCTGACACATCAGGTACAGTAAGCGGCAGAGATTAGCATATTCAGTTCTGTTGGTGCCCACGGTTTTGCTGCATTCAAGATTTTCTGTACAAATGAACTAAAATGAAATAAATTTTTTACTTTCTTGCTCACAAACTAGGAGTCACTTACAACCCTAATTTGGAAGTGTTTGTTAATACACACAAGTTTCTATTGATAACACTCTGAAAAGGTGTACGATGTCCACTAGGGCTGCGACTAACGGTTATTTTGATAATCGATTAGTTGGCCGATTGTTTCTTTGATTAATCGATTAATCTGATAAAAAACCCAATTTTCTTTTTTATTTATTTTATTTGACAAAACACACTATCCCACATCCTGCCCAATGCTGTCCTTCAAACAAATTCAATGCTATGAAAAAATATAAAGTGAATATTTCTATATCTATGGTATATGCAAAAGAGCTTTAAAGCAAAAGGACCATTTAAATCACTATTAAAAAGAAGATAACAAACTGAGTGTTAACAGATAAGAGTAATGTTCTGCAGGAACACACACATTTACTCACCTGTTATCATACCATTTTTTTATCCTGTAAATGTAAGAAACTTCTCATTACACGCTGTTATCCCTTTACAGTTTTAAATGTGTTATTCAGTGCTGTCATTTGACACGACTTGCGGAAGTTCTCGATGTAAGCGACTAATTGATAATGACATTCCTTGTCAAGGATTTTCATTTTCGACTATAATCGATTTTTATCAATTGCCGCATTTCCTCAGTCGGGCCAGAAGCTCTGCACTTAAACCCATCCGTAACACACCTCTCTGGAACAACGTCACACAAACCCATCATTTCACCAACACATTAAAGGGTAACTCAACCCCTGGTCAGAGCCTGGGGCGGGGGCGGGGCTGAGCGGGGGGGCGTGCACCTGAGACCCGCGTTTCAATAGCGCGTGCTCTCTGTAGCAGAGTATGTGAGCGGAGTGGAGCGGCAACAATTTCCCCTCCGCGCTCCAAGCATTTAATAATCACTCCGCTCCAGCTCCGCTCCGGGTTCACCATTTACCGCTCCCGCTCCACTCCTCGCTCACTGATATCAGACACACCGCTCCGTCTTCGCTCCCCGAGGAAATTGCGAATGAAGTATTTAAGTATGCTTTGAAATCTCACAAAATTTCTCCTCATCATATTATATAGGCATATTAAATAAAAATAAATAAAAAACAACATTAGGAGAATAGTTTCAATGTGGTTTATTGGATAGTGTGCAAACTTTTCCTGTGCCATGCTATGCTTATTAGCCTACATGGTTATCAGCATTAAAAGTTAAATATCATTGCTGCTTTTTGCAGAGCACATTTTGTTTGGAAAGAGGAAAATAACTACGTTTTCATCAGTTATTTTATCTACGGGTCGCTACATTTCTTACAGATTTCTGCTCATTCGAAATCAAATAGGCTACCGACAGCACTGTAAGATTACATTTGTTTGAATGCAATGCATTAGTGAGAAAGCGATTGCGTGTGTGAATAAGTGTTCCCTGTTTAAAATGTGCTTTCACCCGATCCAGCCTGATCTCATGAAAGTGCGTATCTATAGCACAAATTTTATTTCTTGTACCATTTACAAAAATAGTTTTTGCTTGCATAGCCTATGATAAGCAGTTTTCGCGTGCATATGATACACACTTTATGGCGTGCACGCACTTCACATCCCTAATCCTAACCAAGGGGTTTAGAGTGTTTCATTTGCACGCAAAAACTATTTTTTGGCGTATAAATGGCACGAGAAATAAAACTCGTGCTATAGATACGCACTTTCATGAGATCGTGTTGCCCGATCATATTCAGTAGGCTTGAGAACCTCCCGCAGCCACTCATGTCCATCGGCGTCATCATAACCTTCACATTTTTTTCTGATTTGAGTTATCCATCTGTATCATGCTAGCGTAATGTGTTTAACGTGTGAATCCTTACTAAAAATGCAGTTCTATAATGAGCCGTTCGCATGAATTGTACTCGTGATGGAGCGGTAGTGGAGCGCTCTCGGAGCGAGTGAAAACCACGACGCTCCGACTTTTAAAAAATCCACTCCGCGCTCCATTCAAAATCACATCGCTCCACTCCTCGCTCCGCTCCCACTCCACTCCGCTCACATACTCTGCTCTGTAGGCGTGTTCACATTAGCAGATAATGAGTTGCCATGAGAACGACGGACATCTCTATCTTTTCATACAGATTACATAAACAGAGAATATTTGTTTTAGTTTTGAATCAGAAAATTTAATAGCAGAGACGCAAATGTTTATAAAGATATATTGCTTATGCCTGTGTGCCTAGTATTCGCTGAGTTTTGTTTAAGTTTAGAGACGTGCTCCAGAAAAAAAGTTCACGGAGACGGAGCGGCAGAAAGCACACCCGGTTTATTTTCTTTATTTTACAAAAGCACAATGTTTTATTTCGATTGTAAGTGGACACATAAAAAAGTAGACATTTCACAGTTTATTTTTTTCATATTTCTTAAGTCTGTATGACCATAATATGACAGAGTATTTTAAGTCTATTTTGCTGCTATGTGAAAAAATCCAGCAAAACGCGCCGGCGCGTTTGTCGACCCCAGAGGGCCTGATAGGACGGAACACAAATTGTGATTAAAAATGTATACTCACTCACATCAAGTAAGCATACACCACGCTGCGGTGGTGGAGTCCATGCAGGAGGAGCAGCGTTTGGCACTGCGCGAGCAGTGCTGTTGCAACCAGCAACACTACACCTACGTCCCATCCTAACCACTGTACTAAATACATAAAGCTAATGCTAAAAATCTACGCTAACTTGAAGCTATCCTAACTGATGCAATACTATGCTACTAACTAACTATGCTTCTAACAATACTACACTAACAACTATGCTAATTAACTACCTAGGCTACACGAAATAATCTAAATGACGAAATAAATGCTATGCTAACTAGATGCTAATATACGCTATCCTGATCGTTTTCAATACTCACAATTCCAACTCCTGATTCGCTACAGTGGTTTTGACAGAACAAGATGTAATATACCAGGGGCTGAGGGTGTGGTGAGCTGGTGCCTGCTTACGTCACACGGCACCACAACTTCCAATAGGAACATTCAACTGCAGTAGCCACCGTTCAATCTGAAGAGGGCAGCACTCAGATGTTTTTACACCATATATTGTAGAATTAAAACACTTTATACCCAAATGTCAAAAAATTTACTCGAATCAATGAACAGCACTAATAAAGCCCCAGTCTTACAGATCATTTACTAAAAAAAGTTGTTTTAGGGTTTAGTTATCCTTTAATGTTTTATAAGAAAACTAATCAGAAAGAAATCACTGGAAAGTAGCAAGATCACAAAACGAACATGATAAAAGCAGCCGTTTGTTGGCATTTTTGTTGTTTAGGCCTACCTAAAAATGTAAAACCCAAGTGTCAATGTTTTTACCACAGTTTTACACTAATAAGTGATACATTGACCATAATAAATGTATTTATGTCAAGATTGCACATTAGTCACACAGAAATAAAGTGGTATTTACCGTTATTTCACAAAAGAAAGAGGACATTCGTACTTATTCAGTCTGTTTCTGTTTATTTGTAGTCACCGCACAGTATGTTTATACTACATTTAGAAAGAACAATCATTTCTATAAATTTTCGACCAAAAATACGACCTGAGGAGCTTTATCACTCTCTCTCCCAATACAGTGATATTTTCAGTCAGAGAAACAGGAAGCTCCCGAATGAAACAGTCTTGTTTTATTTGATGACATATGCAGAGCTAAATATGGATATCAGACAGTCCGGTATAAGAGACAAGACGTACTGACAGATAAAATAAATACACGATTGTGATAGATATGATCTGTCTGATTCATACAAGCGGTCATATTTACCATGTTTACTATGGTAGCGGTTTGTGCGCATAGTCTTTTACATCACATATAAATATTTCTGCCTTGTACGGTGACTAGAATCCACATCGTTATTTTCAGTTGTTGCAGCCCTACTACACACACACACACACACACACACACACACACACACACACACACACACACACACACACACACACACACACACACACACTCACACTGTCTCACACACACACACTCTTCTGTTGATTCCTGGCCAGACTAACTTATTACAAATCACTCCATTGCAGCAGGTCAGGCAAAAAAAAAAAAAGTTTTTAACACATACTTCTGGAATTTATACCCTCAGATTATTTCAGTGAGGTCCAGAAACAAGGGAAGTCAACGTGCAGATCCTGTTGATGACAAAATGTGGCGAATGGAAAACGGAAGCATACTTACTAACTACTTAACCAAAAGTTTCTCGCAGCACTACTTTACACGCATAAAGCCATTCTGAATGGTTTTATGTTGTATGCATCAGACAGTCAGTGGAAAGATGGTCTGTGGGCGTGACATCTAAAAGCCTAACAATCAATGGAGAAAAAATCAGCTTGATTCCTGCTGTTGAAGATGACCTGTGTGTTTTGTCAGCTATTCAGTCTCACTGTTAATCATGTCACCATGGAGCTAATGAAGATGTTGCTGCTGTAGTTAGACAGACTTACATCAACTACAGCATAAGAAATCAATCCGGCATGAAAGCTGTCAAGTAGATTATTTAAGTATTAAAGACTCCAGGCCCTGAAATGTGTCAGATAAAGGGGATATCCATAATGTGTTCTGTTGGTGTGCCTCCAGGAACAGGGTTTAGACCATAGATGTATACAGTCTATGATAATTACAGGCCTATTTCCTACACATATTTTTGAGGACATGTCAACAATTAAAACAAATACTTCCAATATACTCTGTGTTAGTAAATGTTACACTATTTATGAAATGCAGGCGTAACATTATATGACAATGTTTCAGATTGTTTTATACAGTCTATGGTTTCAGCCTACAGCTGATTCTGGTTCTTTAAATAAATCAATAAATAAAATTATATTAGAATTTCACTCACCAGAAAAAATGGAGCTCAGACTTCTTGGACGGTCTGTTTGTACAATTAACCGCACAGCAAGCCATATTATTTGATAATTGTATGAAATAATCCCGAAGAAAGCATAAACACGGCAGAGATGGGAAGTTCAGCGGCTGGGATTAGCTGAGGTGACGGGACGCTAACAGACAAGCGGCTAGTAGTGACAGCAGCGGGGCCATAACGTAAGATACAAAGTAATGGAGCCTTTTATACATTGTCGTGTCTCTTTAGAAATAAATAATGGACAAATGAAGTCTTTGGACGCCTCAGATGTAAAGTAATTCGCTGTCAAAGTGACGCCAAAATGAATGTGAGTCAATGGAATGCTAACAGCAGGTGATGGTCTGCTACAATGGCGGCCCCCGCGAGGCTTCAGTTTCCAGCTGATGGATTACACCCTTGGGAAAGTTGGGCATTTTAACATGGGGGTTTATGGGATTGACTCTCTTTTAGAGCCTGTCTCCAGTGGCCAGTGGATGAATTGCAGTTTAAGTCACTTCCATGTTGGATTCAAGAGAGAGAACGAAACATTGCTTGGTTTAGACACTTAAAGCTAATTCACATTGCACCGACACACACCGACCAACAGCAACAACCACCAGATTATAATATGCCATTTCTCAGATATTCCAAGCCCCGTCGAGTGGCGATTCAGTGTCTGTCAGTGCAGTGTGAATTCAGCTTTTTAATGCACCCCAGTGAAAAGAAAGAAAAAAATTTATCACTCTATAAAGCAGTTAGGAAATTATAAAACAAGCTCTCATTTTAGCACACATGGTGTCCTCTGTCAACACTATGTTTCTGCTCATCATCACCCATCCTTGCTGTTGCATAAAACTGAGTCTAAAGGAGCTCTTACGTCTGGATTTCACGAAGTCTGATGGTCCTGGCCCGTATTCTTCAACGTCACGACATCCATCATCCAGTATTTTCAGTATTCAGGCACTCTGTGATGCCCCTGTCTTAGAAAACAGCAACCCTTACATAAAGGCTGACCATGACTGCTTTAGGCCTCTTCCCACATTATCTATATACAAAGTGAAGGAGAAACATGTTCAAAGGATGACTGTTCCTGATGTCCAGAGAATAGCCATGCTAACTATGTGTCTTATACATGTTATATAAACCTTTTTCAATTCTTTTTTTTTTTTTATTTTATTTTTTTTTGTCTTTTGCTTTTAAACTATACACATGAACATAAACATTTCCATGTAACAGAAAAAAAAAACATAAAAAAATAATACCGCTGGGTATTAATAGAGGCTGGGTTTTTTTCAATTTAAAAAAAAAAAAAAAAAATATATATATATATATATATATATATATATATATATATATATATATATATATATATATATATATTTTTTTTTTTTTTTTTTTTTTTTTTTTTAAATTGAAAAAACCCAGCCTCTCAGTATTATATAAACCTTTTTCAGCCACCAGCGGTGTTCCCCTGGGCTCAGTATTATAATCAGAGTGTCTTATAATCAGGGTTGTCTTATATTCACAACAATATACGGTATATAGAATACACACTATATTAAGCACAGCTAAATCTGACATTTATTATAATTGATTCATTGAACATTATTTTAAGTTCACTTAATTTGAAAGTTATTATTTTTTATGCCTGTTAAATGTAAAAAATAATGTATTTCAATTATACTGGAATGTTGTGTGGGTATAATTACTCATTTTATCCCCAGAAATTGAGATAAAAAAATATGTCATTAAAAAAAAAAAAGATTAATTTGGAGATTCAATTTAAAACATGTATTACAATATTTATATAAAAAAAACATAATACACATTTTAATGTTAGGTGTGTGTGGTTCATCCTGATTAATTACAGGAAAATCTGTGATTAAATATTATAAATATTTAATATCAGTTGAAAACATTAATATTATCAAATAAATTGAATAATTTATATAATATAAATACAATAGTTTATATGCAGACAATACAACCTTATATACGGTTGGCCTTAAATTTGATGCAATAAAGCTTCTGCATTCAATATATTATTTTTGACATCAGTTTTGTTTGAATAGTTATAAAACAAAGGTCAAGTGTTTTGAAATATTATTTCTGTACAATAACTGTTTGAACAAAACCTTTTAGACATTTATCCTTTTCTTGTCAACCTACCTGAGTGAAACTCTCACAGCCAAAATAAACCAAACAAATTGTTAGGTGATTTGTAAAACTATTGAATTCTATATTTGTTTGATTTTTTTTGTTTTCTACTATGAGTTTTATTCATTTCCATACACCAAACATAACGGTCCTATTTTATTTGGCATATGAAATAGTGAGGTGGACAATAATGTCTTTTGTTTACAGAAAAAAAAACTAGTAATGGCACAAAATCAAAGATTTTCTCCCCACA
>JAPDVR010000018.1:4310265-4365265 GCA_026230005.1 Gila orcuttii
TTGAATAGTTTGAATTGGCAACATTCTAGCATCATTTATTTATTTTTTTTCAAAGACTACCTTAAGGAATTTCTGCTTTTTTCTTTTCTTTTTTTAAAGTGGTCCTATTATGCCCTATTACGAAGTCTTGATTTTGTTTTTGCGTGGTTGCATAATATGTTTTCATGCTTGATTGTTAAAAAAACGCATTATTTTTCACATATTTTACATTATTACAGCTCCTCTCTCCCCAGTGTGGTTGAACATGTAGTTTTCGATGAAGCCCCTCCTTCCGAAATACAAAATGTGCTGTGATTGGTTAGCTTGACCTGTGTGTTGTGATTGGCAGCGCTAAACACGTTCGGGAAATGTCACGCCCCTTCATAACCGCAAGCTCTACTCAGATGTAAATATTAACGATTGCGTAAATTTCAAAGCATTTCGAGCCGATTCAGACCCTGAACATGTTAACGAACGAGGATTGTACTGAACGAATTTCAAGCACGAACTTTGCAAGCACCGATTTCACAGGACGTTTTAGAGTGGTATGTTTTTGTTTTTTTCTTTTCTTATAGATACGATGTTATCCACCATTTAATCATATTTGTCAGAAAACAATGGAAATAAAAACAGTAATCGATCACAAAATTATGTTTAATTTTCCTAAGGGGCGGTGAACAGTCTTACAAGCGAGAGATTACAAAATCTACAGTAAACACTACATCAATACTGTAATGTTAGTTTAGCAGGCTAGTGGAGGCAAAGCTTTACATCATAGCTATCATAGCAACTACATAAAGCTTATAATTGAAACCGTTAATAGAAAACACAACTACAAATAATAAGACATACTTAATCCACAAACAACAGACTGTCCCTACAGAATGGGAACGGCTTCGTCTTTCAGGAGAAGCTTTTGTGTGTATAGCCTGCATTGTACTCTCTTCTGGAAGCTGTTCTCCGTAAAATGTGCAGCGCACAGACAAACGTTGAGGTTATGATGTTCAGGAACAGTGTTAAAAATACATTTCAACCTCTCAAAGTTCGTCAGCCTTAGGACAAACTTTTTCCGGGGTGTAAAAAACGGCGACAACAACTCTTCCTCTTCTCTAAAGCAGCCCAACATGGCCTCAACCCCCCTTGTGTTGTGTGTTCCCGGGGGCGGGGTTTATGTAAATGTTAGGGTTTGTGATGTCACCAAACCAGGAAGAAGCTCGTTGTAGTCCCTACCAGCCGTTTTTTGTAGTCCTTAAAAAACGATTTCTGTAAAATAAAATATCTCCCTTTGCATTGAACTTTGAGCGTCGTAACTTTTCAGATGTTGTTTATGCTCAAACAGCAACATTACACACTAACTTAAGTTAAAAAGTGAAATTATAATCAAGGACCCCTTTTTTGCTGATTGTTTAATGTTTTGAATGATGTCACTTATGGCTGATTTTCACTTATGCAGCCTCACGGTGTGGTCACAATAACGAAATGTGTGTGAAATTGTGTGATCAAAAAGGTCCGTTGTCAATAGTGTGTGAATCACAGCTCACACAGAAGTCACTCTCTAATCAAGCAACTTTCTGCTGGTCACTGTGGCGAATGTCCTCGAAAAACTCATGTGAAATCTGCATTGGGAAATCTTTCACCCTATACAATTCCATATCATGTAGATTCCCATTGAAATTTGTGGATTTTTTCTGTGCAAATTCGCCCAACAATGGTGAATGTGAGTGTGCCTTTAGAAGCCAGCCGCTCATGTGCTGACACCTGGTTTGTGAAACAAAGGTCTGGTATGATCACAGCTGTTTGATACTGTACTCTTGGAGAAAGAAAACCGCTCTCCAAACCCTGTATTCATCTTTCTCTAGGTGGAGTCGACGCAGAGTATGATTCGCATACTTGGCCTCTCTGCAACTCTGCCAAATTACTTGGATGTGGCGTCTTTCCTGCATGTGAACCCTTTCATTGGATTGTTCTACTTTGACAGTCGTTTCCGTCCTGTTCCACTTGGCCAGAGCTTTGTTGGCATCAAGACTACAAATAAGGTACCCAGCAGCCAAGAAATATCATGCAGTGCCAAATACAATGGCTTTTTGAATCATATTTCAGTCTTTCTAATTGTTATGTTCTCGTCACAGATTCAGCAGCTGCATGACATGGAGGAGGTTTGTTATGAGAAGGTCCTGGAGCAGATCAGAGCAGGTCACCAGGTAATGTTGAAGTTTTTTTGTCATTGAACAGAATGTTTAATATATATTATGACTGAAATGTGGGGTCAAGGATACAAAAGAGGTTAGATTGTGATCATACTCATTCCAGTTGCAGTATAATCCTGATTTAGAGATAACTTTGTAACCTCTAGCTCCATATATACATTTGCCTTAATTTCCTGGCAAATTTCCTCAGTGAAAAAACATGCCTCCAAACATAAGATTTCTGTAAACTAAAAATGACTGAAGACTAAAACCGTCAGCGACAAAGCAACATGATCCCATTCATTTCAATGTAGAGCTGGCGGTTTCCAGCGACTGAACTTTTTTAACCTTATGCAAATAAAGAGCGACTTTTGTGAGCGACAACCAATAGGAGTGGATCGCATGTGATCCGTCACTAAATCCTGTCGCGCCAAGAGGGTAATTTTTAGTGGTCGACCGATATATCGCCACGGCCGATATATCGGCCGATATTTGGCTTTTTTAAAATATCGGCATTGGCCGATAAGTTTTTCTGATTGGCCGATGTGTTGGAAGCTGGACTTTTATTTTGACGGCGCTGCAGACTTTTATTTTGACGGGCGGCGCTGAGAACACCAGCACCTGAGAAGAGAACGGCAGCGCCTGAATCTGATCACACAACGCTCACTCACATTCTCCGTCTTCATTAGTTTACGATCTCTGTCAGTCATATCTAATACTTTGTTAGACAGAACCGGTGGCTACAGAACTGGTCAAAGAAAGTAAATGGTATGCGAAAAAGTAATATGTTTGCTTTTATATTATTTGTAACCGAAAAGGAAAACAATCAGCCTAAAATACTTTCTCATTTACCGTCAACATTCAGCAAATGCGCATCTACATAATTTAAACAAATCTCTGAATATCTAATAAACATTTAATTTCACAAACCTTGCAGATTTAATCGAATCCAGCTGTGATATCTTGTGAAGTGTGCATTTGTAGCCTGCATTAACGTGTTCCTGCGAGTGACGGCCCGTGCGAAGTGAGTGAATGCGAACAGAAGATCAGCTTCACAGGACATGCGATCGAAAAACTTTAAATCCTTCATTTTAAAATATGCTGTGCTATATCCAGTTGCTCACTGTGTCATATTCATGTCGTTTTCACTGTGTGCTGTATATGTAAAATTAGCGTTACCTTGTCAAAAGTCAAAGTAAAAAAAAAAGTCTTTATTTGAAAAAATATGATTATCAGTGATTACTGATTAATTACCAGATTACTGAGTGCCCTGTTACAGTGTTTACTTCCTTTTTATTCATATATTTTTAAACAATTACTTTATTTGTGAAAAATTCTGTAATAGGATTGCAGATTCAAGAAGTTGCCATCTAAAGTATAGGGCCTAAGCATGTTTATTTTAAAGATTTTAAAATATTTATTAAATTGATCAAATTTATTAAATATTGATTTATATAAATATAAAGTATGTGTATGTGTGTATATATATATATATATATATATATATATATATATATATATATATAATATGTATATGTGTGTGTGTGTATATATATATATATATATATATATATATCGGCTTTATATCGGCCATCGGCCACCCTGCTCTCTAAGATATCGGCATCGGCCATCAAAAAACCCATATCGGTCGACCACTAGTAATTTTAGCGGTCAGCAACTTCCCTATAATTTATGACATGTCTGTGTGCATATACTGTACGCTGGCTCTCGGCCTGCCGACTCTGAGCCTGAATGGTTACGTGAACCCAGATAAACCCAGATAAAACTTTCACCACAGATAACTAGCTGAGATAAGAAAGAGCACTCACTGTTTCTTGTTCATCTAGTTCTCCTGTTGTTAAAATCAAGCTTTTAATGTTGTTTATATGTCTATGTGGTGTTTTTAATATGCTTTAAGACAAACCATGTGCAAATTCATAAGTCGACAGCATTGCTGAGTATTTTCTGCTTAAAACTGCAGTGAACTAGTCTGGGTTTCCCCATGCTGCCTTCCCGCAGCGCGATTTTATTCACGCTGAAAGGCAGTATGGATACCATGGTCCAGATTTTCGCCTCATCTAGGGAACCAATCACAGAACGGGGAGGGAGCAGCAAGACGATGACGACATCTATGCGACACACCGAAGCAGTTTGTTTATTTCTATGGATTCAACATGGCAGCAGACGCGAAGCTACCTTTTGATGCAGACTTAGATATTGTTCTAAGTAGTTTAGAATGCAAGTTTATTAAGACCCATCGTCTTCTTCCTTTTCTAATTTCTGTCACTCTATATACGTCATCTGGTATAATTGAAACGATTGGCTATGAGCTACGTACAGGCGCATTTGATAGACATTCTTAGCACCCAATAAACGGCGCCGGGCATTCGTAAACCACGCCTCAAATACGAGAAAATGTACATGTGGTTCCCAGACCCAAGTCTCAACGAGAATTGGGTCTGGCGTTAGCCAGGCTAGCAGTGAACCAAAGACAGTCTCAAAAACACGGTTTGAAATCGCTGGTGTTTCTGACGTCACAAACTACCTTGTAACCAATCAGATCAACGTGTGATCGTCAACGAGTGGATCTCTGAGTGAGTGAGTGAGTGAGTGGAGGCGGGGCTCATTTGCATATTCATAGAACCGCGTATACTAAATGAGGCAAGAGTGTCCAGTTACATTCAAGATATTTTAAAACATAAAGATTTTTTTTCTTAAAGGAAAATGTCATGGTCATTTTGGTGATCAAAGATGAGTTTTAAGGGATACAATTATTGACTACAGGGGGACTTCAATATTAAGCAATTTATGTTTTTCCATTCATATTTAGTATTTTCTCTCCAAAATGTTATTTTTAATGGCATGAAAACTGATTCGTAGTTTACAGCATGGAATGACATTTCCTTGTTTAACTTAAACTGAATGAGATTTTTTTGTAAGTTGGCATTCATTTTTCCATTGTTGCAAGAAAAAATAATAATAAATAAATAAAACTGTAAAATGTCTCGCACAGTGTCCCAGAATTAATTAGTGAGATTTTCTTTGCAGGAGCATCATGAATGGCATGAATTAAACCAACTTGTTTAATTTGTGAAACAGCAGGATGAGGGATGAGAGGATGGTGATTGTAACTGTCAAGCTCCAAAAATCACATAAAAGTAATATAATAGTCCATACAGTTTATGCCATATAATGCTTCCCCTTAAACCCCCAACCTCTATCTCTAAATCCTAATCTTCCCAACCCCCCTTCATAGTCCATACCACAAACCCCCAATACAGTTCTCAATTCTACAGAAGTCAACACACATCACACCTGGCCATTGTTGGATGTAATCTGTTGATTGGTTCAGTAACTAAAAATAGCAGTAAGTGAGAAATGTGTCGGTGGTGTTAGTGTCCAGGGGACTGAGTGTTAACAGTACGGGACGTTGTGCCCTCATTGTGGAGGATGTGAGAGAAGAGCCTCGTGTCCCTCATCTACGCATGTCCACATGCTGACTGTATCGCTGTCGTTGATCTCTGCTCCTGATCATCATTTGTCTTCTCCAGTATGTTCAGGAAGTGTCTACTCAAGGAGAAACACAATGAGAGGCTGTGAGCAAGGCCTTCTTGGGAAGGTTTAGCGGTTTAATTGAAAATCATCATAGCTGTATTCCAGCGCTGAAGGTCACAGGCTTTGCTGTGCTGTGGTATATTGTGCCCTGTGCCTTATCCTGAACTCAATTTCCAAATCTCATAAATCTCCAAACAACCCCACTCTTACCACCGCATAACCTCCCACCCTGCAAATGCTCTGTGCATCTCCAGCTCACGGCTTCTGCTTGATTTATTTGTGTTTTTTTGTGAAGTTTTTAGATGCTGCCCGTATTCTTTCTTGCTGTAAAAGCCAGGTTAGACATTTAACTGCATGTCCTGGTCATGGACAAAAGTGCAGTATATATGGTCTAATCTAATCTTACACTGTCCATTGGTTTAGAAATCGTGTTTTTGTAAAAGACTTCATCTGGATGGGATTCAGAACGATCATCAAAACACGGAGTAGATCGAGTCCATCAAAACCCCAAAACTTCACAGCCCTAGATCTACAGTTTAACATTTCATTAAGTAACGTTAGACTGTTTTGCCGTTGAATGTTTAATGATCATGTTAGCTTACTTGTGCATAAGCAACTTCTATCCCTTCCTTCTGGTTTACGCAGATCATCATCTTCATTTGTTATTTGATTAGGAGATGCTGTACTGTTTCAGAAGATGCTTAACAGTGCCAGTGTATAAAACAGGGATTGATGGAAAAACTTGTGAATGGCAGGGAATCGTTGTCTCATTGTTCTGACCAAATGAGAACGTAAATGTTTTCAAATAAATCATGTTATGACAATCTCATGACGTTTATATCTAACTCAGATCAGATCACACATTTAAAGTGATATAGCTACCTATTGAGCCACTGAAATGTCTTGCCTGTCCTGCAGGAAAAACGTCGTCTCTGCGTCGGTCTTCAGTGTCTTCAGATCTCTGAGTTGTCGGCACCTCTCAAAAGCCATGCCGATATATACTCTCCATTTAGCATGGGCTTTGTTGCTTTCCCTTGTGGACTGCAGGTTTTCACAGTTCAAGGTTTTTTGGTTTTGACAACAGGCGACTCTCCAGATGTCAACATTGATTTCCGTTCAGACCTTTCTAGATTTAAAGCAGCCATCAACATTAAAAATGTATAAGCAACTGCATCATCAGTACACGCTATATAGTATATCGCTGCTGCTTTCTTTTTCCGGGCGTGATGTAACCACTCAAAGATGAATGACCCCAAACTGACATTTCCCATAAATCAGACCCGACAGCTCAAATTATAAGTCATTTGTATTAGCATACCGATGCAATTTGGGGAAAGGTAATAAGACAGTTTTGAACACTGATGTCTTATGTGTTTGCTTAATAACGGATTTTTGTAAGTAGCCAATAATTGTATCCCTTAAAACTCTTCTTTGATCACCAAAATGACAATGACTTTTTCCTTGAGAAAAAAAAATCTTCATGCTTTAAAATAATTTGAATGTAACTTGACACTCTTGCCTCATTTAGTATACAAGGTTCTATGAATATGAGCCCCGCCTCCACTCACTCACTCAGCTCAGAGATCTTCCGGTTGACGATCACACGTTGATCTGATTGGTTACAAGGTAGTTTGTGACGTCAGAAACACCAGCGATTTCAAACCGTGTTTTTGAGACTGTCTTTGGTTCACTGCAGTTTTAAGGAGAAAATACTCAGCAATGCTGTCGACTTATGAATTTGCACATGGTTTGTCTTAAAGCATTTTAAAACACCACATAGACACATAAACAACATTAAAAGCTGGATTTTCACCATAGAGGGACTTTAATGATAAGTGATGTACTGCAGCTTTAAATGCATACTTATACTGTAAGGAGGACATCTTACAATAAAGTGTAACCAGCAATATACGTACCGCTGAAAAGACGTAGCAATTTTCCGACTGACCCAAACATGGTATGATGATCTCTCCAGTGGTTGCTCTTCTAGGACACTGTGAACTTGGGAATGTGACGTCATGCATGCATCCTCTGAAAATAGCTAATAAATGTCATTGCAAAAATGGCCTAAAGGAGTGAAGTTAGTTCTGAGAAAGGCTCTAGTGTCATTTTTTTCTTGCACATGACACTTTATTTTAACTAATGCAATGACTTTCATACGAGTCTAGCTTAAGTCTTCAAATGCTTTGGGGCCGATGTAAGTAATATTCTGAGAGGCTGTGCATATAGTGATTTTTCTTCAGTAAAAAAAAAAAGAAAATAAAAATGTATCATGTCATTTAGCCCTGCAGCAGCTTGACACATTAATGCAGAATTGACGTCATGAGTGTTCACGTGTGTGTGCGTGTGCGTGTGTGTGTGTGCGTGTGTGTGTGTGTGTGTGTGTGTGTGTCAACTATATTGCAACAGCCTCTAAAACGTCTCATCCAGACAGATTTCATAGATGGACCTATATGTAATAATAATTATTGTTACCGGGTTTACGTTCCTACCCTCACATTTTCGGGAGAAAATCTGTCCTTTTGAAAGACTCATGATTTAATGTGCTCCCACCAATAAATTGCATTTAGAACTAAATGCTAAATCATTTATAAGTGAAATGGAAAGCGATTTGGTGAGTTGAAACTGGAAGTGACTGAAAAGATGGTAGGCCTCTCTCAGCGGCAGTACAGTGGGGAGCGTCTCTCTCAGCTTGATATTAAATTGTCAGAAGTGGCTGTGACATATATTAATTTCATGTGGGAGCATGATGGATTGAATTTTCTTTATGAAATGCCCCCTTAGCCCCCCTGTCGGGCCAGCGGTTGGCAGACACGAGGCAGATGGAAGTTTAATACGCTTACGGAGGCAGCAGTTACTGTACACTGTGCTTTCTCACAGCTTTGCAATGATGAAAAAAGTCTAATAAATAATATTTGCCGCAGAGGTCTCTCTGGATCTTTGTAGGAATACTCAGTGTTGTCTGAGAGAGGTGAAATATAAAGAAATGCCGGTGAGAGATGGAATTCAATCTTTATGCATACGTTGACAAGATGAATAGGTTGAGTGATTGCATCTGTATGTGCAAACTCAAGTTCCATGCAAATGGACAAAAGATGAACAGAGTGTAGAGCAGATTTACATCTCTTTTCTGTGTCATTTGTATTGCAAGTTCATTGATGTTGGTCAGTTAGTTCATCTTTGGCAACTAATGATCCATTCGAAACAGCACAATTGTTGAAGTTATCTCTCTATTATGGCTCTTTAAGAGTTTTGTGGAAGGTGTTAGAAAACCTTTTTGTACTTTTGAGTCCGTATGCTAAATGTGCTTTGTAGGTTCTTAATCATTTGCTGGGAAGTTGTAAGTTTTATTTGCATTCAGAGGTGGACGTAAAGGCTGTTAACTCAGGATGAATGATGAGTCCCTAAGGGGTTGTGGTGATGGAAAAAGTATTAGATGGGAGGAAAATGTATATTTCAGTGCATTTGCGTGCGCTCACAAAGCGTGTACATTTCCCAGAGAAACTTTGGTATGTCAAAAATGGACCATCGAAATAAAGTGTAACTGAAACTTTAAGTTTGCTCGCAAAACGGGTGGTATCCCACGAGAAACTAAGCGTTCGCTCATAGAACTGTTGCATTCTCTCGTAAAAGTGTTGCGTTCTCCTAAGAAACTCTGCATTCACTCTCAAAAGCATTGCAATATAGTTTTCCATCGCCACTTTTTGTGTTCGCTCTCACAAGATTTGCGTTTCCATAGTAAGTTTCCTTTCGCTTGCAAATCGTTTGCATTTTGGGAGATAACACTAGGTTTCTCTGGAAATGCATACGATTTGTGAGTGAATACATATTTTCTTAGTGGAATGCCAAAGTTTTATGGAAATGTCATGTGAGATTTTTGTAAGTAAACGCAAAAGAATTTACATGTATAATTTTTCCTCCCATCTCATTTTTCCCCATCACCATGACCCTTTAGGGGCTCCATACATTATTGTTTTCCGTCTCTGCTGTTTATTGTTATTACTTTTATTGTAATTCTGTTGTGTGTTTAACACATGGTTGTTTTACTCCATCAGCAGAATGATGGGGATAACCAAAGATATGATGAGCTTACTTTAAAGCTTACTTTATAACACGTGCATTTTGTGAACCCTTCAGATGAATCAATATGACTGTGTTCTCCTGACCTGACTGAGTCTGTCCTCCTCTCAAGCGCATCAGTCGATACACCGTGCCCTTAACAAGTGACAATGGGGGGAAAACAAATCTTTCATGTCTTTATTCAATTTGTTGCTTTGTTTATAACGTGTTGGTGCATTAATTCAGATTATAATTCCAAGCGACTTGCGTTAAAACAAGAATTTAATTAAAAAAATTGGGGGGATTGTATATATACTGTATACAGATTGTGGACTTTTACATGTAAATGCAAAACTCTCCTGAATGCAGAAAACAAACATGCATAAAAAAACGCATCTCAGACCACATCCATACAGGTTTTCAGGGATCCAGTCACAGCTTGTCTTTTGGCATTTTTAGCATTTCAACTTGGCTTATAATGTGATCAAGTGCAGCTGGTTTGTGAAACTCTCCAGACACACACTCAGTGATATTTGCTGTAGTAACACTTATTTTTTTAATGGATATGGCTCATCTTGTCAGCACTTTTACAATGACCAATCAGGATTTCAGCTTCACAATACCGGCGTTTACATGGACCCTAATAATCAGTTTTGTAATCGGAGTAGTAGCACAGTCAGAATAAAAAAGCCAATCAGAATGAATTATATCCGGATTGAGAAGAATCGAGAACACTTGATCGCATTGCAAACTGACACTGGAAAGATCTGCGCATGTGTAATGACGTGGAGCTGGTGCGATGATGTGTGACGCGTGGAACGAGGTGGTGTTTTGTTGAATATAGTGTCATGAATGACTGTCGTGTTAAATGTTAAATGTCTCCTTCCACTCTTTGTCTGTGAAGTGCTGCAGGACGACGTCCCACGAGTCCTTGCTTCTTATCCACAGACGGCTTGTTTTGACAGTCAAAATAAATTTAGTGTGTGGGCGATTGCCCCTCAAAGCACACATTTTGGGGGCATTTTTGAACCAAGTCCCCATTAATTTCCAGCCCTCGAGGCCAGTATCTATTGGTTTTGACAAATACTAGAAATGCAGCATCTTCCTTAAAACTCGGCCTTATATGCTCCAGTATGGGAGTTATATCAGTAAAAGAGGTATTTCTGTAGGATCAACAATAAAACACCCTGTGGCCTGAAGGGATTATTGAAAAGAGCACTGAAGTACAGTACAGTCAGATAAATCCTTCATGCCTCTCTTTGCCCTTCATTGTCATTTATTGTTCTTTTATGACTGTTCCTTTTGTCACAGCGAACAGCTCATTAAATCTGTTTTCTGAAGAGTCGCTCTCTCTCTCTCTCTCTCTCTCTCTCTCTCTCTCTCTCTCTCTCTCTCTCTCTCTCTCTCTCTCTCTCTCGCTCTCTCTCACTCACACACACACACACACTCTCTCTCTCTCTCTCTCTCTCTCTCTCTCTCTCTCTCTCTCTCTCTCTCTCTCTCTCTCTCTCTCTCTCTCTCTCTCTCTCTCTCTCACACACACACACACACACACACACACACACACACACACACACACACACTCTCTCTCTCTGTGCTCCGTGAAGAGCAGATTGCGGTGAGCGCTGGTGAGAAACATATTGGCAGGTGGTCAAGGACATGTTTGTGTTTTTTGGAAGGCTGTTCTTAAATTAGCAATCATGAATTAATTAGCTACCAATTATCCACAGGCCCAAACAATTGTGATGAATGCCAGAGTGCTGGCTCTGTTTCAGCCCAAAACACACAGAAGAACAGCGCTCAGACATCCACGCAGAGCCAGGCGTCTGGGTTTAGCATGTCTTATAAATAACTAAACTAATAATAACTAGACAGTTCCTTTAGTTAAATGCATACATTACTTTGAATATCTCAACATCACCTCTCATTTTGTTTGATGTTTTCTTAGTTATCTTTTTATTAGTTATTAGAAGATGACTTGTGTGATTACAGAATTAAAATATTTGTAAGGTAAAATTGTTAGATCCATACTATTATTATTATTATTATTTCTCTAGTTACTAGGAGATAAGATAAGTTTTCTTTGTTTTTTTCTATATAATACGAATATAACTATAATAATATATAATAAATGACGTGAGTAAATGATGACAGATTGTTCTTTTTAAGGTAAACTATTCCTTTAATATCTTACCCAAGATTCCTGTCCATCTTATGCATAAATCTGAGCAGATTCAGCAGGCAGTGCGTATTATAAATAAATGATCAATTTGTAATTATTTATTTAAAAGTTAAATTTAAACATAAATAGTTAGTGTACTTGTTCCATCCCTTGTTAATTAGATGTTCCTTGTTTTTACTTGATTAAATGTTGTGCATGTGTGTGTCACGACAGTAAGGGGATTGTAAAAGAAAAGGAACAAACAACAAACCAACAATTTAGTTGCAAAGTTTAAATCTCTTTAAATATAATAAAGTGAAGTAATAAAGACAGACTTGTGTTTCTGTTGAACAAAAGAAGATATTTTAAAGAAAGTTGACATCTGTTGTATGAATAATAAAAAATAAAAAAAATCTAAATATGTTCTTTAATTGTTTCACAGAAAAAATAAATGAAGTCATACAGGTTTGTAATGACATGAGCAGGGAACTATGCCTTAAAGTGAAAAGTTTTAGCTGATTTTGCTAAACATTTGCAACAACCTCTTTTGTTTGCCTTAAATTAGCAACAAACTCAAAGCTTGCACACTTTTTTTTTGTGTAAGGGTGTAATAATGTGCAATCTATCGAAGCTTGTTACCGCCACAGAATGAAAAATAAAAAAGATAATTGCGACTTTTTATCTCACAATTCTGACTTTATTTCTCAGAATTGCGTGAAATAGTCGCAAATGCGTGTTATAAAGTCACAATTGTGAGATATAAACTATTCTGAGGGAAATAAAGTCAGCAATTGCGAGTTTATATCTCACAATTATGAGAAAATATGTCAGAATTGCGTGATATAAACCCGCAATTATGTGATATAAAGTCAGAATTCTGACTTTATATCACGCAATTCTGACTTTATATCTCACAGTTCTTACTTTATATCATGCAATTCTGACTATATCTCGCAATTCTGACTATATCTCGCAATTCTGACTTTATATCTCGCAATTCTGACTTTATATCACGCAATTCTGACTTTCTCGCAATTCTTACTTTATATCTCGCAATTCAACTTTATATCTCGCAATTCTGACTTTATCTCGCAATTCTTACTTTATATCTCGCAATTCTGACTTTCTCGCAATTCTTACTTTATATCTCGCAATTCAACTTTATATCTCGCAATTCTGACTTTATCTCGCAATTCAACTTTATATCTCGCAATTCTGACTTTCTCGCAATTCTTACTTTATATCTCGCAATTCAACTTTATATCTCGCAATTCTGACTTTATATCACGCAATTCTGTCTATATCTCGCGATTCTGAGTATATCTCGCAATTCTTACTTTATATCTCGCAATTCTGACTTTATATCTCGCAATTCTGACTTTATATCTCGCAATTCTGACTTTATATCTCGCAATTCTGACTTTATATCTCGCAATTCTGACTTTATATCTCGCAATTCTGACTTTATATCTCGCAATTCTGACTTTATATCTCGCAATTCTGACTTTATATCTCGCAATTCTGACTTTATATCTCGCAATTCTGACTTTATATCTCGCAATTCTGACTTTATATCTCGCAATTCTGACTTTATATCACGCAATTCTGACTTTATATCACGCAATTCTGACTTTATATCTCACAATTCTGACTTTATATCACGCAATTCTGACTTTATCTCGCAATTCTTACTTTATATCTCGCAATTCTGACTTTATATCTCGCAATTCTGACTTTATATCATGCAATTCTGACTTTATATCTCGCAATTCTGACTTTATATCTCGCAATTCTGACTTTATATCGCAATTCTGACTTTATATCTCGCAATTCTGACTTTATATCTCGCAATTCTGACTTTATATCTCGCAATTCTGACTTTATATCTCGTAATTCTGACTTTATATCTCGTAATTCTGAGAAATAAAGTCACAATTATCTTTTAAAATGTTTTATTCTGTGGCGGAAACAGAATACTTCCATAGCAATCATTAATTGAAAGGGAGAGCAGTGAAGAGCAACAGAACATTATTAAGAGAGAGAGGGGAAATCACATAGAAATTACAAATATCAGATTCAAACTGTATATACCACATAACACACACTGTGCTCAAACATGGCCAGAACTGGCTGATTTTGACAGTTCACAGAGTTAAGATGTTGCTTTGTTTTTTGTTGGTTTTGTCAGCTGTGAAACATTTCCACATTTCCTTTTAATCTTCTTTTCTTCCCAAAGCTTGATTCAAAGAGAAAGAGACTCGGGTGTTTCTTATTAAATGTCCTCATCCTCAAGCGGTGTGTTTCAGGTCTCTGTCATGTTGCGTCTACTATGTGTGCTTTAAAGTGGTTGTTATTGAACACAAGCAGTCAGTTTACACTGCATTTTACTTTAAAGATCCCATGAAATCAGAATTGGCATTGAGTAGGAAATATTGGAAAAAACTAACATTGCGATATTTAGTTTTTCTGTGCTATATATTGTGATATAAAAACAATTTCACCAGAGGATTTGAATAGTTCTAGAATTATTGTGGTGAATTTGTAATGGAGTGAATCTGCCTAAAAAATAATAAACAAATTACAAGCACAGATAAATACAATAGAAGAAAGATACAATAGAAATAAGCAGTGTTTTATGTTTTTCAGGTAAATCTAACAGTATTCAGGTACAGAAATGAAATACTCAAATGTAAAATAACAGTCTTCACTCTATAAATGAAATATAACTAATATAATTACTTAATTAATACTAATTTATCTTTGTTAAAGCTACAAAAGTCATTTTCTGTTCTGTTTGCACGTGTTCGTTTAAGCTCAAGAGAAAGAGAACTGAATTCGGTGTTCACATGCTGTCTGCGTGGCTGTGTGTGTGTGTGTGTGTGTGTACAGAAAACAGCGTGCGAGTCTTCTTGCGCTTGATGCCTGACTCGACTTAAAAACACATGCAAAAAACGTTCACTCTATGATGGTTAAACTTTGCTAATAATCCTCAAATCACATGCGTTCTTATTCTTGACATTGCACATTTACTGATGTGTTTAGTGCCTGAAACTTAAAACAGACCAAATATATTGACGGCTCATCTTCAGGAGCTCATCTTCAAATTTCTGTCCAATAAAATGATCTCTAGAATGAGACGGTCTCCTTTGACTAGCAATAGCACATAGCAAATCACGGTTCAGTAGGAACTTCATGTTTATGGCATCTTTAAGGTCTCAATTGTGTTTACAATTGAGTTGTGCATTTGTGTTACATTCACAGTATTACTGTGGTGGAAAGTGTCACTCTGTAGAGAGTTAATGTTTGAATATTATGTGTTAACTTGAGAACAATGTGTCAGATTTATTTTCTTCTCCCACACCATCAGTACTTTCAGTGAGAGGACGATGAAAAGAGAGAGAGAGAGAGAGAGAGAGAGAGAGAGTCTTTTTGCCATCTCATAACTGTCTTGTATTTCTATTATTGATTGTTTTTGTCTGAGGTATTGACTACTTTGCAAGGGCAGCCTGAGTGTAATAGGAAAATTACAACCCTCTTTTGTCCTTTGACTGATACACACACAGACGCTTTAACCTTCTGCACATGTGATGCTGTTTCTGCCCAACCCAGGAGTTACAGGCCAGATCTAGATGTGCTGTTCACTGTGCCATGCAAAACGATAGTCACCTTCATATAAACAGCGCATTTAACAATACAGATAGTTTCAGAGCAGCTTTACAGTGATAATAGGACATTAATGTAACAGAGATTTGGCTTTACAGCAGCTCTAGAATAAAGTTATTGTCCAGCTAAAGTTAGTTTTGATCGATTCACTTCCGTTGCAAAGATCATTAGTTATTAACTTAGGGGCCAGCTAACACGACACCGTTCTAACAGAAAACCCTTAACGCTCACTCGCACAACAGCAGTGTCTGGTGGCTCGAGAACGCAAACCTTCAAATAGGTTTCAAGGTGCCAAATTTTAAAAACGTTATCTCTGTGTAACCTTCAAAAATGTGAATCTGTGAAAACGGTGCATATTACGTATTAAGTCTATAGGTATGCGCGTTTGAATATGTCTTTCTTTACAAAATGACATAATACAGAATCTTGAGTCGTTTCCTCGGATCAATGCGAATTTAAATCATTTTGATAGCGTTTTATCTGTACAGAGGTAAAGGGGTGTCTCTACTGTAAATATCAATGCCTAATCTCTCTAAATGCAAAATTGACCCAGCACAACATTGACCCAGCACAATACTGCATTGGCAAAGATGGAAGTCCCAAAGTTCACTCAGTGTTTCTTATTAATTTTTGTTTCATTCAGTACTGGAATGTACATTATGGATAAGCAGTTCAGTGCAGTGCCAGAAATCTGCTGAGATATAGGATTATCTTTTTTATTATATAATTGTTAATGTGGGTATTTGAATGAATTAAAGCACTCTGTATTGACTTTTTAGCAGCTCCCTGTTTAAACTACCTAGAGATAGCTTTTCCAAAATCTTTACCACAGGATTCAACCAATATTTTTATTTTAGTAAATTTCTCTACAATAAGGAAACAACATCGCAATATATTAGATCTGATTAGATTAAATCAGAGATGCTTCTAATTAAAATAAAGCCATAGTCTGCATTTCTCAATTTTGATCCACTTAAAGAGGCCATAGTTTACTCTTTGGTTTCTTTTTTTCTTTTCTTTTTTTTTTTTCTAATATAAAGTCTTGATGTTGTTTTTGGGCTCTACAAGAACAGGTTTTCATGCTTGAATGTTAAACACATTATTTCCTCATATTCTCCATTGTTGCGGCTCCTCTCTTCCCAGTCTGTCAGTAACGCTCTGTTTACTTCCTGTCTCTATGAAGCTCCTCCTCCTGAAAAGCACACTGTGCTCTGATTGGTCGGCTGGACCAGTGTGTTGTGATTGGTCAATAAATTAAATTATAAATAATAGTAAATATGTAAAATAAGTAATGTAATGTTATAGTTTTGTTTTGTTGCTTGCTTGCATTTTATCTGAAAGGTGAAAATGGTTTATTGAATTTTTAATAATGAAAATTTGTGTGAAATGTTTTGAATTGAAATATTCACAGCTTAAATATGAAACCATGTTCAATTTCAGCCCATAAAAATGCAAGCCCTAATAATACAACACATTTAAATGCATGCATGGTTAATGCAATTCATATTTTTGTATAGCATAATTAAAAAACATGTGGCATTATTTCACTTCCATATGTTTTTAATATCTTTAAATGAAATTAAAATAATTTCTCATTCATATATTTAACACATTTCTTTATTTCTGATTACAAAATCAAGAAGTTATTATCTAAAGTTGTTTTTTTTTCCCATAAAATTAATTTTCATATGATTTCTTATTTAATAATTATGTAAAATAAGTAGTTTCTGCAATTGTTATGCATGTGTTTTTACTATCTTTAAATGAAATAGTGTGGGGATATAAACATTGGCCATTAAAAACTGTTTCTGTCGGCCATTAATGTAGAGAGCTTGAGTTCAGGCATTTATGAGGTTCAGTTGACGCACCCTAACCCGATGTGTGTGTTTTAGGTGATGGTGTTTGTGCACGCCCGTAACTCTACGGTCCGCACCGGCATGAGTCTGATCGAGATGGCCAAGAACCGAGGAGAGCTGTCGTTCTTCCAGGTCGACCACGGCCCAGACTACGGCCAGTGTGAGAAACAGGTGCGCTGATTTTATTTCACATTTTTATTTGGATGAAAATTTGACTGAAACATTAAAGAAGAGTTTTCCCACAAAAATCACATGTTTATTTGGATGAAAATTAGACTGTGTAACATTAAAGAAGAGTTTTTCCACAAAAAAACACTTTGTGGTTAGAGATGTCAATTTACATACACTGCCGTTCAAAAGTTTGGGGTTGCTTGTCTGAAGAATAAAATCATTGGTTACCCGTAGGCCAATCACATAACGTTTGGTTATGACGTGTGTTATTCGCCAGCTCAGCCGCATCGAACTTCCATTGTAAACACATTATGATGCGAAAACGAAACCATCGAGCGAAATACCGGAGTGAACATGGCTGACCGAGTTTTGCTGCCTCCTTAACCTGATCCTCCATGAGTGCAACCAAGGGGGACACAATCACAACTATCGCCTTGCCAGTTTCTCGCTGATGATCGGTATTATTTGATAAATTAAACTTTTACCAAAACCTGTCGGGAGTAGGGCCACGACATCACCTCCATTCAAAATGTTTACCAAACACTCTTCTTGTTCGGCCTTCAGTTTGGAAATGCCAGGAATATTCTCCACAACAGAGCGAATTGCGTCCTGTGTCTCCATATCCGCGGTCGTTTTCGATTTCCCCAATCTTAAACTCTACGTCACGGCTCTCAGCCCGCGCTCTGTTCGTTGATTGGCCGGCTGTTTTCAGGCCGGAGGAAAACTGAGAGACATGTCGATGTCTCAGACTAAGTACAGAAGCGAAATGAAACTGAGCGGAAGTACGAAGTCTGACGTAGTCAGGCTACTTCTGCTCACCAAGGCTGCATTTATTTGATTAAAAATACAAAACAAACCCAGTAATATTGTGAAATATTATTTCAATGTAAAACAGCTGTTTTCTGTGTGAATATATTGTAAAGTGTAATTTATTCCTGTGATCAAAGCTGAATTTTCAGCATCATTACTCCAGTCTTCAGTGTCACATGATCCTTCAGAAATCACTCTAATATGATGATTTGATGCTCAAGAAACATTTATGATTATTATCACAGCTAAAAACAGTTGTGCTGCTTCATATTTTTGTGCAAACCGTGATTAATTTTTTTTTCAGGATTCTTTGAAAGTTCAAGAGAAAAGCATTTAATTAAAAAATAAATATTTTGCATTATTATAAATGTCTTTACTGTCACTTTTGATCAATTTAATGCGTCCTTTCTGAAGTATTAATTTCTTAAAAAAAAAAAAAAAAAAACTTGTGTCATGTATCATTGAATGAAACCAAGCATATTTTTTTCAGTTAGAAATCATGAAACTCATACAAAATCAGTTCATATCAAAGCATGGCTTCACATTGCACTTTCCTTCACCATTATAGTTCAGTGCAAGAGTTTATTTGAAGTCTTTCTGGACAGTCTGCGCTCTAGGCCTGAGGTGAAGCAGAATAATCATTTCAGCGTTCGTTTTTCCTACGTGTTTTATACCCAAGATAGAGAGCCTGCGTCACACTTCTGCTTAGGACAAAGAAACTCAGAGCGGTTCTCCTCAGCCGCTGTTATTTATGAGGCGTTCTTCAGCGGCTCTGCAGGAGAGAGCAGTGCGAGAGATTGAGGTCAGTCACCTGTGTGTTTCTGGGAGAATGGTAAATACGTCCCTGTGAGGGCCAAACGGCTGCGGACGCTTTGAAATGAAACCCGAAGGCGATGCAGGACTAAACTTTTGGAAGCTGCCCTATTAGCTGGAGTGGGTGTGCAATTAAACCCCCGCAGATCTGACATTCACACGCGCTCGAGTGTGTGTGTGTGTGTGTGTGTGTGAAGATGCACTCACACACACTGGAAGAGACCACAACACATTCAGTGCATGTGATCGGATGATTTGCGGTGGAGGAGCTCGCTTTACTTTAATACTTTGAACATGGTTTTAAAGAAGCCAGCGGGTCCACTTGTGATGTCAGGCCTTTCTTGCTTTTTTTTTTCTTGCATTTTTCAATTCAAAATGCGTCATTTTGAACTGAACGTCTAAGGATTGCTCACCCTTTCTGTGACCCGTAAGACCTTGGAGTAAATGCCATATTGATTTTTTTTTTTTTTCTTTTTTTTTCCACATTTTTATTTGGATGAAAATGAGACTGTGAAACATTTGAAGATGAGTTTTTCCAGAAAAAAAAAAATTGTGGTTAGGGATTTCAATTTACATATATTCCCAAAATCGTTTGTTTAATTGATTAATCGTTAACCTAAACCTCTTAAATTTACTAAGTTATCATGTTACTTAACAACCACTTGCTTAACCAACACAAAATCTGTGTTGATTTTAAAGCTTAGAAGCTTGGCCTATAGAGAATGTGACCATCAGCGCTTTTCAAAATGTCAAAAAAACAAAAAAACTGCTTTACATGAAAATATGATCTGTAAAATCAGTTCATAACAGATAGACTTGTGTCATGTATCATTTAAAGGTTTCAACTATCAGAAAACAAGCATATTTGTTTCAGTTAGAAATCCTAAAACTTACACACACACACACTAGAGATGCGCGGATGGGCTATTATTTCATCCGCAACCGCATCACAAAACTCATAATCCGTCCGCCATCCAACGTTTTTGACCAATTTTCAAAACCGCACCCTCCCGCCATCCACTGATTGGGCGATACAAGGCGCTGCTGATGACAGCCGCGAGACTAGAAACCACCCGCCAGAATTTAATTAAAATATTTTTTTCCATCACGTCATCCGCCCGATCCGCGGTTTATCCGCTTAGTCCGCGGCTGTAACCGCCAACCGCGCATCTCTTACACACACACACACACGTCTGCTGTGAGAGATTTGACTGACAGATGATCAATAAACAGCTGGACTGCTCTATAGTGGCTGGTATATCACCTCAGTGTGTGTGTGTGTTTATACAGACATCTCAGCCTCATCTTCTCACTCGTGTCTTAAACTCAAGATAGATGAGTATGGTTTTTATGCATGAAGTCCATCAGGCTGCGGTGGTTAAGCTTCTGCTAGCCTAGCGGTGGGCGGAATGACCAAAATCATATATCATGCTATGAGTAGTTTTATGTATATTGTATGTGGTAACTGTATATATCACAGAAATTCAACCTAAAATATTTTACATCATAACCATAATGTCTGTTTTTAATAACCAAGTTTATTAAATACTTCACAACTGAAACGCTTATATATTTTTGATTATTTTAGTGTTACACATTAATAATCGCAAATTATGCAGTTACATGCAACTAACCCTAAACCAAACCCTAACCCTGTACTAAGTGCATGTAGTTCATTATTATTACCCACTACTTAAATGTATCATTACACCGTAACAAAGACAGAGAATAAAGTGTAACCGATTGTTTTATTGAACTCGATGCAACTACAAAAACGGTTTCAAATGATGTTAAGGTGATGATACACAGGGCAACTTTTTGAGCAATGTTGCTGGGCAATCTTGCCTAGCGATTGTTGCTAGGGCACTTTCCCATTGAAAATGGACAATACATTTTTATCTGGATAATTTAGATCGGTCATGGACCCTGTGTCTTATCTGGTTGCCCGTTTACGGCAACATTGCCCAGCAACATTTCTCAAAAAGTTGCCCTGTGTATCATCACCTTAACACTGCAGTTAAAACTAGATTAAAAAGTTCATTGAGACAAACTTTAAGTTAGCTTGAGAAAGTTTGGACCAGAATGTTTGAAGAAGTTTAAAAATAGTTTGAAGTTTAAAGTAGTTTGAAGATTAAAGTAGTTCAAATTTTAAATTAGTTTAAAGTTTAAATTGTTTTGAAGTTTAAAATAGTTTAAAGTATAGCTTGAAGTAATTTAAATTTGCTAGAGTGTTTCTAGTGGGTTGCTAGGGTATTCTGGGTGGTTGCTATGGTGTTGCAAGATGTTTACAGATGCATTAAAAGTGCTTATCTGCAACAGTTTGAGTAGTTTTTAGTATGGAATGCTGTAATCAAACGTTTTCCTACAATAATGTTGGAAGTTATGCAATTGAGAAAATGAAGCTTAACTTTTGCACATTGAATTCCCGAATGCATGTTAAACTCAGCGTGAATGCAGAGACGCTGGAAACACTGGATGATGATTGGCTCACGTGTACGATCACGGTGATGCGCTTCGCTCTGAGACACACAGCGCACTATATCCTTATTTAAATAAACTCTGCATTGTGTCATTGATTGACCAGTGTAAAAATACTGCAGAAAATGAGTATTAAAAACAAATGTGTAAAATTAATATGTACTGAAAAATCGGTATGGACTTTCTGTGTGTGTGTGTGTGTGTGTGTGTGTCTACATATGAGTATGTCTGTCTGTCTGTGTGTCTGTGTATGAGTGTGTCTATGTGTGTGTGAGTGTGTCTCTGTCTTTTCTGTGTGTGTGTGTGTGTGTATACGAGTATGCCAGTGTGGGTGTGTGTCTGTGCGTATGAGTGAGTGTGTGTGTGTGTGTGTGTGAGTGTGTCTCTGTCTTTTCTGTGTGTGTGTGTATACGAGTATGCCAGTGTGGGTGTGTGTCTGTGCGTATGAGTGAGTGTGTGTGTGTGTGTGTGAGTGTGTCTCTGTCTTTTCTGTGTGTGTGTGTGTGTGTGTGTGTGTGTGTGTGTGTGTGTGTGCATGTGTGTGTGTGTGTGCGTGTGAGTGAGTGTGTCTGTGTGTATGAGTGCGTCTGTGTGTGTGCCTGTGTGTCTGTGCGTGTGTGTGTGTGTGTGTGTTATAGATGAGTGTGGGATATACACACACTAAGAGGTGTGTGTGCTGCTCTCTCGAGACTGCGGTCACACTGTAACTCCATATATATATATATAAATCTCCAGCAGAAGTGGAGTGATAGTTAGAAACCACGGCTCCCGCGACTCGACCGAAACTGATGCTGTGTTTAATCTACACCTCATTTAAATGAGCCGATATTAAACACACGAGGCCATAACGTTCTCTTCAGAGCCACAGCTCAGGCAGGAATAGGATTTGCATTATAAATGACCGTTTTTTGTGCATGGAAGATGTGTGCAGTGTGCAGGTGTTTCTTCTAATGTATCATGTTATGCAGTTATAGTACATGTTATGCAGTTATATTACCCATAAAAAGTTTACCAATTATGCTGCACTGTTACACTTATTCAAAAAGTGAATCTGGTAATATAGTACATTTTGAGGTTTCAGAAAGTGACGCTTGTTTCGTCACTCGCTGTGTTAAAACACATTAACGGCACTCATGATAAGGAATTGTAGTGATATATTGATCGCCAGGAAGAGCTCAGAGCCAATATCTTGTATCCAAAGAAGTTTACCTCCAAGTGCCATTAAAGTGGTGTTTCTTTGAGGATTTGGTGATGTGTTGTAGATCCTGTCTCTTCCGGAGCAAAGGGCCCAAATGTGATATTTCTGATAAGAGTTTGTGAGGATTAAAGTGAGGTAAAGTGTATTTCTGTGTTCTGTAACATCACTGTATCTATCTCTCTACACACACACACACACACAGACACACACACACACACACACTAACACACACGTGCACACACTCACAAACACACACACATCCACAAACACACATCCACGAACACACACACGTGCACACACACGCACACAAACACACACTCACACACACATCCACAAACACACACACACACACACATACGCACTCACACACGCACACACTCACATACACACACACACACACACACATCCACAAACACACGCACACACACTCACACAGGCACACACACACCTCAGTACTCACCTTCTGATGACACAGCTTATTTACTTATGAAAATCAGCCCTCATTAATATTAATGCTCTCTTAATCTCACATATGAATATGGAGGGGGAAAGCAGATCACCTGTAAGGTCAGTTATATAAATTGGATTGTTTATAATTCAGATAAAGTGAGAGGTGAGCGTACTCTATAATGCTCATTAAAGCGCTTTATGTGTGTGTTTGAAGAGGCTGTCAATCAGGCTCACGGACCTTAATGCATTCTCTAAGATAAGAGCTTCTATAAGCACACCCCCCCCCCCCACCCCCCCCCCCCCACCCACCCCCCCCCCCCGCAGTGTTTCTGTGTTTGTGAGTGTGTGTTTGTGTGTGTGGGTGGGTGTGTTAACAAGCTGGTTGAGTGTGTTTATGGTTTGGTAATGCTATAGTTAATTGACTGCACAGATTACAAACAAAATGTGATAAAAAAATATATATTTTTTTATTTCAATGAAATTAATGAACTATATTTTAGTTTGATAATGTTTTTTTTTATTTAATATTATTTTAATATAAAATAATATCTTTTATTAATTGTAAATTACTTATTGAGGATAACATTTTCAAAACTGTACATGTGCTCCTGTTTAGTGCTGATGCTTGTGAACAGACAGGCGCAGGTAGAACATCTCTCAGGGTGATCTGCTCGAAGGACTCAACCTATTAATAGAAATGACGAATAGAGATTCTTTCACACGCCCTCTGACTATTCATATCCCATGCACACGCCTTAAGCACTGAGCAGCCCATCAGTAATGCAACGCTTCAGTATTCAGGGAGACAGAACCCGGGGTTATGCTTTCTCAACTATTATGTTTATGTAGGCGGCACATATACCAACATAACCAGTTCCATCATGATGAGTGATGTGCTTTACTGCAGATATGCTCCTGTGCCCTCAAAACGCCATGTGTTTTATTGCTGTCAACTAATGGGATTTTTTCTTACATGTTCATCTTTCTTTAGTGTGTAATGTTGCTGTTTAGGCATGAAAAAGCTCTGCAAACTCACAAAGTTATTTTCTATATCAGTGTCAGTGTTTCTGAACTCCTGAAACGCCTCTATTGTAGTCTTGAGTTTCTTCCGGGAACAAACACGTCACAATATTCCTCATTTTAATAATTAATACGCATAATAAAGGGGCGGGGCCTGGTTGAGTTAGTTAGTAGTGTGTTAAACTGAAGGTTATGGGAAGGGGCGGGACATTTCCCAAACACTCTCGAAGCGCTCGGCCAATCACAACACACTGATACAGCCGACCAATCAGAGCACAGTGTGCTTTTCAGAAGGAGGGGCTTCATAGAGACAGGAAGTAAACAGAGCGTTACTGACAGACTGGGAAGAGAGGAGTTGCAACAATGGAGAATATGAGGAAATAATGTGTTTATTGAACATTCAAGCATGAAAACCTGTTCTAGTAGAGCCTAAAAACAACATCAATAATTTGTAAAAGGAGTAAACTATGGCCTCTTTTAGTGGATTATATTGAGAAATACAGACTATGACTTTATTTTAATTAGTAGCATCTCTGATTTCAAGCAGATTTATATTGTGATCTTGTTCCTTATCGTGGACAAAAATTACTTGATAAAAATATTGGTTAAAAATTGTGGTAAAGATTTTTGGTTATATTGCTCATCTCTAGGTAGTTTAGACAGGGAGCTGCTAGAAGGTCAACGCATAATGCTTTAATTCATTCAGATACCTACATTGATATAATTATAATAATAATTTATAGTATCATTGGATAAAAAGACAGAATAAAAGATCATCCTATTTCATCAGATAGAGACTGGAACTAAACAGAGCGTTACTGACAGACAGGGAAGAGAGGAGATTAAACAATGGAGAATATGAGGAAATAATCAACATTCAAGCAGGAAAACCTGTTCCAGTAGAGCCTGAAAACAACAGCAAGACTTTGAAAGAGGGCATAATGCGGCCTCTTTATCATGCATTTATAGCAAAATACGAAGATTTATGCTATTATTCTAACCATAAACCAAATGCATTTGAAGTAAAAGAAAAGAAAGAAAAGCAAAAGTACTCTTTTTTTCGGTCTCCTCCTCACGGATCAGTCTTGCGCTGAAAGCATGGTTTGGTTGAGACCCCCTGATGGCCCCTGTCCCGCTCGGTCATGCCTCTCTTTCAGGCGTTACGCTCACAGCGACAGCACTCTCTCCCTCTCTTCGGTGGATGAAAGGAGACACCTAGTGCTCAGAGCAGAGATGAGAGAGTGTGTGTGTGTGTGTGTGTGTGTGTGTGCTGATGATTAAAGCAGTCTGGAGAATCTGCCACACACTGATCGGTGAGGGATTTTTATTTCCCTCTCTCTGAAGGAAACATGAAGTATGACAGCAGGTCGTCTCTCAGACGGGAGAGTTTCTCTCTCTGTCTCCTAAAACCCCACGGCCTTCTGGGACGGGGCTGAAAGATTTGGCTCATTCATTTCCATTGTTTAAGCTTTCAACTATTTTTAACTTCTCTCTCCTGTGAGGATGTCACTATTCAGTGCTGGACAAAAGGGCTTTGTTGTCTTGTCTGCACAAATAAGACAACCAAACGTTCAGTCGTTGTCTGAGAAAGCTTGAGGAAGTGGAGCACTTCCAGGAAACAGCAGGAATGCACTCGTTTTTTAATCCATTTGACCACATTTAATAGAATTATTTAATCATATAAATATGTTAGATATCAAATATTTTTTGCATAATCCAACTCCCCCTTTCATTTCCTTTCCTTTCTTTATACATTTTATTTTTCCTGTTAAATTACTTTCTTTTCCCCATTTCCTTTTTAATCCCCCCCTACATTCCATTTCCTTTTCACTTTCCCTTTTATTATTTCTTTTTATTTCCCCTTTTTTTTCTTTACTTTCCCTTTTCCTTTTCATTTCCCCATTATTTTGCCCATTTTATTTATTTTTGACCTTTCCTTTCTTTTCACTATTCTTCTCCACATTTCCTTATCATTTCCTTTTCATTTCCCCATTTCTTTTCCTTTTCATTTCCATTTTTTTTTTCAATTCCCTTTCTTTGGTTTCTTATTCCTGTTAAATGCCCCTCTTTTCTCAATTTCCTTTACTTTCTCTTTTTGGTTTCTTTTTTATGTTTCCTTTTTATTTCCAATTTCCCCCTAAGCTTTCTTTTTTCCTTTCCTTTCCTTTCCTGCTCTCCTTTTCCTGTTAAATTCCTTTCTTTTCCATATTTACTTTCTGTTTTTGCTTTCTTTTTCCTGTTTCCTTTTTATTTCCCATTTCCCCTTTTTTTTTCCCTGTTACGCCTTTTCGTTTTCCTGTTAATTTTGAACTTATTTTTCCCCATTTTAGATGTTCCCCCATTTCCTTGACTTTCTCTTCCTGTTCACTTTCCTTGTCCTATTTTCATTTCCCCATTATTTTCCCCCATACCTTTCCGCTTCCTTTTCTCTTTGCTTTTTCCTTTCCTTTGTAACAAAACTGATAGCATGTTTTCAGCAGTTTAGAGATAGCAGAATGGACATTGCCAAAGCTAAGAAAATGACCATGTGTCAATGGGAATGAATGAGATTTGAGTGTGATTTTAAATGCTCTGTTAATGTCCCTGTCAAACTAGACGTATTAAAGGCACATTATGCAGGAATTCCGTTTTTGCCAAACAGCGCCCCCTGGAGTCGCTGTAGAGTACTTGTATTTAACATTACTGTCATAAATACCACTCACGCAGAGCGTCTCTGCACTCACGGCTTCTGCACTTTATAATAATAAAGTAGCCTACCGCGTTTGATGGCTTAGAACGTTTTTACATGATTGCAGCTCAATTACAAGTAAATAGCCTACTGTATAATTTCATTTGTGTTTTTTGAGTGTAATGTAAACATTACAAAATGCCAGATGACATCAATAAAGTTACATGTACGTCGCATTATTTCATAACAATGTCCGTTATGATGTCGTTAGACATGATTATTGCAATTTATCACAATAGTTTGCAAATTGCCCTCATTTACACTATTTACAACGTGTAGGCTTATTTATGTCCTGATAATTATGTGAGATATTGACAACTGTTCTCATGATAATCGCAGGAATCAACTTTAACAGTGAAAGCCTGAGCGAGTGACTCTTGTGCGGTTCCTCGCAGTGTCAGATTCTCGTTTCCTTTTTCTAAACTCTTCCGACCGCGCGCGCTTCGTTTTTTCCGCCATTCTGAAAACGCAGGTCCGATGTTTACTCGTGTTTGACGGCCACCATTCAACCCGAAAAAAAGTCATATAACCATTCCAATAACTCCGAAGCTGTTCAGTTAAGCTAAAAAACCTGCAAAGCTCCCCTTTAAGACTGGTAAAGTCGTTGTCTCAGCACTGAGCCTGCATGTGTTGACTCATTGCCCATACAGACTATTTTTTACCGATCCTGAGCATGATTTGAGAAACAGAGGTCATTTTGTTTGTGATGTCCACAGGCCCTCACTCAGATCTGGTCACGTCTCAGTATCTGCATCACCCAGAGGGTGTGTGTGTGTGTGTGTCGGTGTGGTATGGCTACTGTCTGCTTGTGTTAAGGCCGAGTAATGGCTAATCAGCGCTGTCTGCCACGGCCGGTGGAAAGCACCCGGGCTTCTGCTTAATAATCTCTCTTCAGCTGCCCTTAATCAGCCTTGATCAGAGAGCCGATGCACTGCCATCTTGAATCCAACCTCTGAACGTGAGCGCCTTGCCCAGCCTCACTTTAATTTACGCTCAGAAAGCACAGCATTAATACTCTGTGACACCTCAAAGCAAACCTTAGCGTTTCAATTAGAGTCTTGCGGTGCCCTGGAGAACGCTTGCCACTCCTCTCCGTCTCAAACACACTCTCGCATGCATGTCACTGGGCGTTTCTCTTGTTTACCCTCTTATTTGTTGTGATTACTGATTTTTCAGAATGATTCATTTTCAGCTGCTGACAAGTCTAGAAAATAGGTTATGTGTTTAGAGAAACTAAAACAGCGCTGCTTTACATTTTGGCCTTATTGCATTACAAGTGAACAAACCATATATTTGTAAAATCTAAGGCCTATGTTCTCTTGGCGTCAGGGAGAAATCTAACATCTTCAAGGTTAAACTTCATCCAGCTCGTTTATCTTCAAACCTTTGGTGTTTTGATTTTGTCAATGTTTTACAAAAAGGTACAATGTATGATCATTTATAATAGTTCACCCAAATTTTGCATCACTGGAACACTTTTTCTTGCTTTTTCTGCTATAGAGCACAAAAGATTACATTTGCAGAATGTTCAGTGGTTTTTGCCCATTTTATGAAAGTCTTTTGGAAAGTGGGATCCAAAGCTTTTGAGCTCCAACAAAAGATTGTAAAGACCGGATTGGTGTATTCTTCTACTTGATCACTTAATATGATAAAAATATAACCTTGTATTCCCTTTCAAATCAAATCAAACATCAATCAACAAATGCATACAAAGACTAGAGACCAAGACCAGCACTTCTCAAATCCAGCGAAAAGATTTGCATCTACTGTCTGAGAAATATCTTATATTTAATCAATAAATACAGTTAGGATAAGAAGACACTATAGAGCCGCAACCAATCAAATCACTAACAATCAAATTCATCTTTGTGTTGCAGAGGTGGCACAGAAGTTGCATCTGAATTGGCAAACCCGCATAAATAATGTTCAGATTATTTTTTCTAAGTAACATTTTTAATATGGAAATGTGATCGTAAAATAAAATGATAGGTCTACTTTTAAATATGAAACTGAAATCAAAACACTTAATAAATGAGCCACGGAATTATTTATTCAACCCATTTGTTCAAAGCAGTTGATTCATTTAATAACGAAACACGTTGCCGAAATAGCAAAAATGTGTATCTAAAATTTGTCACTTTATATTAACTTCTTGTTTATTGAACGTTTTTATAAAATCAACATCACATTTGCTATCGTGCTTATATTTGTGAAAACGGCTCTCTTGTGATATTGCTTGATTATATCCTGTTATATAAAAAACAAGATCTCATACAAGTAAGTTTTTGTAATCATAACTTGAATTTTCTGGTCATTTATATAAATTTTGGGCATTTTTGAGACAATCCTGCATTGATTTCGAACCCGGCATCACAGTAACAAAAGAATCACATTATAAATAAGATATTGATTGCATTTTAAGCAGTACGTTTTAAATCAAATCATTAATGATGTAAACACATCAATCAGACAATTCACCAGCAATTTAGGGATATCCTCTCAGTTGTGGTCTTGAGATAAAATCCCGAGTCCTCGAAGTCTGAGACCAAGACCAGACCGAGAACAAATGCAGTCGAGACCGAGATCTTGAGTACTACAACACTAACAGACTACATCAAATATGATGACACAAACGGCATGACATTTAGACACATGACATGCTACAACCAATGAGGTTTGACATTTGAGGTCACGAGTTTGGTACAACACGAGGGTAAATTATGACAGAATAAATTTTTTCGGTGAACGAATACTGTAAAATCTACACTGTTTACTATTATGATGTCAATCAACATCTGTGATTTAAACACAGACTTGCGTAGGAACATTATTTTGTATTTTACATCAGTTGTTTTAGTGGTATGATATGAACACATGGTTACCCAGTTAACTTTCAACACTCTGAAATACCTTATATGTCCAACAAGAAAAAAAAAAGATTTGAGTCTCTCCAGATCTTGAAGCTTTTGCCGTCTGAAAAGCCATTGATTCTTAGCAATCTCCAAATAAGCGCTCTGCTCACCTTAGCTATAGGGCTAGGTATTGACATAGATGTCACAAATCAATTTGATTCTGATTCACAAGCTTATGATTGGATTCTGTTGTGATTTCGATTTGATTTAATTCAATATTGATTAGTTTGATCATATATCAGGTACAGTGCATGTCAATTTATCTTGAGGACATAAATCTCTCAACTAATGCTGTAAACTCTACAGTAAACAGTAAAAAATTAAAGCTTAAAATTATTATTTTTTTAAATATAATAATCAAAACAAACATTATACACATTTTTAAATTAGACATTAGTGGTTTTTAATAAACTTTTTACTGATATCATTTTTTGTAGTTCAATTTGTTGCTGAACTATAAACAAGCAGTCGCTGTAATAAAAGCCATTTTCATGGCAGATTTATTCAAACATACAAAAATGAAACATCACTAACAGGTTAAGTAATATTTTAATAAATGTATAATACAGTCTATATTTATCAAAAATGCTCTTCTCTGAAGTTATCTCTTCTAGTTACTTGACACTGTTGTATTATTAACATATTTCCGTTTCTGAAACGCAGACTACATGAGACATGATATAATTCACTAAGTTTTACTGTATCTTTTTATGTGCATTCATGTTTATTTGGTGCTATAACTAGTAGTAAAGAGGAAGAGATGATCGGTTCAGGTGTGATCTGTCACGCCACACTGAAGAGTGCCAAAACAACATTTAGTGTTTGTATTTCATGATACAATTGACATAATTTAAAAGCTGAGACAAAGCGTTGTGATTATTGGATGGTAGGTGTGCTATAAAATAATGTTTAGTGAAGTTTTGCACATGCATCAACTGAAAACAGCATACACTAAAAGATTGATTCTTGGGATTTAAGAACCAATATTGGTGCATCAAACTGAAGAGCGATTAAAATATTTATTGTAATAAAAAGTCAACCCAGCCATACTTAGCAACCACAATCAATGCCTTAGCAACCATCCAGAACACCCTAGCAACCAGATAATAACCACTCATCTCACCGTCTGATTCTGATGCCTTAGCAACCATTCAAACACCCTAGCAATGTGAGTTTTGCACGGACGAGCAGCTGTTCTGACAATGTAAAATTCATACATTTGAAATGGCCTCATGCTGGTAAAAAATTGTGCGCTGGTGATGTTTTGAAATTACACATGGCATGATATGACAATGATACAAAATGACAGAATCGCTTCTTAAAATCTCACCTCAGAATGTATAATTTAGCACTTTAGACTTCTTCTAGGGACCTGCATTTGTATTTGTAAAAAGGCTTGAAAGATGATGTTCCTCCTGAACTGCTGCTATGCCACATTAAAACAGAGAGCGGTTCTCTCATTACAGCGCTGATCGAATCCAGAGATCCACAGAGAGCAGCGGGTCGGACTAACAGATTGACCTAGAGAAGAACAGAAATAGCAAAAAAAAGCTTTTTTGGAGCTGAATTTCTTACGAATGAGCAATTCATTAAAGCAGTGTGATGATCAGTGGTAAGCAATGAGCAATATTATATTATATTATATTATATTAAGCAATATTTATCACCATACGACAGGATTGTATTTTTACACCTGTCATTATTTGATAAATGGAAGTAGCTTGATAAGGAAAGGCAGTGAATGTCATTATTAAGGAGTTTTACATTCAATCAGCATATTGATCACCAAACAACCACATAATAACACTCATTTATAGAGAGTAAGTGGCCTCTAAAATTTAATTGGCTGCCCCAGGTGCCACTCGGAAATTCTGGATCCTGATTGGCCATTCATTCCCTGAAGCCATTCTGAGGAAAATGTAACGTTACGTGACATAGTGTACAAGCTGTTTTATTGACGTGTTTTCGCGGTTCAAACACCGATTGAGTGATTCCATGAGACACGATGCATTTCAGTAAGTTGAACTTTACCTTGCAACATTCATTCTGATGTTCATTCATGTTTATTTGCTGCTGTAACTATAGTAAAGAGGAGAAGATGACGTGAGGTGGACACAGTGATCACGCCACATTAAAGAGCACCAAAATGCTATTTGTTGTTTGAATTGGTTTATAAAATTTAAATGAAACAAGGTCTGACTTTTCAAATTGTTATATGTTAAAAGCACCAAGCTTATTGCGATTATTGGATGGCAGGCGCTACAAATGAAGTTGTGTTCATGCATCAACTTAAAGACAAAAGACTAAAAGATCTCAGATCATCAAAATGAAGATCATTAAAAAAAAGAGAAACCAATATTTTCAGGGTTTGAAATTAACTTTTTCACTCACCGGCCAATTTGGCTACAAAATGTTTGAGTTCCCGGCCATTCAGAACTTCTACTAGCCAAAAGAAAAGTAAAGAAATGAACCAGATTAACTACGTCACAGCTTATATATATATTGGATTTCATACATTAATTTCTTATTCTAATCCCGTCATCCAGCCGTCTCCTCTCTTGCTCTTTCATCCTCATCACCAAAAATGTGTTTTAGATGGACAGATCATCAATACAGTACAAAGAACACAAAAAAATGTAGGATGTTGGAAAATAACAATGTCTTTTCTGTTAACCAAAAGCTTTTTAATCTCTGCTATTGCTTCAAAGCAAATGAACAAGCGCGCTGTTATGTGTTGTGTAGTGACGTGTGTGTTCAAGTAAGCCAGATATGAGCAGATTCTGCGCAATACACTGTGTTTAATATATAATGAAGACTCACGAGTTCAGTATTTGCGCTAAATCTGTGCAGATTTGTCTTCCTCAGCGAGTAAACATAATAACACGCCGAGTTGACCAGTGATTTGACAGCGTTTCCCGCCACTGACCATTTTTACCCGCATTTGGCGGGTGTTCATTTTAAACCCTGAACATGTTCAACGCAGAGCTAGGATCCACACAGCTCACATGTTCTCCTGTTCTTGCTTCTCATGTTGTGTGCATGAAGCAGACACTGACTCCAGCAAAGCACACCATCTGAGAAGCGGGAATAAAACGTCATTGATTTCAGCCTTCTAAAATGGTTTCAGCTGACATTTTTCTGCTGAATATTTTCGATTGCCCAAGTTTTGGTACTGTCCGAAATATTTATTGTTCCACCTTTAGTGGGGACAGTGTATATGTATTTTCTATTTAACATTAATTTTAATGGTAATAAAAGGTCAATTAAATGTAATACCATGATTTTTGGATGTGATATCATGGTAGCACCATGATATTCTTTGAACTACTTTTGGAGTATTGTGTAAATATTGTGTTGTATGAATATGTTAACCAATCAGTAGCGTATATCGTACTATAATATGATTCCATCACCATGGTACCAGCACAGTGTATTTCTCGATGGTGGAGACTGCAGTGAGACAGATGTGTGTGTATTTGGTATTCTGTGTGTGTTGAAGAGGGACATACGTGTGTGTAATGGGCTGTTCTCAGCGGCACTGAGGCCTTGTTGCTGTTGACCTGCATTTAGACTCCGGCAGGGTGAGATCAAGCGTCTGATGGTGCCAGCGCAGGTCTAGACCCCTATCGGCTGTCAACACAACACGCATCTCAATCACGCTCCTGTGACGGCACTGCTGCAGGGATTCACTTCTGTCTGCACGCATGAGGATTAGTTTTGAACTCATTTATCATTTCTACACCAAATGGAAAGTCTCCTGTCGAGAAAACTGGAAGTACCGCCCCACAGTTACGCTACTGATTCATCCTATTGCTGCATCTGTATTCTATGGATATTTAATTCTAATACCATGCAATTCTGACTTTATAACACGCAATTCTGACTCAATATCACGCAATTCTGACTTTATATTTCCCGATTGCGTGTTATAAAGTCAGAATTGCGAGTTTTCTTCTAATATCACATAATTCTGACTTTATAACACACAATTGCGACTAGGGCTGGGAATCTCTAGGCACCTCACGATTCAATTACGATTCAGAGGACTGCGATGCGATTATAAAACGATTATCGATGCATCTTTTTCTATACAGATTATTTTTTTTTCACTGTGAGAGTACTTGGTACTTTAAAGCAAAGTATTTGTAATGATCCATAATGAATTTACTTCCAATATGTTTTATTAATTAAACAAATGGAAGTGATTTGGCAATAAATGTTGCGATAGAGTTTGCAATTCGCTTTGCCTTTCCCGAGTTGGCTGGAAGCTTTTGAGGTGTTCCTGGTTTCCACATCAGCGCTGTTTGATCTGACGTAGAATTTGAACGCTTCCCATTAGATCTCGCTGCGATGTTATTAATTCTGCGGTGAATTTAAACGCTTTCTCACTGGATCTTCCAGCGCTGTGTAATAACAGTGTCGCGAGACTGAGATCGGCCCACGAGTAAAGCTGTTCTAAGCTCGCGCCGTGCAGAAGCTCAAACGAATAGCGCGGTTTCGTAACTTTCATTTCGTTTGCTGTTTGATGTTTCTCGTATCGTATGTGACAGAAGTTGCACCTCTTATCGATTGCACAACGTGGTGGTCACACCAGTGCGACCTCTTGTCGCAGTCTGGAGCCCTACATGCATAAAGTGTGGCTCATTTTCCCTTCAACTTCATAATTACGCTAGATTTTAATGCAGAGGGTGCCGGTCGGATTTCTCGCTCAACCATCAACTGTGTGTGAGGTCGGATTCTGCCTTCCCTAACTGCAATGATTGAGGGAATTGTGATTGGATGGAATTGTCCTTCTGCCTTCTCTTATTGGATGTATTTTTTTTTTTCTCAAAAATATACTATGAGGTGATTTGCTAGTTTTATTAGGCTATTCCGTATGAGAGGAGTACTCACGATATCACTCAGCAAAAAAAATAAAAAATAAAAAAAAATATATATATATATAAAATATATATTAACGATGAAATACGGGACAAAACATGATTTTTTTCATAATTAGTCGGGACACTAAAATTAGAGTTGAAATACGGGACTCTCCCGGGAAAAACGGGACGTCTGGTCACCCTAATCATGCGTCTCTGTTATGTGCACATCTGCACGCCACAGACTGTCATGTGCCTTTTGCGTTCCGTCAACATTACGTTATCAATTAACATTCAGAAAATCGATTTTTGACATTTTGTGATTCGATTCAGAATCGTCCACTTCTGCATCACGATGCATCTAGGAATTTATTTTTCCCCCCACCCCTAATTGCGACTTTATATCATGCAATTCTAAATTTATAACAAACAAATGCAACTTTATATCATGCAATTCTGACTTTATAACACACAATTGCAACTTTATATCACGCAATTCTGACTTTATAACACACAATTGCAACTTTATATCATGCAATTCTGACTTTTTAACACACAATTGCAACTTTATATCACGCAATTCTGACTTTATAACTCGCAATTGCGACTTTATATAACGCAATTCTGATATGTAAACTCGCATAGAAAGTCCATAGAAATCACATACTTCCCATAATATAAAAAATATAACTTTATTTTTAATATAAAAATGACTTCTTTTTTTTTATAATAGTCACTGTACCTGCCACAATCAATTTCCTCAACTGTACCGAGCGTCTTCCATGCATGACACACTTTTTAGTCATACAAATAGTCAACCACCTACATAACTTTTCAGTGCATGTTTTTTCTGCATCTTGTAACCGCAAACATGTTTTTGTTTTTAGGGAAGCTCTTAACACTTAACAACAAAGAACAAAAAGTGCAATTCTTGTGCAAAAAAAAGCAGCATTAACAACAAAATTGTTACACAAACTGAATTAATTATAATTAGCATGATTACAGAATTCAGTCATTGAGCGTTTTCAGTGTAAACACTTCTGACTGGCCATTGCATTTGTAAATCAACAGAAACGTGTGTGTGATTGGGTGCAATTCTTACAGTAGCACTGCAAAAAAGACAAATAAATATGTGATGCACTGTGAGTATATCTAAATATAATGGCGCAATCTACACTTCATTCATTTTCACATTTCCTTTTGTTTTTATTTTAATTCTACAGGGGCAATTTTTTGACCCACATCTTGAATTTGGGGGCATTTTTGTTTGAATATATTTTATTATATGATTATATCATATTTTTTTAATATGGTTTTATTATTAATATGTTGATTATCTCTAAGGTGGACACACAACTTAATACATGATATTAAACATCTGAATCTAACCATGTCATGTCAACACAATTTCGCCCCGACCACAAATACCATAATTTTACATATTCTTCAATTAATCAAAAACTGTTGATTTAATTACTTTTGACAAAACTGAAAAACATTAACAAGACCTATTCTGTAATTTTATCGATTTTCATTTGTTTGCTGTATAAATTATTTTAAATCATTAAATATTATATCAAATTAGTGCAGAATCAACTTTCCATTGCTGCCCGGGATCATGTGGAGAATCAGCCAGATTTCCATGTGCATAATGAAATGTTTAGGAAACTGCTGTGTTCAGTTTCTGTGCCACCTAGTGGTTTAGAGGCGAATAAAATCAAAGCTAACACTTTATTTCGATTGTCCACTTTATTTTGTCTAAATATATGTAACTTTGCAACTACATGCCAACTAACTCTCATTAGAGTATTAGTAGACTGTCTGCTTAATATCTGCACACACTTTATTTTGATGCTCCCCAACAGACATTATACTACTCTGCATCTACTAGAAATAAAGTGTAACTAAATTGAATGCACCGTTTACCACGGTGCACCTGTATCCCCACTGTAACCTCTTCACTGCAGACTAGTGTGTGTGTGTTTCCTATGTGTGTTGCTGTGTGTGCCACAGGTGCAGCGCTCCAGAAACAAGCAGATGAGGGAGATGTTTCCCGACGGCTTCGGGATCCATCACGCCGGGATGTTACGGCAGGACCGAACACTCATGGAGAACATGTTTTCAAGAGGATACATAAAGATTCTGGTGTGCACCGCCACGCTGGCCTGGGGTGTTAACTTACCCGCTCACGCAGTCATCATCAAGGTCAGGACACATCGCTGCTGGCGTGTGTATGCGTGCATGAAACGCTGCATTATTAAAGTACCCATATTATGCTTTTCAGCTATTACCTTTCATGTAGTATGTTTATAGCTGTTTGTAAATGTAAAATATCTGCAAAGATCAAGATAAATTTTAGACAATAAAAAAAAAGAGTTTTTGTCTATCAAAAGAAAGAAGTGATTCTGAACTGCCTGAAATTCCAGTCTTTCTTTCTGCACGAACCTATGTAGGATTGTATCAAATTTGCATAATGGTCTTCATTGGCTGCCCACGAACAGTCTACTTTGCCCCGCCCTCAAACACTGTAGTTGTAGCAGAGACTGAAAGAAATTGGTTAGTTTTGGCAACATGTCGAGAAGACGCTATTTTCAGCACTGCGAATCCGTTTTGGTGCACTTCCAAACCAATTTATACGGTAAAACCGACACCATCATTACTGTTTATATCATTGTGTATCAAATGTTGAGAAAGAGCTCAAATTCATAAATGCTAATGGGGGTTTGGTTTTGGGCATGCACTGTGGCCTGGAGACTGGGCCATCTGACTAATCAGAGCAGAGTAGACCAATCACAACAGACTGGGTCATCTGACCAACCAGAGCAGAGTAGACCAATCACAACAGACTGGGTCATCTGACCAATCAGAGCAGAGTAGACCAATCCCAACAGACTGGGCCGTCTGACCAATCACAGCAGAGTAGACCAATCACAACAGACAGGGTCATTTGACCAATCAGAGCAGAGTAGACCAATCACAACAGACTGGGCCATCTGACCAATCAGAGCAGAGTAGCCCAATCACAACAGACTTGGCCATCTGACCAATCAGAGTAGACCAATCACAAAAGACTTGGCCATCTGACCAATCAGAGCAGAGCAGCTCTCAGAAAGGAGGGGTTTAGAGAGATTGAATCCTTTATTGAATCGTTTCAGAGACTGTGAGAAGAGAGATTAGTCTATATTATATATTATAAGAAAAAGTGTTTTTTGGGCTTGGCTGCATGTAAACCTGTTGAAGGAGACTGCAAAACAAAATGCAGATCCTTTAAATAAGCATTATAAGGGCACTTTAATCATAATTCTGTAATCATGAGAATGAGCTTTAAATGATTTCTGTCTGATATCAGGGCACTAATATCTATGATGCCAAGCGTGGAGCGCTGGTGGATCTGGGCATCCTGGATGTGATGCAGATCTTCGGTCGGGCCGGACGGCCACAGTTTGACAAGTACGGTGAGGGAACCATCATCACGACCCATGAGAAGCTGAGCCATTACCTGACGCTCCTGACCCAGCAGAACCCCATCGAGAGCCAGTTCCAGCAGAGCCTATCCGACAACCTCAACGCTGAGGTACAGCTACACACACTGCCAACCTCAACGCTGAGGTACAGCCACACACACTGCCAACCTCAACGCTGAGGTACTGCCACACACACTGCCAACCTCAGCGCTGAGGTACAGCTACACACACTGCCAACCTCAACGCTGAGGTACAGCTACACACACTGCCAACCTCAACGCTGAGGTACAGCCACACACACTGCCAACCTCAACGCTGAGGTACAGCCACACACACTGCCAACCTCAACGCTGAGGTACTGCCACACACACTGCCAACCTCAACGCTGAGGTACTGCCACACACACTGCCAACCTCAGCGCTGAGGTACAGCTACACACACTGCCAACCTCAACGCTGAGGTACAGCCACACACACTGCCAACCTCAACGCTGAGGTACAGCCACACACACTGCCAACCTCAACGCTGAGGTACTGCCACACACACTGCCAACCTCAACACTGAGGTACTGCCACACACACTGCCAACCTCAACGCATGGGTGGTGATGGCGCAGTGGATAAGACACATGCCTTTGGTGTGAGAGACCCGGGTTCGAACCACTGTGAGACACCAATGTGTCCCTGAGCAAGAGACTCAACCCCTAGTTGCTCCAGAGGCGTGCGACCTCTGACATATAGCAATTGTAAGTCGCTTTGGATAAAAGCGTCAGCTAAATGAATAAATGTAAATGTAATGTAAATGTAACGCTGAGGTACTGCCACACACACTGCCAACCTCAACGCTGAGGTACAGCCACACACACTGCCAACCTCAACGCTGAGGTACAGCCACACACACTGCCAACCTCAACGCTGTGGTACTGTTACACACACTGCCAACCTCAACGCTGATGTACAGCCACACACATTGCCAACCTCAACGCTGAGGTACAGCCACACACACTGCCATCCTCAATGCTGAGGTACAGCCACACACACTGCCAACCTCAACGCTGTGGTACTGTTACACACACTGCCAACCTCAACGCTGATGTACAGCCACACACATTGCCAACCTCAACGCTGAGGTACAGCCACACACACTGCCAACCTCAACGCTGAGGTACTGCCACACACACTGCCAACCTCAACGCTGAGGTACAGCCACACACACTGCCAACCTCAACGCTGAGGTACAGCCACACACACTGCCAACCTCAACGCTGAGGTACTGCCACACACACTGCCAACCTCAACGCTGAGGTACTGCCACACACACTGCCAACCTCAGCGCTGAGGTACAGCTACACACACTGCCAACCTCAACACTGAGGTACTGCCACACACACTGCCAACCTCAACGCATGGGTGGTGATGGCGCAGTGGATAAGACATATGCCTTTGGTGTGAGAGACCCGGGTTCGAACCACTGTGAGACACCAATGTGTCCCTGAGCAAGAGACTCAACCCCTAGTTGCTCCAGAGGCGTGCGACCTCTGACATATAGCAATTGTAAGTCGCTTTGGATAAAAGCGTCAGCTAAATGAATAAATTTAATGTAAATGTAACGCTGAGGTACTGCCACACACACTGCCAACCTCAACGCTGAGGTACAGCCACACACACTGCCAACCTCAACGCTGAGGTACAGCCACACACACTGCCAACCTCAACGCTGAGGTACTGCCACACACAACGCTGAGGTACAGCCACACACACTGCCAACCTCAACGCTGAGGTACTACCACACACACTGCCATCCTCAACGCTGAGGTACAGCCACACACACTTCCAACCTCAACGCTGAGGTACTGCCACACACACTTCCAACCTCAACGCTGAGGTACTGCCACACACACTGCCAACCTCAACGCTGAGGTACTGCCACACACACTGCCAACCTCAACGCTGAGGTACAGCCACACACACTGCCAACCTCAACGCTGAGGTACTGCCACACACACTGCCAACCTCAATGCTGATGTACAGCCACACACACTGCCAACCTCAACGCTGAGGTACTGCCACACACACTGCCAACCTCAACGCTGAGGTACAGCCACACACACTGCCAACCTCAACGCTGAGGTACAGGCACACACACTGCCAACCTCAACGCTGAGGTACAGCCACACACACTGCCAACCTCAACGCTGAGGTACAGCCACACACACTGCCAACCTCAACGCTGAGGTACAGCCACACACACTGCCAACCTCAACGCTGAGGTACAGCCACACACATTGCCAACCTCAACGCTGAGGTACAGCCACACACACTGCCATCCTCAATGCTGAGGTACTGCCACACACACTGCCAACCTCAACGCTGTGGTACTGTTACACACACTGCCAACCTCAACGCTGATGTACGGCCACACACATTGCCAACCTCAACGCTGAGGTACAGCCACACACACTTCCAACCTCAACGCTGAGGTACAGCCACACACACTTCCAACCTCAACGCTGAGGTACAGCCACACACACTTCCAACCTCAACGCTGAGGTACAGCCACACACACTTCCAACCTCAACGCTGAGGTACAGCCACACACACTTCCAACCTCAACGCTGAGGTACAGCCACACACACTGCCAACCTCAACGCTGAGGTACAGCCACACACACTGCCAACCTCAACGCTGAGGGACAGCCACACACACTGCCAACCTCAACGCTGAGGTACAGCCACACACACTGCCAACCTCAACGCTGAGGTACAGCTACACACACTGCCAACCTCAACGCTGAGGTACAGCTACACACACTGCCAACCTCAACGCTGAGGTACAGCCACACACACTGCCAACCTCAACGCTGAGGGACAGCCACACACACTGCCAACCTCAACGCTGAGGGACAGCCACACACACTGCCAACCTCAACGCTGAGGGACAGCCACACACACTGCCAACCTCAACGCTGAGGTACAGCTACACACACTGCCAACCTCAACGCTGAGGTACAGCCACACACACTGCCAACCTCAACGCTGAGGTACAGCCACACACACTGCCAACCTCAACGCTGAGGTACAGCTACACACACTGCCAACCTCAACGCTGAGGTACTGCCACACACACTGCCAACCTCAACTCTGAGGTACTACCACACACACTGCCATCCTCAACGCTGAGGTACAGCTACACACACTGCCAACCTCAACGCTGAGGGACAGCCACACACACTGCCAACCTCAACGCTGAGGTACTGCCACACACACTGCCAACCTCAACGCTGAGGTACTGCCACACACACTGCCAACCTCAACGCTGAGGGACAGCCACACACACTGCCAACCTCAACGCTGAGGTACAGCTACACACACTGCCAACCTCAACGCTGAGGTACAGCCACACACACTGCCAACCTCAACGCTGAGGTACAGCCACACACACTGCCAACCTCAACGCTGAGGTACAGCTACACACACTGCCAACCTCAACGCTGAGGTACTGCCACACACACTGCCAACCTCAACTCTGAGGTACTACCACACACACTGCCATCCTCAACGCTGAGGTACAGCTACACACACTGCCAACCTCAACGCTGAGGGACAGCCACACACACTGCCAACCTCAACGCTGAGGTACTGCCACACACACTGCCAACCTCAACGCTGAGGTACTGCCACACACACTGCCAACCTCAACGCTGAGGTACAGCCACACACACTGCCAACCTCAATGCTGAGGTACTGCCACACACACTGCCAACCTCAACGCTGAGGTACAGCCACACACACTGCCAACCTCAACGCTGAGGTACTGCCACACACACTGCCAACCTCAACGCTGAGGTACTGCCACACACATTGCCAACCTCAACGCTGAGGTACAGCCACACACACTGCCATCCTCAATGCTGAGGTACAGCCACACACACTTCCAACCTCAACGCTGTGGTACTGTTACACTCACTGCCAACCTCAACGCTGATGTACAGCCACACACATTGCCAACCTCAACGCTGAGGTACAGCCACACACACTTCCAACCTCAACGCTGAGGTACAGCCACACACACTGCCAACCTCAACGCTGAGGTACAGCCACACACACTGCCAACCTCAACGCTGAGGTACTGCCACACACACTGCCAACCTCAACGCTGAGGTACTGCCACACACACTGCCAACCTCAGCGCTGAGGTACAGCTACACACACTGCCAACCTCAACACTGAGGTACTGCCACACACACTGCCAACCTCAACGCATGGGTGGTGATGGCGCAGTGGATAAGACATATGCCTTTGGTGTGAGAGACCCGGGTTCGAACCACTGTGAGACACCAATGTGTCCCTGAGCAAGAGACTCAACCCCTAGTTGCTCCAGAGGCGTGCGACCTCTGACATATAGCAATTGTAAGTCGCTTTGGATAAAAGCGTCAGCTAAATGAATAAATGTAATGTAAATGTAACGCTGAGGTACTGCCACACACACTGCCAACCTCAACGCTGAGGTACAGCTACACACACTGCCAACCTCAACGCTGAGGGACAGCCACACACACTGCCAACCTCAACGCTGAGGTACTGCCACACACACTGCCAACCTCAACGCTGAGGTACTGCCACACACACTGCCAACCTCAACGCTGAGGGACAGCCACACACACTGCCAACCTCAACGCTGAGGTACAGCTACACACACTGCCAACCTCAACGCTGAGGTACAGCCACACACACTGCCAACCTCAACGCTGAGGTACAGCCACACACACTGCCAACCTCAACGCTGAGGTACAGCTACACACACTGCCAACCTCAACGCTGAGGTACTGCCACACACACTGCCAACCTCAACTCTGAGGTACTACCACACACACTGCCATCCTCAACGCTGAGGTACAGCTACACACACTGCCAACCTCAACGCTGAGGGACAGCCACACACACTGCCAACCTCAACGCTGAGGTACTGCCACACACACTGCCAACCTCAACGCTGAGGTACTGCCACACACACTGCCAACCTCAACGCTGAGGTACAGCCACACACACTGCCAACCTCAATGCTGAGGTACTGCCACACACACTGCCAACCTCAACGCTGAGGTACAGCCACACACACTGCCAACCTCAACGCTGAGGTACTGCCACACACACTGCCAACCTCAACGCTGAGGTACTGCCACACACATTGCCAACCTCAACGCTGAGGTACAGCCACACACACTGCCATCCTCAATGCTGAGGTACAGCCACACACACTTCCAACCTCAACGCTGTGGTACTGTTACACTCACTGCCAACCTCAACGCTGATGTACAGCCACACACATTGCCAACCTCAACGCTGAGGTACTGCCACACACACTGCCAACCTCAACGCTGAGGTACAGCCACACACACTGCCAACCTCAACGCTGAGGTACTGCCACACACACTGCCAACCTCAACGCTGAGGTACTGCCACACACATTGCCAACCTCAACGCTGAGGTACAGCCACACACACTGCCATCCTCAATGCTGAGGTACAGCCACACACACTTCCAACCTCAACGCTGTGGTACTGTTACACTCACTGCCAACCTCAACGCTGATGTACAGCCACACACATTGCCAACCTCAACGCTGAGGTACAGCCACACACACTTCCAACCTCAACGCTGAGGTACAGCCACACACACTGCCAACCTCAACGCTGAGGTACAGCCACACACACTGCCAACCTCAACGCTGAGGTACTGCCACACACACTGCCAACCTCAACGCTGAGGTACTGCCACACACACTGCCAACCTCAGCGCTGAGGTACAGCTACACACACTGCCAACCTCAACACTGAGGTACTGCCACACACACTGCCAACCTCAACGCATGGGTGGTGATGGCGCAGTGGATAAGACATATGCCTTTGGTGTGAGAGACCCGGGTTCGAACCACTGTGAGACACCAATGTGTCCCTGAGCAAGAGACTCAACCCCTAGTTGCTCCAGAGGCGTGCGACCTCTGACATATAGCAATTGTAAGTCGCTTTGGATAAAAGCGTCAGCTAAATGAATAAATGTAATGTAAATGTAACGCTGAGGTACTGCCACACACACTGCCAACCTCAACGCTGAGGTACAGCCACACACACTGCCAACCTCAACGCTGAGGTACAGCCACACACACTGCCAACCTCAACGCTGAGGTACTGCCACACACAACGCTGAGGTACAGCCACACACACTGCCAACCTCAACGCTGAGGTACTACCACACACACTGCCATCCTCAACGCTGAGGTACAGCCACACACACTTCCAACCTCAACGCTGAGGTACTGCCACACACACTTCCAACCTCAACGCTGAGGTACTGCCACACACACTGCCAACCTCAACGCTGAGGTACTGCCACACACACTGCCAACCTCAACGCTGAGGTACAGCCACACACACTGCCAACCTCAACGCTGAGGTACTGCCACACACACTGCCAACCTCAATGCTGATGTACAGCCACACACACTGCCAACCTCAACGCTGAGGTACTGCCACACACACTGCCAACCTCAACGCTGAGGTACAGCCACACACACTGCCAACCTCAACGCTGAGGTACAGGCACACACACTGCCAACCTCAACGCTGAGGTACAGCCACACACACTGCCAACCTCAACGCTGAGGTACAGCCACACACACTGCCAACCTCAACGCTGAGGTACAGCCACACACACTGCCAACCTCAACGCTGAGGTACAGCCACACACATTGCCAACCTCAACGCTGAGGTACAGCCACACACACTGCCATCCTCAATGCTGAGGTACTGCCACACACACTGCCAACCTCAACGCTGTGGTACTGTTACACACACTGCCAACCTCAACGCTGATGTACGGCCACACACATTGCCAACCTCAACGCTGAGGTACAGCCACACACACTTCCAACCTCAACGCTGAGGTACAGCCACACACACTTCCAACCTCAACGCTGAGGTACAGCCACACACACTTCCAACCTCAACGCTGAGGTACAGCCACACACACTTCCAACCTCAACGCTGAGGTACAGCCACACACACTTCCAACCTCAACGCTGAGGTACAGCCACACACACTGCCAACCTCAACGCTGAGGTACAGCCACACACACTGCCAACCTCAACGCTGAGGGACAGCCACACACACTGCCAACCTCAACGCTGAGGTACAGCCACACACACTGCCAACCTCAACGCTGAGGTACAGCTACACACACTGCCAACCTCAACGCTGAGGTACAGCCACACACACTGCCAACCTCAACGCTGAGGTACAGCCACACACACTGCCAACCTCAACGCTGAGGGACAGCCACACACACTGCCAACCTCAACGCTGAGGGACAGCCACACACACTGCCAACCTCAACGCTGAGGTACAGCTACACACACTGCCAACCTCAACGCTGAGGTACAGCCACACACACTGCCAACCTCAACGCTGAGGTACAGCCACACACACTGCCAACCTCAACGCTGAGGTACAGCTACACACACTGCCAACCTCAACGCTGAGGTACTGCCACACACACTGCCAACCTCAACTCTGAGGTACTACCACACACACTGCCATCCTCAACGCTGAGGTACAGCTACACACACTGCCAACCTCAACGCTGAGGGACAGCCACACACACTGCCAACCTCAACGCTGAGGTACTGCCACACACACTGCCAACCTCAACGCTGAGGTACTGCCACACACACTGCCAACCTCAACGCTGAGGGACAGCCACACACACTGCCAACCTCAACGCTGAGGTACAGCTACACACACTGCCAACCTCAACGCTGAGGTACAGCCACACACACTGCCAACCTCAACGCTGAGGTACAGCCACACACACTGCCAACCTCAACGCTGAGGTACAGCTACACACACTGCCAACCTCAACGCTGAGGTACTGCCACACACACTGCCAACCTCAACTCTGAGGTACTACCACACACACTGCCATCCTTAACGCTGAGGTACAGCTACACACACTGCCAACCTCAACGCTGAGGGACAGCCACACACACTGCCAACCTCAACGCTGAGGTACTGCCACACACACTGCCAACCTCAACGCTGAGGTACTGCCACACACACTGCCAACCTCAACGCTGAGGTACAGCCACACACACTGCCAACCTCAATGCTGAGGTACTGCCACACACACTGCCAACCTCAACGCTGAGGTACAGCCACACACACTGCCAACCTCAACGCTGAGGTACTGCCACACACACTGCCAACCTCAACGCTGAGGTACTGCCACACACATTGCCAACCTCAACGCTGAGGTACAGCCACACACACTGCCATCCTCAATGCTGAGGTACAGCCACACACACTTCCAACCTCAACGCTGTGGTACTGTTACACTCACTGCCAACCTCAACGCTGATGTACAGCCACACACATTGCCAACCTCAACGCTGAGGTACAGCCACACACACTTCCAACCTCAACGCTGAGGTACAGCCACACACACTTCCAACCTCATCGCTGAGGTACTCTCAACGCAATGCAACTATGGGCCGCGATGTAATCAATAAAAAAACACAGCCAATCAGAAGAGCGGGAGTGAGTGGGCTCTCTCGGCAAGCTCCCGGCACTCTCAACGAAATGGATAATTAGCTACATAATGAACATTACACCATTTTAACACTATTAAAATACATACTGAGTTACTTACTGAAACAATCGTTGTCATAGAATACACTTGTCTGTTAAATGAGTTGACAGTTTGAACGTTCTTGTTTAGTTTATTTATTTTGAAGATCTGGGGCAAAATGATATGCAAACTCAGACGCTTTTAACATTAAATAAAGCACATAAACTGTAGCTTACCTGAGAATAGCATACTTCCTGTTCTCCGCGAAGTCGCAGAAATAGGAACCGTTTCTAAAATAGGATCGTCGCGTATCGCCGTCGCGGCTGGTTAGGACAAAACTTGGATTAAAGGGATAGTTATGAAAATTAAATTAAAATTAAAATTAGCCCATGATTTACTTACCCCGAAGCCATCCTAGATGTATATGACATTCTTCCTTCAGACGAATACAATCAGAGTTATATTAAATGTCCTGGCTCTTCCAAGCTTGATAATGGGAGTGAATGAAGTGAAGCGATGCGTTCGTGTAAGAAAAATATCCATATTTACATCGCATCGCTTCACTTCAGATGAGCTTTATTAACCCCCGCAGAGCCGTGTGGAGCACTTTTATCATCAATAGATGTGCTTTAATGGACTTCCAAAGACAGACACCCATTCACTCCCATTGTGTTCGTCTGAAAGAAGAATGTCATATACACCTAGGATGGCTTCTGGGTGAGTAAATCATGGGCTAATTTTCATTTTTGGGTGAACTATCCCTTTAACATGGAAAATATATATTTTATCGCGTGTCGTTGCGTCTGGTTTGGACACATGTAGGCACTGACAGTGACAAGCCTATTCTTTAAATGTAATAATAAGTGTTTTTGTTCTCAGCTACAATTTGTTAAAGGCCAAAAGTTGTACACTTTTTTACAAATAAATGAAAAGCCTGTTTAAATGAACAACATCTCCCCTCTTGCTGTATCAGAATCTCACAGATTTCATTTATGATTGTCAGTGTCACAATAACGTGTCTATTCCTATGATCAAGTTGCCTCATTCTTTTAGTTTTATGATTACATGACCTTGAGAATAAATACTGTAAATACTGTATGCTAATGTATTGTATTTCTAAAGTGTTGAAAAGGAAAAAAACATTAATAATGTATACTGAATCTAACTGAAAACCGTGACCACAGAGCCGTGATACAAACCAACTGAGGATTTTGTGAACCGTTCCACCCCTAATGTGTGTGTGTATATATATATGTGTATATATATATATAATGAAAAAAGCACAACAAAATTACTAAAATGTAAATTAAAACTAAAATTAAGCTAATTCAAAGTATTAATAAAAATGTAATATTACATTATATAAATCTCCTACTATATAATCACAAATGTTCTAATACTAAAACCCAAAGTCAGGCTGTCTTTTTGTCTCTAAATTTTATTTATTTTATTTGTCACTAAATTTAGTCTGCACTGAACAAGGAGTTTCACTTTAGTTTTTGTTTGTTTGCAAACGTATGTTTTTATATAAAAAATGTTGTTAGCAAAAATATTTGACAGCTAGAATGTGTCTTTGTAATTGAATTAATGATAATAAGCTTGGAAAAGAATGAAATGAGCCTAATGAACTCATCAAGATGTTATAATAGTAGAAGGAAAGGGCTGTTCCTGACTCTGCCACATGATAGCAGCATCTGCAAGCGTTTCCCAATAGAAACTCAGGATCCGTTCATCCAACAGATGGCGCAGTGACATCAGACATCACTTGAAGATTAGATTAAATTCATTTCTGCATGTATTATGACTGTGTCTGTGCATGGCATATCAATTATCATATTATGTCCAAGATCTCAATCACATAGTTAGTAATATTAAACACAACCCACACCTCTAGAAAACATTAGGATTTGATTTAAAGTGCTTGAAATGTGATTCTTGCTTATTTTTGGTTGTTGTGTGCAGATCGCTCTAGGGACGGTCACTAATGTTGATGAAGCCGTCCGGTGGTTGAGTTACACGTATCTGTACGTGCGAATGAGAGCCAATCCACTCGTTTATGGGATCAACCACAAGGCCTGTCAGGTGCTCATGCTCTCATAATCTGCTGTTAATATTCTCAGATTCGTCGTTTTTCAGTTTTTATTTATATTTTCAGTGTAAGTTAAGTTATAATATATTTATATTTATAATATACTTATATAGTTATAATATATATATATTAGTTATACAGTTGTATTTTCCTTTCTTGTTATAGTTTGTCGAATGATTTTTTGTGTAATATTTTGCTAAGAGTTGATTATAATTGTGGTGTTGTTCAGATGGACCCGCAGCTGGAGCTCTACAGGAAGGAGTTAGTGGTGGAGTCGGGCAGAAAGCTGGATAAAGCTCGGATGATCCGTTTCGACGAGAGGACGGGATATTTTGCGTCCACAGATCTTGGCAGGACAGCCAGTCATTTCTACATAAAGTACAACACTATGGAGGTGAGATGTGTACGAGTGTATAGAGCGAGCCATTGGCTGCATGCAGTATTTCATTCTCAAAGAAAACATGATGGTTAACTTGGCAAAAAACTAACACTGTACGACATTTTAAAAAGACAAATTATTGCTTTAGTCCACAATTTTAAGTCTTTTATTCAGCAAGGACACAAAAGTGACAGTGAATAAAGTTATAATATTACAAAGGATTTATGTTTCAAATAAATGCTTTGCTTTTGAACTTTCTATTCATCAAATAAATCTGAAAAAAAAGTATAATGTTTTCCACAAAAATATTGCGCAGCACAACTGTTTGCAACATTGATAATAATCAGAAATGTTTCTTGAGCATCAAATCAGCAGATTAGAGTGATTTTTTTATTCAGCAAGGATACTTTAAATTGATCAAACGTGCAGTAAAGACATTTATAATATTGCAAAATATTTATATTTTAAATATTCTTTCTATTCATTAAAGTATCCTGCCGAAAAATAAATAAATGTATAATTTTCCATAAAAATATTGCTCAGCACAACTGTTTTCAACATTGATAATAATCATAAATGTTTCTTGAGCATCAAGTCAGCAGATTAGAGTGATTTCTGAAGGATCATGTGACACTGAAGACTGGAGTAATGATGCTGAAAATGCAGCTTTGATTGGCTTAATGTATATTAAATGCATATTTAATATTCTTTCTTTACATTCCACAGACGTTCAATGAGCTTTTCAGCGCGCAGAAGACCGAAGCAGATATTCTGAGCATCGTTTCAAAAGCTGAAGAGTTTGAGCAGATCAAGGTGAGAGGTCGTCGATTCCACACACAGAAAACGGCTGTATGTTGGTCTTCAGTAACGGGTAAACGGAGTGTGTGTGTGACGCACAGGTCCGGGACGAGGAGCTGGAGGAACTGGAGAAGATGTTGTGTGATTTCTGTGAGCTTCCAGCGGCTGGAGGAGTGGAGAACGGTTACGGGAAGATCAACATCCTCCTGCAGACGTACATCGGGCGCGGGGAAGTGGACAGCTTCTCCCTCATCTCTGACCTGTCTTATGTAGCGCAGGTGAGACACTAACATCATATGTGCTTTAAAAGTGGCTTACACATCGAGAAAATAAACATGCAAAGTCATATGCAACTGCACATCAATTACGGGAGATTGTGTTTAGAGTCGTGTCTGAAATAATCACAATGTTTCTCCAATTCTGACCAAATTTTCATCATTTCAATGGGAATCGACGCAATGAAGAGTTTTCCTTGGCGGAGAAGCTTAATTATGCGAGTCGAGTTCAATTCTGGTGAATTTTGTAAATTAGCTGAAGATCCACAATGGACGAGATGCTCATTCAGCAAGTTTTGCAAAACACTGTAAGAAAAACAGTCTCAGCTTTCAAATTCTGTCCATTTTATCACCAAATTCCAACAATAAATGGCCTGGTTTTGACGCTCTTAAATGTGACCGATCGCTGTATCGCCTCAGTTCAAGCAGCAGCGCGAGTCTTTTCTTTCACTTTAATACTAATTATATCTAGAAAAACATGCATGAATATAAGAATCTTATTTACTGTTAATTATATGTATGTTTGAATATATTTGCCATTTAAGAAGTGTTGATGAAAACTACCTTATGTGCAACTGAGTTGTATACAAACATTTCTGCTTTTATTTGAGTGTAAATATTATATCTGGAAATAAATATCAGTTGAATATAATAGCTCTGTTGTTAATTGTAACCTCTAATATCATAGTGTGCCAAATGAGCGGGTTCCCTGGATAGTTTCCAGCATTATTTGGGAGAGATTTTTTTCCTTTAAGAAACATCAAACTATCACCCAATATCATTCTGATTAGAAATGTAGTATCGGTGCATCTCTACATTTGACACCACCAATAAAAAATAAAAAAGCACCATTATTAAAGTGATTTGTTGCCTAGATTGTTTGACATTTGAAGCCTAAAAAGCTTAATATGCATAAATTTAGGTCTGGATTACGCCAACAATATGATGGTTCTTTTGTGATCGTGGCACATTTAAAAAAGCGTTGAATTGAACTCAATTGTGGATTAAATTTGAGAGCTGCAGAGATGAATGGACTGCGTTTATGGTGATGTCTATTTCCATTGCCGTTGTATGGAAAAGATCCATGAAAAAAAGAAAAAACGCATGCTTCAAGCAACACAAGGACTAAATTGTGAGTGGAGTATTTTGTGTTGTGTGTGACTGCGAGGTTAGGATGGGATGTGCTCTGTGGAAGACATCCATGATATCTGCCATTCCATTACAACCGCTTCCATGTGCTCAGATAGTTGAAATCTCTCTGAGAAATTCCCTCTTTGCTCCTAATCCGGCTGATTTCAGATGTGCAGCTGGGATCCGGCAGTGGGAGGCATTTCCGTGTCAAACGTTTGTTGATTTTAAATCCAGACCTTCTCTAATGCTCGGGTCTGAGATCTCTCTCTCCGGCACTCTTCATGGATTTCAGATGTACATGTTTAGATATATACACACACACACACACACACACACAATGATTCTTTGGATGGTTTTTGCATCTGTTCAGGGATCTTCCCGTCGTTCAGCTGAAGATTGAATAGAACAGACTCGGTTCTGAGCGAATGGTTCTTTGGAGCCAGTTATTTTTTTAATGATTCAGTCGAACTGATTCACCAAGCATTTGTAAATCGACTGAGTATAAGTAAAAGGTTGAGTGACTTGCGCTAGACAATATAGCAAAGAAAAAAATATATAATTTATAATTTTGCTCTTTCCCCACCATTTACGAGATTTATGTCATTTATGACACGTTTACTTCAAAAAGTATTTTTCTCAGCTTTTTGTTCAATGTTTTTTTTTTTTTTGGTAAAACCTTTTTTTTTTTTAAGCAATGGCTTTGTTCTTTCTCTGTTCTTGTACATATTCATACCAACAAAATATTCTGGTGATCATGAACGTTTTGTGAATATAATCAAAAATGCGGGCGCAACTTTTTTTTTTGTAAACACTGGCAGGGAAAGAGTTAATAATCTTTTTGTGTTGCAGGCTTTCAGTGATATTCAAAATCATAATATTTATGGATTTGCTCTTTTTTTTTCCAGTGGAACCACAATTTGGACCACAATTTCAGCAACTAATGCAAGAAGTATTCAGATTTTTTTTATTTTTAAATCATCTGAAGATATAATGCCATATTCCAGATGTTGTAAATATATAATTTACAAATATTTTCTTCTTCTACCCCTAAAATACACAATTTATAAATTTATTCCGATTGATTTTAATCCTTCCCTCTGGTAATTTTGACCCGTAAAATATATAAAAAATATTGAGTGTTCATTCTGAGAGGTCGAAGACCTCAGGACTTTAGTCGCACTTGCAGGAATACACAAAAAAACTATTTATGTATTATGTACTTATGAAATCTAGTACTTTAAAGGTAAATAAGAGAAAAAAAAAGCTTTCTGGACAAAAAAATTAAGAATAATTTTAGGGCTTCGAGCCATTTTGACCCGCGAGGGAAGGATTTGTTACAAAACGCGAGGGAAGGATGAAGGTTAAGTAGTGATAATAGCAAACTCTTTTCTCAAGCATTCAAAACACTGTTGTGTAATTAAATCTTTAAAAACTCTCCAAACTAAAGATAATGATTTTTCACCCCTGACCGCACAACCCTAAAGATTCCCAGTGCTCTTTGCAACAGATCAGTCCACAAACCTCATTTGAAGTTGAAAGCTGTGCGTTTAGTGTGCTGTGCTTCGAGTGCATGATGGGATGGTTCTGCTGGGTGTCGGATGAAAGACTCTCGTGGCCTGTTAAACATCAGCATCTGGGTCAGCAGGTGTTTGTCCTCGCATTCGTTCATTTCTGCTCAATCCATCAGTGACACACCGGATCAGTCCATCATAGCAGTCAGATCTATGAGTGAACGTGCACCTTATAGATCAAAGTAATGTAGGATTCTCTAAGCCATCTGAGCATAACTCACTCTCGACCCATCAAACATACAGACACTGCGCTGTGATCTACACCGACAGCAGTCAGAGCAAACCCACATTAGTTATTCCATAAAATGTGTTCTAGATAATGAACTAAATTTAAAAGAGCCCTTTAAAAGCTGTATCCCATAAGAGAATTGTATATGACAAATCTGTTTAAAATGACACTCTCCCATTAGGCAAGCTGTTTTATAAGGTTATCCACTGCCAAGTATCCGTCATTGAGTTCCTCAACCAGCTGAAAACCTCTCACTTTATTTCAGTATCTCTTATTAACTCTTTCCCCGCCATTGACGGACATTTCCGACTTCCCGTGTTTTCACTGTTATACTGTAGGGGGCGCTGTTACACATCTTCTGATAGATTACTGAATCTCCTGATCCTGTGTGTGTGCGTGCATCACGTGTTCAGTCGATAGGTATGCGTGTTTGAATATATCTGTGCGCAGGCGTGTAGTCCTTCACAAATCAACCCTCAACAAACTACTTGTCTGCCCTTAAAAATGTATAATACATAATTTTTTGTCGCGTCTGCGTATCCTCGTGAACCGGAAATATCCTGACAACGTTTTATCAGTACAGAGGTAAAGGGAAGGAGGCCTTCACAAGGGAGAGACTAGTTGACACTTCAGGACTGCGTTGTCGTCGTGTCCAGGCGCAGGTCCTTCATCAGATCTGGATACGGCCTGGATCCGGCGGGGTGCGGTAAACCTCGGGATAAACAGAGAGACTAATATAAGCGTAGACGCCATCCTTCTTATGATGTAACGAGTACATCAGGATTTATGGGAAGTGTTCCCAGTTCCGGCTGATCTAAACTATGCAGCCTAACATTGAATTATAGAAGTTTATAATGTGCTATGCGTATGCTAGGTCAAAGAGATGTGTTTTTAGTCAGACAGACTGTGTCTGCTTCCCGGACAATGTTAGGAAGATTGTTCCAAAGTTTTGGTGCTAAATAGGAAAAGGATCTACCGCCAGCAGTCGATTTTGATATTCTAGGTATTATCAACTGGCAGAATTTTGAGATCGCAATAGACGTGAAGGACTATAATGCGTTAAGAGCTAGCTCAAGTACTGGGGAGCTAAACCATTTAGTGCTTTGTAAGTAATCAGCAATATTTTAAAATGTATACGATGTTTAATAGGGAGCCAATGCAGTGTTGACAGAACCGGGCTAATATGGTCATACTTCCTGGTTCTAGTAAGAACTCGAGCTGCTGCGTTTTGGACCAGCTGTAGTTTGTTTATTAAGCGTGCAGGGCAACCACCCATAATAGCATTACAATAATTTAGCCTTGATGTCATGAACGCATGAACCAATTGTTCTGCATTTTTCATTGAGCATATGATGTAATTTAGATATATTTTTAAGATGAAAAAATTTGGTTTTACGGATACTAGACACGTGAATTTCAAATGAAAGATTGGTATCAAAGAGCACACCCAGGTTCCTAACTGACGACGAGGACTTGACAGAGCAGCCATCAAGTGTTAGACAGTATTCTAGGTTATTACGTGAGCAAGTTTTTTGTCCAATAAT
>JAPDVR010000018.1:4370265-4422765 GCA_026230005.1 Gila orcuttii
TATAAGGCATGTGTTGTTTGGTCATGTGGTTTCCATGGAAACACTAGTGTCCAGTTTCTTGGCTGTGTTGTTCGGGCTTGTCCTCACTCTCACGGCTCTTCTGGTCCGGTGTTGAACAGGTTCACGGGTCGGTGGGAGAGCCCTGGTGGTTATGGGTAGAGGATCCCATCAACGACCACATCTACCACTCCGAGTACTTCCTCCTGCAGAAAAAACAGGTACACCAGCAAACCCTCAGAGCCACATCATGTTCAATTACACGCCTCACCTTTAAACGTGACGTAACGTCGATATCGGGCGGAAACCCGGATCTATAAAAACACTACTCTTCAATCAGGGTTTGTACAAGGTGCTTTTTGAAATTTAAGTCAAGTCACCTTTATTTATATAGCGCTTTTTACAATACAGATTGTATCAAAGCAGCTTTACAGAGACAACAGGAAAATAATGTTGTAATAATATTGTTAAATATAATATGAAATGTCCCCAACTAAGCGAGCCAAAAGCCAATGGTGACAGTGGCAAAGTCCTGCAAAACCTTTGAAAACAGCCATATTTATGAAAAGGTACTTGAAAGTGCTTGAATTATTGAAAGACAATAAATGTGAAGTTAGTGTTTACTTTTATTGATTAAACAATATTTTCATGCAAAATGAACGCTGCAGCCCATCTGATACAGATATAGAGCATTTCGCATGGCTATGAGTGTGATATTCCTCAAATCCAAGTATATGATACAGCTTTCATTCTTCAGGTCAATCATATATTCATGGAGGAAAAAATCTGTTTGAATAAGGAAAGTGATGTCTTTGTCATAGTATTCTTTCAATGGTTAAAGTTACCACAGTCATTGCATGCACTGCACTTTATTGGTACCATTTTGTTTTATTAGTTTATTTTTAAACGAATAAAAACAGTGTTTTTATTTATGTAGTTACCTTTTTAAAAATTTGAAATATAATAAAGACATTGTTTGATAAGTGAGATCTCTAATTGTAGTCCTTGAAAACCAAAAAAATAAATAAAAAAAATAGTGCTTAAAGTCTCTGAAAGTCCAGGAATTTAATTTTACAGTATCTGTACTGTACGAACCCTGTCAATGGAAAAACAGTGTTTTTAAATAATTTAACACTGTGTTGTCAAAGTTGATATTGTGGCTTTAGACACTGTGTCATTATACAGTATTATTAACATTTGACCAAAATCAAGCTTAAATGGAGGTTTTTGACCTGGGAATGTAAGTAAACTTTATTTATATAGCACCTTTCACTACTCCATCATTAGAACATCATCTGAGGCAGTAAGTGCACCGCATTACGTTTTCATCAGCTTACAGGTTATAAAGTTCACTGTAGTTATACTGTATGTGGCTGCTCAGTGTTTCCTCTCAATTGGACAAAATCTCATTGTATAAAAGCTGAAGTGCTTTCAACAGGCTATTTAAGACAGTATGTTAAACAAATGCTAGACAAAGAACTTTTATCTGCTCATCAAATACATCAAATATTAGCCTTATAATGTTTCTTGAGTAAAGAAAACACTGTACGTATTCAAAAAATCAGTTATTTATTTACCCTTGCAAACAAGCAGAGACTATCCAAATTGTGTTCAATAGAGGTGGGTGGAGTTATGAGGTTTGACTGACAGCTTGAGGAGCCAATGAGGAGACACAAGGTTCAGTCACAAGCGCTTTTAAATCATTTCATTGGTTAAATATTTGCAGGCATAAAGGGTGACCAATAGTAATGATTTATGAAAAAAAATGGAGAAACGAGGTTTCTGCCCGACAGTGACGATATCCGGTTTTGTTATTGTTAAAACTTTAGAATTAAAACTATTAAAAATGGTTAATTAATTGAAGTTAAGGTCAAATAAAAAAATATACAAATATTAGATAAAACTTAAAGAAGTTGCTCTGGCAACTAACTGAAATAAAATGATTTTAAGTACTAAAATGGCTAAAACTGAAATAAAAATGAATTAGAGCTACAGTAAATAGAGATATTTTTAAACAAAATAATAAAAATGACAAAAACACATAACAAAATTACTAAAAATGTATCCGGTATCATCCGCCTCCAGTTATTTTTAGCTGTATACAACTTCTCATTAAACTGCTTGATATTGCAAACTGCTATTTTTTACTATATTATTTTAATGTAAGTAGTACAAACACACTGGTTTGTAGCACAAATAGTTATTCTTCTAGTTATTTACCTGTAGTGGCTAATGAGTTGAAAGTTTCACACACTCACATTTAACTGGATAATGCTAATATAACACTGACTATCTGCACAAAAAATCCTCAATTTCAAAAGCAAGTGTGATTTTCTTGAGTAACGGATGTGATTAGCTGCTGGACAGTGTGTTTCGGCGAGCTGAAGATAATCACATGTTCTCTGTCAGGTGTTGAGTGGAGAGCCTCAGCAGGTGGTCTTCACCATTCCCATCTTTGAGCCCATGCCTTCCCAGTATTACATCCGAGCCGTGTCTGACCGCTGGCTGGGCTCTGAAGCGGTGTGTATCATCAACTTCCAGCACCTCATTCTGCCTGAGAGACACCCCCCACACACAGGTGTGTCACACACACACACACACACACACACACACACACCTGAGACAAGCTGTCAGCAACAATCCTCCTGCAGACACTTTATTCCTTATTTAGAATTAATCACTTTAAATTAGCGATGCACCGATATGAACATTTTGGCCGATAACCGATAATTCTTTATATTTGAAAGCCGATAACCGATATATTGTCCGATAAATCTAAATCCAAATTTTTATATAATTTTTGAGAGCCTGATTACAAAAAGCAAAAGTCTTACCATTAAAAGCCATGTCTCAAGCACACAATTATAATATTTTCATTATAATTTTATGTAGCTTATATGACTGTATTGAACTGTATTTTCCTTTTTGAAGTGATTTCGATCATATTTCAAGCAATTGAAAAGCATCATGTTGAACAGTGTGCATCTGAAGTGTCTCAGCAATGTCGGTGACATTAAAAATGAACATATATCGGCTGATACTGTTATGGTGCCGATATATCGGTCATCCCTACTTTAAATGCTGTGTGGAATGAGTCAAATGTTCATTAGGCCTATATAGACAGTATCATGTTTCAGCATTTTAAGTGCTAGTCTGTTATTTTTTATTGCCGTTCAAATTGGAAATGTCAAGTTTTTTCAGAATTCCCTGCTGTTTCTTGACAAACAACAATTCTGAAATTTTATTAAATGGAGTAAGTGACACAAAAGTCTTTGACGTAATTACAAATTAGGGTTTTTGCTGCAAGCTTTTGTTTCAGAGGACTATATGTGAGCGGGGCTTCTGATATTTTGGTCTCTAGATATGTCTCGTATTAAAGGCACTTTACTATTTTTTTTTAATCTTTTAAATTACAGATTTTACGATAGGATCCCCTTGTGCTGTTGAAAATCCTTTGCCTAATTGACTTATTAAATACTTAAAAGATTAAGATCTTTTTGGATCTGATTGACCGTAGGCCTCAGTGATCTGAGTTTATGCACTTCAGTGTTTGAGTGAAAAAAATTTCACTAAAGCTTATTCACCTCAAAAAAGAAAAAAAACTGAAGTGCATAAAATAACCATTGAAATAACACAAGTTGATAAAGATTTAATCCAATATTTGGCAATAACACAAAACAACAAGAGATTTTTTCCAAAAAATAGAAAAATTATCTCTTTTTTTTGCGGAAGTTGTTCCCCTGTGAGAGCAAATTCAGTAAGTTTTAGTCCAATACGATTACATTAACTAGCATTTTCAGGTAAAAGAAAATCATCTCTGGGTCAAAATGGCTGGAACACAATGAGAGGATTAAAAAGATTGTGTAATGTATACAGTGTTTCATTCCACACAAGAAGCAGTGCGACCCGGGACAACTCACAGGAATCGCATCACACACCGGTCGTGTCATTCTGTACTAGAGATCTGCAGGGCTTTACACCGAAGCCCGAACCCAACATCGTTTGACCCGACTGGTACTGAGTCAAAACACGAACCCCAAACCGTCGCTGTAAAGATGTACCTGTACTCCTGCTGCCATAAGCCAACACAGCTTTGCAAGACCTACACTGCACTTTATTGGTTGAAACCAGATAATATCATATAATAACGTTTTTTAAAAAACATTTAAATAAACAAAATGAGTATGATGTAATGTTTTATTTGATAGCAGCCTACCTTTGACAAAGCTGATTTCTGAAAGACGCAAGAGAAATGTGGTTATTGATTTACGTTTTGAGTTTTCACTCGTGTATCATATTGCCTCTCGAGGATTAACACATTTAAATATACATATCAAATAGTAGAAAATGTTAATGATGCAGTATTTTATTGATAGTACTCTTGATGAAGCTCTGATTTCTGAGAGAGGCATTGGCACGGCAGCTCTGTTTGATTTGTGCCTTGCTCAGTTTACACTCATTCACTTCACACACGTATTATTTAGTCATTTTAGAGGTTTATGTCCCCTGGCTCACCTATTATCCAGAAAACCTACTATTCTGTATAATTCGCTGCAGTGCAGCTTTCCCTGCATCATTCGGCACTGTAATACGTTTTCCCTCAGTCATTGTTTACCTTATCGTACTCGAAAGAGCGCACAAGAGCAGGAACACAACTGCAAAACAGTTCTGTTAATATATCAATTATATATAAACATGCGTCCGCTCTCTTGCACTCTTTCAGCCACAGGACAGCAGACGGCATGCAATGCAAACCTTAACTACATATATCATCAAATATATATATATATATTTACATATAGTTCTTCTTAGTTACAAACCCGAACCTAAAGATATTCATGAAATATTAATCCGAACCCAACCTGAAACCCACAAGCTCTTCGGGACCCGTCGGGCTTGGGTCGTGTATTGACTTTTAATCATCATACAGGCTAAAGATCACAATAATGAACAAAGTGTAGTCAATGAGTAGAGATGAAACAGAATGAAAAATTTATATCACGATTATAATGTCCAAAATAATTACTCTTGCAACAATGGCATGATTTTAAATTAAAATGTTGGTTGGGTGACTTACAACATAAAATGTAACATCTACTAAAATGCACTCACGTACTAAATGTTTAAATAAAGTTCTGACAAAAACGTTTTATAAAATGATAAACCTCACATTTCTATGGAAGCTTGTTTCTTCCATGGAATAAAAACTAAAAGAGGTAATCGTGACTTTATCTCACAATTCTGACTTTGTTTTCCTTTGCATCTGTGAGTTTATATCTGACCATTATGAGATAACAAGTCTGATTTGCCAGATTTTAATCTGTTCTGTTTAATTCCAGAGCTCTTGGATCTCCAGCCGTTGCCTGTGACTGCACTGGGAAACAGGGAATACGAGAGTCTATACAAGTTCACGCACTTTAATCCCATTCAGACGCAGATCTTCCACACGCTGTACCACACGGACACTAACGTCCTGCTGGGAGCTCCCACCGGCTCCGGGAAAACCATCGCTGCAGAGTTGGCCATCTTCAGGGTCTTCAACATGTACCCCACCTCCAAGGTCGTGACCTCTGCTGTGTGTCTTGTGTAGGGTTGGGTATCGTTGAATTTTAAGTAATTAAAAAAGAACAATTAAAAAATAGCAATAGTAACAAATAGATACAACTGAACAAAGATACTATTGAAATAAACAGTGTTTTAATATATTCAGGTACAGAAACTGTAATCAACATCCAAGGTCGTGACCTCTGCTGTGTGTCTGGTGTAGGGTTGGGTATCGTTGAATTTTAACGATTTCGATTCCGTTTATTGATTCCGATTCTTATCGATTCCTAATTTCAATTCCAATAAAGTAAAAAAAAAAAAAAACTTAATTTAGTCTTATTGCAAAACATTTTAATTTAAGCTTTATATTATGAACGAAAATCAACAGGCTAAAGAACACTTACACAAGGAACTTCTGCCTATGATTTAAAAATATCATAGCAAAACAACTAGCCTAACTTAAATAAATTTCACGCATTATTAAAGACAAGTAAACACTAAAAAAATAGCAACAGCAACAAATAGATACAACTGAACAAAGATACAATTGAAATAAACAGTGTTTTAAAATTTTCAGATATAGAAATGTTCGGTTTCTATATCTGAAAATTTTAAAACACTGTTTATTTCAATTGTATCTGTTCAGTTGTATCTATTTGTTGCTATTTTTTTATTGTGCTTACTTGTCTAATCAAATGTAATATAACACTGCACTTTATAAATAAAATATACATTACAAATATACAAAAGTTATTAAGTCAAGAACGAGTGAATTTTCTCTTCGTCTTTTGTTGTTTGATTAGTGTTATTATAGAGACGGCAGCAGGAATATTAGGCTGCTGTCACTTTAAGAGTTGCATGGATCTTATATTGTAACACATGCCTGAAAACAGTCTCGCGCTTGAATGGTTTAAAATCACATTAAAATCACATTTTCTGTGCGCATGTTTTGGATGTGTGTGCAGAACTTAAAACAGTCATCTCACGCTTGAATTGATTAAAGGGGTCATGAACCAGCTTTTTAAAAAATGTTATATTGTTGTCTGAGGTCAACTTATGACGTTCGCTTGGTTTTTACATTCAAAAACATCAAAATGAATAAGTAATAGGCTATTTTCTACCCTAGTTTTGAGCCTTGCTCAAAAACGCTCTGTTTTTATGGGCGTCTCGCATTGAAGACTTGGAAGTAAACGCCCACTGCTGTGAGTGGATAACAGTTTTGCATATTATAAGGAGTTTCAACTCACTCGTCAGTAACGATTAGACTGATACACATGTACACATAATTATTAGATATCAAACGATCTGTAACAATGCAATACTAGCCTATCAGATTATTATTATTTTTTAAATAAAAATTTTACTCACATAAGTGTGTTGCACCATTCCTGTCGGATCCAATATAGAAGGCACAGCACCGTTTTCTAATCTTAATCGGTCTGCAAATCCAGTCTCGACCTGTGTCTTGTTTACAAAACAATCCTCAGTGAAATGAAGCGAACAAACGGACAATGTTTTACCCACATCAGCTGGAACGTCATTAAAAATAAAGTTTAACCAAGCATTCCTATTGGAATCCAGAGGAAGCTTATGCAGCGACTGTCTTCTTCCACAACCAGGCACTGCACAATATTTTGTAAATGTCATGTTTATTGCTCGGTAGCTCGATCCGGTTTGTCATCACGAGGTAGGCCCATGTTATTTAGCTATGCCTGTAATGCGCGAATCGGTGGGCGGGGCTAAAGTAGCCGTGTTGAAGTAGGCGTTGATCTTCTTCAGCGGGGGTGGTGTTTTATCCTCTTTGACGTCATAGTTCCCCACTTTGAAAAACGAGTCGTTTGCTGAGCCTGGTGTCAATAAAAGCATTTATTGGTCTAACAAGGACGTTTTCAGTTCTGAAATTTACAGGATATTCTTATAATATGATGACCTCTTAGATGTCAAAAGCTCAAGGAAAATTTGATTTCTCAGTTCATCACCCCTTTAAAGTCATATTGTAATGCTCACAAAGGAATTGATAAGAGGAATCTAAATTAAAATTTTATAACAAGTATCCTATTCCCAACCCTAGTTAGGGCGTAGTTTTAGTTCCTATGACACGGTTTAACGGTCATGTATCCGTGTGAACAGGTGGTCTACATCGCTCCTCTCAAAGCTCTGGTCCGAGAGAGGATTGAGGACTGGAAGATCAGAATCGAAGAGAAACTCGGGAGGAAGTGAGAGTGTTTATAGATTCTTCTGGCAAATATGTATCTGTTATTATACCCTGACCTTTATTTGCTCATTATCATCCTCGGTGTCTCCAGGGTGGTTGAGTTAACAGGTGACGTTACTCCAGACATGCGGGCCATAGCGCAGGCGGACCTGATCGTCACGACTCCAGAGAAATGGGATGGAGTGAGCCGGAGCTGGCAGAACCGCAGCTATGTGCAGAAAGTGGCCATTCTCATCATAGACGAGATCCATCTCCTGGGTAAACGCCCTGATACACGCCGCCTTCCTTCTTGCTGAGGGATAAAATTAGTTTGATATGCCTGAACATTTCAAGGGTGTAATCCATCAGCCGGAAACTGAAGCCTCGCGGGGGCCGCCATTGTCGCAGACCATCACCTGCTGTTAGCATTACATTGACTCCCATTCATTTTGGCGTCACTTTGACAGCGAATAACTTTACATCTGAAGCGTCCAAAGACTTCATTTGTCCATTATTTATTTCTAAAGAAACACGACAATGTATAAAAGGCTCCATTACTTTGTATCTTACGTTATGGCCCCGTAGAAGCTGTTTTTGTAAAAAAAGGGAAATGCCTCATAACCACGCGACTCTCTGTCGCACAGTAGAGAAATTACCGTATAGACAGGAGGAGAAGCTCACAAGCAATCTTTTACTGTCTATGAGGCAATCGGGGGGACATGGAGGCATAAAGTTAAGGGAGAAGCCCATAGATAGAGAGTCCATAAAAGCAACGGGACAAAATATTTCAACAACGTTTTTGAGGAATTGGAAATAATTCAGTATGTGGCACAGCTACTAGAAGATTTACAACTGTCAGACAGGTTGCTCACGTCACATCTACATCATCAAGCTCAGTTTGAGCCTGCGCAGTCGCTCAGCCATCAGGAAGTAAATGCTTCTAAGGGCTTCAGTTTTCAAGGGCTTCAGTTTTCTCAGTTGAAATCAAGGAGGTCGCTGTGTCCATTTCTTTTAGTGTCTATGGAACATTCAGACGCCACCCACGCTGATGACGTTTAGATGAATATGTAAATATGTGCTGCACGCTTTCCTCTCAATAAAACAATAAACGCACAACAAAAATGACAGCGGTGAGAAAACAGCAGTTCAGAAAGCATCTGATCAGAGGGATGTGGATATGTTTGCACCATATGTCACATTTATTTATTAAGCATTTTATATAGTTGATTTATTTAAAGGTGCACCGTGTAATTTTTAGCAGCATCTAGTGGTGAGGTTGCAAATTGCACCCAACAGAAGTTACGGTGGCCGACAGGAAGTGATGTCGTCGTCTGAGACAGCAGAGCCAGTTCAGCAATGAGGTTTCTTTACAAAGATAAATGAAGAAATTAAGTTGACTTAATTATTCAGTAAAACGATACGTTATTGCGAATATTATTGTTACTTGTTCATCATTGTGTCAGTGTTTTATTCTCTGACTTTAGCTAGCTAGTTTGCACGAAGAACAACATAGTGACGAAACATGTTTGTCCGTTCAGGGCCACCGTAGAAACATTTGAATGTAAGGGGACCCGTGGTGTGTGTAGATAGAAATGGCTCATTCTAAGGAAATACAAACATAACGGTTCATTATGAAAGGTCTTTATACACCACTGAAAACATATTTATGTATATGAGATTGCATTTCTATCTACAGAGCCTCCTAAATATTACACAAAGCAAGCAGCTTTACAGTATTAAACATTAAAAAAACATGCCAGTGTCGCTTTCAATTAGTAGTACTGGTTCAGTTATATTTTAAAGCAGCTCTCCAGTGTGTTCATGTTTTTACTAGCGTCTGACCTCGACAGACTGAACAGAAGAAATGAACCGGAGAAGATTTCCATGTCAAAGTAGGCGGAGCCTCAGAGTCACACACACCTTTTACATCATCATCGCCACAGAGTGATGGTAGATGACGAATAGATCGAAGATGTACTTTTCTGGAAAGTTCGCTTTGGCAAGCTGATTTTGTTCGAAATGACGCCACACTAGTTAATTCTTCGGTTTATTTGAAGTATTTCTGAGCCTTGAAGTTTCTGCGACACTAGTGGCACCTCGAAGAATTACAAAAATACAGCATGTTTTGCTGTACAGCACGTGATGCTTCCCCCGACTCATTCATCCCAATCACAGCCCAACATCACTGATGCTCTTGTGTCTGAATGTTAGCAAATCCCAGCATCCATGATCCAACATCTAGTGGAAAGCTTTCCCAGAGGAGTGATAGACAGGCAATTTAGTTTAAAGGTACATGGTGCAGATTTAAAATAATATTTATGTTTGGGTTTTTTTTGTGTGTGTGTGTGATGGCATTTCATTTTTTGTTTGAAAGTGGAGAAACAAACATTTCACCTGTAACATTTCACCTGTGAGCCTAGTTTTATTTTACATGTACTTGTTGAAGATTTCATTTCAAAACCATGGCCATTAACAGTGGTTTGTTTGCCCTTTGATCCAGAATAATAGTTATTATTAATAGTAGTTAAACTATATTGATTGATTGATTTTTTTTTTACCCTTTTGTTTAAAATACAAAATACGATACATCTTTGCACCATACATTAAAAGAAACAAAACAAAGTCAGGATAACACAATAAAGCCCTGGGGACAGAGCAAGCGGCAACAAATCAAGCATTAATCATCACATCCATATATATATATATATATATATATATATATATATATATATATTAAATAGAGCCATCAAGACAAAACCATAAAATATTGTCATACTAAGGCTGACATCTGAGCCATTTTTTCAGTGCCAGCTTAAAACCTACTAAACTTCTGGTCATCTTTAGATTTCCTGGCAACCTGTTCCACAAGCTTTATATACTATATAACTTTATTTTATACAACTATATAACTAATAGTCAAACTATTATTCTACATCAAAGGGCGAACACACAACTGTTAATGGCCATGGTTTTGAGATTAAATCTACTTCAAGCACATATAAGTCTGGTGTTCAGGTGTCCACACATGCTTGCCTGTGTAGTAAAGCTTCTAGCAGTGTGTTAAAGTCAAGGACCTTCATGTAAATGAGTTAAACAGCTTCAGTCCTGAACCGTGTGTAGTTGGATGAGATGATAATACCCCTCTATACACGAGTATCTGCATGTATTTACACACATGTAGGGAAGGTTCTTGATTTAATAGACTGATTAAAGAGCCTCCTTCGAGACACTTATTCTTGAAGGATGAATTATTTTGGTACACACAATTCAGGGCATAAAAGGAGGTCTGTTCTCAAAAGGCCTGCATTAGTTTTATTATTTTATCCAGACCTACATTAATGTTTATATACATGTAAAATAAAACTAGGCTCACAATGCGAACAATTGCAGCCATCGCACACACAAAGAAAATGCATAAATATTATTTTAAATCTGCACCATGTAACTTTAAACCTAAATTATCTGTCTATTGGCCACACAACCAAAACTTCAAATTAGTTCCAAATGGCATTAATCCAAGTCTTCTGAAGAGACACGATTGCTTTAACTCATGAACAGCCTTTAATTCACATATAAACATTAGCACCTTTCACACATAAAGCCTTAAAGTCCCCCTGTAGTCAATAACTGTATCCCTTAAAACTCATCTTTGATCACCAAAATGAGTTTTTTTTCCTTGAAAAAAAAAATTTTCATGCCTTAAAATAGTTTGCATGTAACTCGACACTCTTGCCTCATTTAGTATTCGCCTTTTTATGAATATGAAAATGAGCCCCGCCTCCACTCACTCACTCAGAGATCCACTCGTTGACGATCACACGTTGATCTGATTGGTTACAAGATAGTTTGTGACGTCAGAAACACCAGCGATTTCAAACCGTGTTTTTGAGACTGTCTTTGGTTCACTGCAGTTTTAAGCAGAAAATACTCAGCAATGCTGTCGACTTATGAATTTACACATGGTTTGTCTTAAAACGTATTAAAAACACCACATAGACATATAAACAACATTAAAAGCTGGATTTTCACCACAGGGGGATTTTAACTTGTAAATTACGTTTGAGAGATCATGATTCATGTGTGAGCAGGACCTTTTCCAAAAAGCCAGTAAATAATTTCAAATAATAGTGTATAAAAATGGTGTTTTTACAGTTTTTGCGTTTCGTTTGCCTTCACAGGCGAGGACCGAGGGCCGGTTCTTGAGGTCATTGTGTCCAGAACCAACTTTATCTCATCACACACCTCAAAATCAGTCCGTGTGGTGGGACTCTCTACAGCGCTGGCTAATGCTCGGGATCTAGCCGACTGGCTGGGCATCGGACAGGTTACAAACCACTGCAACACACACCCTTCCAACCTTCACATACACACCCTCCCAACCTTCACATACACACCCTGCCAACGTCACAACACACAACCATCTCAACCTTCACATACACACCCTTCCAAACTTCACATACACACAACCATCTCAACCTTCACATACACACACCCTCCCAACGTCACAACACACAACCATCTCAACCTTCACATACACACACCCTTCCAACCTTCACATACACACCCTTCCAACCTTCACATACACACCCTCCCAACCTTCACATACACACCCTCCCAACGTCACAACACACAACCATCTCAACCTTCACATACACTCCCTTCCAACCTTCACATACACACAACCATCTCAACCTTCACATACACACAACCATCTCAACCTTCACATACACACACCCTCCCAACGTCACAACACACAACCATCTCAACCTTCACATACACACACCCTCCCAACGTCACAACACACAACCATCTCAACCTTCACATACACACACCCTCCCAACGTCACAACACACAACCATCTCAACCTTCACATACACTCCCTTCCAACATTCACATACACACAACCATCTCAACCTTCACATACACACACCCTCCCAACCTTCACATACACACCCTCCCAACGTCACAACACACAACCATCTCAACCTTCACATACACACACCCTCCCAACGTCACAACACACAACCATCTCAACCTTCACATACACACACCCTCCCAACGTCACAACACACAACCATCTCAACCTTCACATACACACACCCTCCCAACGTCACAACACACAACCATCTCAACCTTCACATACACTCCCTTCCAACATTCACATACACACAACCATCTCAACCTTCACATACACACACCCTCCCAACCTTCACATACACACCCTCCCAACGTCACAACACACAACCATCTCAATCTTCACATACACACACCCTTCCAACCTTCACATACACACCCTTCCAACCTTCACATACACACAACCATCTCAACCTTCACATACACACACCCTCCCAACGTCACAACACACAACCATCTCAACTTTAACATACACACACCCTCCCAACGTCACAACACACAACCATCTCAATCTTCACATACACACACCCTTCCAACCTTCACATACACACCCTCCCAACCTTCACATACACACCCTCCCAACCTTCACATACACACCCTCCCAACGTCACAACACACAACCATCTCAACCTTCACATACACTCCCTTCCAACCTTCACATACACACAACCATCTCAACCTTCACATACACACACCCTCCCAACGTCACAACACACAACCATCTCAACCTTCACATACACACACCCTCCAAACGTCACAACACACAACCATCTCAATCTTCACATACACACACCCTCCCAACGTCACAACACACAACCATCTCAACCTTCACATACACACCCTCCCAACCTTCACATACACACCCTCCCAACGTCACAACACACAACCATCTCAATCTTCACATACACACACCCTTCCAACGTCACAACACACAACCATCTCAATCTTCACATACACACACCCTTCCAACGTCACAACACACAACCATCTCAACCTTCACATACACACACCCTCCCAACGTCACAACACACAACCATCTCAACTTTAACATACACACACCCTCCCAACGTCACAACACACAACCATCTCAATCTTCACATACACACACCCTCCCAACGTCACAACACACAACCATCTCAACCTTCACATACACACACCCTCCCAACGTCACAACACACAATCATCTCAACTTTAACATACACACACCCTCCCAATGTCACAAAACACACCCTTCCAACGTCACAACACACAACCATCTCAACTTTAACATACACACACCCTCCCAACGTCACAACACACAACCATCTCAACTTTAACATACACACACCCTCCCAACGTCACAACACACAACCATCTCAACTTTAACATACACACCCTCCCAACGTCACAACACACAACCATCTCAACCTTCACATACACACCCTTCCAACGTCACAATCATCTCAACCTTCACATACACACCCTTCCAATGTCACAACACACAACCATCTCAACCTTCACATACACACCCTTCCAACGTCACAACCATCTCAACCTTCACATACACACCCTTCCAATGTCACAACACACAACCATCTCAACCTTCACATACACACCCTTCCAACGTCACAACACACAACCATCTCAACCTTCACATACACACCCTTCCAACGTCACAACCATCTCAACCTTCACATACACACCCTTCCAATGTCACAACACACAACCATCTCAACCTTCACATACACACCCTTCTAACGTCACAACACACAACCATCTCAACCTTCACATACACACCTTCTAACGTCACAACACACAACCATCTCAACCTTCACATACTCACCCTTCCAATGTCACAACACACAACCATCTCAACCTTCACATACACACCCTTCTAACGTCACAACACACAACCATCTCAACCTTCACATACACACCTTCTAACGTCACAACACACAACCATCTCAACCTTCACATACTCACCCTTCCAATGTCACAACACACAACCATCTCAACCTTCACATACACACCCTTCCAACGTCACAACACACAACCATCTCAACCTTCACATACACACCCTTCTAACATCACAACACACAACCATCTCAAACTTCACATACACACATTTCCAACGTCACAACACACAACCATTTTAACCTTCACATACACACCCTTCTAACGTCACAACACACAACCATCTCAACCTTCACATACACACCCTTCTAACGTCACAACAACACACAACCATCTCAACCTTCACATACACACCCTTCCAACGTCACAACCATCTCAACCTTCACATACACACCCTTCCAATGTCACAACACACAACCATCTCAACCTTCACATACACACCCTTCCAACGTCACAACACACAACCATCTCAACCTTCACATACACACCCTTCCAACGTCACAACCATCTCAACCTTCACATACACACCCTTCCAATGTCACAACACACAACCATCTCAACCTTCACATACACACCCTTCCAACGTCACAACACACAACCATCTCAACCTTCACATACACACCCTTCTAACGTCACAACACACAACCATCTCAACCTTCACATACACACCTTTTAACGTCACAACACACAACCATCTCAACCTTCACATACACACCCTTCTAACATCACAACACACAACCATCTCAACCTTCACATACACACCCTTCCAACGTCACAACACACAACCATCTCAACCTTCACATACACACCCTTCCAATGTCACAACACACAACCATCTCAACCTTCACATACACACCCTTCCAACGTCACAACACACAACCATCTCAACCTTCACATACACACCCTTCTAACATCACAACACACAACCATCTCAAACTTCACATACACACATTTCCAACGTCACAACACACAACCATTTTAACCTTCACATACACACCCTTCTAACGTCACAACACAACCATCTCAACCTTCACATACACACCCTTCTAACGTCACAACAACACACAACTATCTCAACCTTCACATACACACCCTTCCCACATCACAACACACAACCATCTCAACCTTCACATACACACCCTTCCCACGTCACAACACACAACCATCTCAACCTTCACATACACACCCTTCCCACGTCACAACACACAACCATCTCAACCATCACATACACACCCTTCTAACGTCACAACACACAACCATCTCAACCTTCACATACACACCCTTCTAACGTCACAACACACAACCATCTCAACCTTCACATACACACCCTTCCCACGTCACAACACACAACCATGCAAGACTTGCGATATCGAAATCGCTTTTGGAGGCCATCCATAGACTTTATATACAGGCAAATGTTTTTTTCGGGATCAGTGCTCCTTCCTCTTCTCGGATTTGAAGTGATTTGCATGATTCACGCCAATTCAGATCAAGCAAGAAATCTTGGCGTCCAAATCCTGTATTATTTTTTTGATTTGGATGTAATTAATGGGTCTTGTTTCAGTGTAATCATGCCTCACTTTCCCCCATAATCACACGGAATGAAGTCAAAAGATATTATCTGTAACACTGCACCATCATTTTCATCCTGTTTCCATTACAGATAGCCGTCCTTTCAGTCATTCTGCGTTTATATGTGTATGTGTTCGCACACATCAGCGCGCAAGGGTCTATAAATAACCAGCACCCGTCTCCCAGCATGCAGCAGCATCAGGCCAGACAGCAGTGGTTATGTAAACGTTGTTTTACTATTGCTGAAATGTCACCCTGCGAGACAGACGGGGAAGGAAGGGCTGGGGGTCTCCATAAATCTGACGTGTGCTGTTTGGACTGAGGCGTCTCTCTAGCTGCCCGATCCATTATCCAGGCCTTTAAATATGTGCACACACGCACCCAGGCCCGGGCCACTTGTGTGAGAGCGTGGTTGTGGGACAGGGGACAATGACGGGCTGTAATTACCCCCAGATGGGCCACTCTGTCAGGCACACAGCCAGCTGGGCACTCCATCTCTCTCTTTATTACTGTCTTTCTGTGTCTTCTCACTTTCTGGCCCTGGTTTTCTAGCATTGTTTTGTGGCGCTGTCCTTATTCATCTGTCTGTCTGTATTTCAGGTGGGACTGTTTAATTTCCGGCCCTCTGTTCGCCCAGTGCCGTTGGAGGTTCACATCCAGGGCTTTCCTGGGCAACATTATTGCCCTCGTATGGCCAGCATGAACAAACCAGTCTTCCAGGGTACAATACTACAGTAACATTACACACAAATTAAAGGGAAAAGTTAATTGTGTAATAATTTACTCAACAAGTGTTCTAAACGATACATTTGTGTGACCGAAATTGTATCTAAAGTCCTCAAATCTCATTTGTGCTACAATATATTTGGAAATTCACAAAAAGGAGCACACAAATTATATTAGCTGAGGAATTTTACCCAACTTATGTTGACTTCTACTTCTCAGAATTCCCTTTTTCATGTTTTGTGCTGTCAAATTTTATTGCTGTTTTGAAATATGCTTTTGAAAAACAATCCTGGCAAACAGTTTTGGAGATTTTAGTTCAGTAATGAGGGTTATGCACAAAACTTCTGTATTCTGTAAAACCAGTCCCGTGGCTTCCCGTTCAGGTCTTTTGTGTGCGTTTCATCAAATATAAAGCCGTTTTACTCAAGATACCTTAAAAGGAGCGAGCAAAGATAATAGCATAACCGATCTCTATTGCATACGCAGATTGGTATCGAACATTTTGCATCTAAATGTGTGAGCACTTCAAATCTCTTCCTCCAATTACAACAGCTCCATAAACTGCAGTGTGTGTTGCTGCCGATTGCTATAATATTGACAGGCGTTTTTTATTATTTAAAAGGTTTTTTTTTGCCCTGTTGTTCCAAAACATATCAGATCGTGGCTTCAAAACCATTTTTGTCATTGTGTGCCGCTACACCCCTAAACTGGAAGTTCACCAGCTGAACTGACTTGCCTGAAATCAACTTGAGACAAAGTACTTTTGTACTTTTATCAAAGTTTTACTTTTTTATGGTTTTGCATTTTTATTGCTTTTGTATTTTGTGTGGTTTTGTATTGTTATTTTTTGTTTTTTGGCTTTTCATTTATTTTGATTGATAAATTTATATTTTGCCTCTCTGTATGTCCACTATCCTGCAGCCATTCGCACACATTCTCCAGCCAAACCGGTCCTCATATTTGTGTCCTCGCGCCGGCAGACGCGGCTCACGGCGCTCGACCTCATTGCGTTTCTGGCTACAGAAGATGACCCCAAACAGTGGCTCCACCAGGATGAGAGAGAGGTCAGAGTTCATCCTCTACAGTGGTTTTACTTAAACAGATTGCTTTTACAAGTAATGGCAAAATTAATGCAATTCTTTTTAAATTTACAAAAAAATTATATCTGGGTTACTTTTTCAAACAAGTAGCGCATGAAAAAAAAATTACATTTATTGTGTGCCGCTTCTTCTGTCCCCGTGTTGAGTGTGGGATTAGGAGTGTGTGTGTGTGTGTGTGTGTGTGTGTGTTGTGTTTGTTGTAGTTCTAGAGTGTGAGCATGTGAGATCTTTGTAGTTGTAGTTTTGCTTTCTCACAATGTTTCTGTTGTGAAAGGGACTTTACAGTTGAAAATATAGAATAGAACTTGTAATAAACAACAAGCGAAAAAACGTGTAATAAAAAACCCAGCGTAATGCAAAAGTTTCCATAAAAAGTAATTAAGTAACATAATTCATTAATTTTTAGGGAGTAACTCAATGTTGTATATGTTAAATTAAATATTATATATGTTAAAGATACCATATTATGCCCTGATTATTTTGCAGTCTTGATTATGTTTTTGGGCTCTACAAGAACAGGTTTTCATGCTTGAATGTTCAATAAACACATTATTCCCCATATTCTCCATTGTTGCAGCTCCTCTCTTCTCAGTCTGTCAGTAACGCTCTGTTTACTTCCTGTCTCTATGAAGCCCCTCCTTCTGAAAAGCACACTGTGCTCTGATTGGTCGGCTGGATCAGTGTGTTGTGATTGGTCGAGCGCTTCGAGTGTGTTTGGGAAATGTCCCGCCCCTTTCCATAAATGCCAGTTTAACACACTACTAACTAACTCAACCAGGCCCCGCCCCTTTATTATGCGTATTAATTATTATAATGAGGAATATTGTGACGTGTTCGTTCCCGGAAGAAACTCAAGACTACAATAGAGGCGTTTCAGGAGTTCAGAAACACTGACACTGATATAGAGAATAACTTTGTGAGTTTGCAGAGCTTTTTCATGCTCAAACAGCAACAGAACATGTATAAAAGCAAAGTTCCTCTTTAACATTAGTGAATGCAATTGCTTTTTAATAACATATTTAACATTTAATAACAATGACCACTACTTCAAAGCATTTATTAATCTAGGTTCATTTAAATTGATAAATATGCGATTCCTAATTGTTAATTCATGATGCATTAACTAATGTTCAAATGTAAAATGTGATGTATTAGTATAAGTTATGGGAACAAATACATATAACTAATGTTAACATATACAACATTATTACAAACTGTTACCTAAATATTAAATCTGAGTACCTTTTATTTAAAAGATAAATAAAACGACCAAACTTTTCAGGCAACACATTTAACAAAAAGTAGGTTTTAAAAGATAAAACAATAGATATATTGTTAAAGATAAAGTTAAAAATGATAATGTCGATTTGTGGTTGTGAAGCACTAGTGGAAAATGTTAATAATTAATGTGATTTTCAAATGACTGCCTCACCATTTGAATAGAAAACGGTATTGTTCAGGCATGCAGATGTTCCTCATAGATGCTTATTCACGATAGTTTTGGCATCAAAGATCTCGTTTGAGATTTGCAACATTGCTACTGTTGTTACTTTCAGTGGTGTCGTATGTTCCCTCTTCCACAGTCAGTATCAATATCTCTCCATCAGGGATTACAGTACGGCTCCTGGTGCTAAAGCCTGGGTCATCTCTCATTAAATTCCTCTTTCCGTTCCACTGCATGCCTTCAGATCTTTTCAAGATGTGAACAAACAGCTTTTTTGTGCTCGCCGTCACAGATGTGTGCTAATACTTTCAAAGCACTCGATTAGAGAGGGAAAAAGAGGAATGTTATTCTCATCCCAATCACAAAGTAATCACATAGAAATTGCAGCCTTACGGAGGTGATATTTTCTTTAATAGTGCACATTACACACACACACTCTTATGTTACATCTCCAGTGTGTTTTCTTGAACACATGCACTCGTTCATGTCAGCAAACATGCATTTTACTGTGTAGTGCAGAGGTCAGCGTTTGCCGATTATCACCCCAGATTGAATCCTTTCAGACTGCAAGCCATTTATCATAAATATAAATACAGCGGTTTCAGAGAAATATGTAATTGAAAAGGTGCATTCACAATGGGTTTTGAATCATAATCATACCAATCAATGCACTAGTCCAGTCGCTCAGGTTCACTTACTGTATCATGCAGAACTGAACTTTACAGCTTAAGCAAAAGGAGACGCTAGCGCTTTTCTGAAAAAAATTAAATTTAAATAAAAATGTGTTTTGTGTTGTTTCTTTATTTTTATTCATTTATTTTATTGTTTGTTATTTTTCTTTTACAAAATATTCTACATTGCACTTAAATTATTATACATTGCTTATTATGGAGGCCCTAAAGGAACTTTTGCAAAAATGTAAAATATACAGACTTATTCTTGCGCACATGAGAAACTTCACGTACGCACTGTTTTTTTTAGTTTTTTTTTTGCATGCTCATGCTTTATAGTTTCTGTTTTATATATCTGTCCATAACATATTTCCTTTGTGCGTCACGCCAAGTTCAAGGGTCCAAAAAAGGGCTGATTCAGTAAAAAGTGCTCAAAATGTTGCTTTCGTTAGAGCAGTGCAATATATTTTAAGGCCTTGTGTCTTTAACAAATTTAAATTAATAAATTAATTTAAAATTTGGATTTCGTTGGGCAGTATATTTATATTGTCCAATATTAAAATGATAGGACCAGTAAAATTTACAAAAAATTTGTATTTCACAAGATTAAAACTCCCTTTATTCCACCATTTTGTGGGATTAATCGCATCCGTACAGCGGGTGGCAGAGAAATGCTTATGTTCTTCATTCATTATGGACTTTAGATATAAAGGGAGGCTCACGTGTAAAAACAAATGACAAATAGTGCTGGGCGATATGTAAAAAATCTTTTATCGATAATCGCCTTAAAAAGTATGGCGATATCCGATTATGTGGTCTAAGCCCCTCCCCCAACACGCCCGCCGGATCTACCCAAGCCCCGCCCCCAACACGCCAGCCGGATCTACCCAAGCCCCGCCCCCAACACGCCCGCCGGATCTACCCAAGCCCCGCCCCCAACACGCCCGCCGGATCTACCCAAGCCCCGCCCCCAACACACCCGCCGCATCTACCCAAGCCCCACCCCCAACACGCCCGCCGGATCTACCCAAGCCCCACCCCCAACACGCCCGCCGAATCTACCCAAGCCCCGCCCCCAACACGCCCGCCGGATCTACCCAAGCCCCGCCCCCAACACGCCCGCCAGATCTACCCAAGCCCCGCCCCCAACACGCCCACTGGATCTACCCAAGCCCCGCCCCCAACACGCCCGCCAGATCTACCCAAGCCCCGCCTCCAACACGCCCGCCGGAAACGTTACGGTTTTTGAAACGTTAAAGGTTTTACTTTGGTTAGTTTGAGCTTAAACAAACATAAAACATTAGCTTTGCTGTTATGTTAGCATTGCTAATAATCTCCACACTGTTCTTATCGCATCTGTGTTTGAAACGCTAGGAGAACTGTTGAATACGACAGAACTGAACCCAGAATGGTGAACGCATGTTGATTTCATAGCAAGATGTCTTGCCTATTGTTTTCATTAGGTCTGATGTTTCTCTTTCTTTTTTGGTGTAATCGCCAGATTTAATGTTTAATTTCCTAATTATAATGTGTAGCGCTGTTTTAAAACTTGTATTCAAAATTATGTATTTGTTATTTGTCTAACATTAGGGATTAAAAATTTATTGATTCATTCTGCATGAGCAAAAATGTTTTTCCCATCCTTCTTTCTGGTTTTAGAGTCCCTAGGTCTCCTTAAGCCTCTTACGAAATAAAAATTAGGCTTTCTGCTTTATTTATTTAGAAACCGAAGTAATTCAAAATTATATTTAGGTATTTTATTTTTTGTTTATTTATAAAGCAAAGTATAACGCTCCCAATATACTGTAACAGAGATGCCAAAATTGTAAACTCTGAACGCATGCGTGAGATATTCAAAGCAACGCAATTTCGTCATTTTAATTTGAATTTAAATTACAATGGTCATGTTTGTGATTTTTGATTAGGCCTATTCATTATGTGCAACATTTAAAATAATATTCAGAAACGGTTACTATTACAAAAAAGTTACTTCTACCGTTTTTTTAACTTTTATTACTGCAAACCAAAATAAAATAGCCTAGGCTACTTAATAATATATATATATTTTTTTTAAATTGGACATTTTCTGCTATTCTGAATTAACAAAAAAATAATTCCGTCTGCTGAACAAAATAAATTGTATAAAAATGAATTGCAAAGTTACCGAATAAAAAAAAAAAAAATCATATAACGATCAGGAAATCCAGAAAAAATATTGAACAAAATTAAGGATAAATGATGTTTGCCAGGGAACGCATCTAAGTCGCATACACAGACTCATGTCGCCGTCAGCGCCGAACAACAGGCTAATACAAAACGGCCAATTACAGTTACAAAAGTTCAGTGAGGGATTTTTTTTTTCTTTTGTTCTCTGATCAACATTAATGATGGCAGCGAGTATAGGCTGTCAATGCACTGATTCAATACACATACTGTTTTTCTTTCTCAACCGTTTAAGACAAAACCGACTGTGTTTACGGGGATATTTTGCCATAATTGTGTGTGTATTTGTCCGTGCACTATGTGAGAGGACGCTTTGGGTGTGTTTTCTTGTGTCTTGCGTTTAAAGAATGCTATCAAGAAGAATCGATTTTCTATTCCAAACTCTACTAACTACTAGCCTAAAATATTTCATTCATGCTATAGCATGTAAATAAATATGTGTATAACTAGGGCTATGTGAAATATCGGCCTTATTGTCATATTTCTAAACGATTATTGTTATAATCGACATCACGATACATAAGGACGGGATATTAGAGAGAGCCTATAGTGCTCTAACCAAAACTCAGTTTGGAGCAAATCGATCTTTATTAATTCATGTTAATTCATTCATCTATACTCTTGTTTTCTTCATAGGAAAATGGCAGTGACGCACAAATTAAATAGGTTATATTATGGATAAACCGGAAATTGTAACGCGTGACTTCGCAAAAAGTGAAAAGTGTCTTGTGCGCATGCAATAGTTTCTCGTGAGCATGTGAAAGTCTGTGTGTGTGTGTGTGTTTCTGCAGAGGTCCTTTAGGGGCTCATACTCGTTACTGATGTTAACGATTCTGGGAACAATTCTGAAATTTGAAACTAAAGATAATGAATAGTGGGGGAAAAAAAGATCATCATTGGTCATAAAGGCATAATTTCAGTTCTGAAGTACTTAATTTTGTACATAAAATGAGCAAATATCACTTAATCTAATTGTCAAATAATAAACAGTCAGATAAAGTAAATAATTTTAAGCTAGGCAATACCAATATATAACCCTAACTATTCAAATAACAGTCAAGTTACTACAGCACTATTGTCAGCAATTCAGCATTTTTTTTTTCAAAAAGCTGTCGTACATCTTCAGAAGATTTATCGTGTGTGTGTGTGTGTGTTGCTATGATAGTAATACCAGTAATTTTTGATCTTCTGGGGAAATTTTTTTTTTTGTTTTGGTCCCCTTGTGAAAAACAGCTTATAAATCATACAATTATCATTATGTTTTTTGAAAATGTAAAAACGCAGAAAGTGTTCTGTTATGGGTAGGTTTAATTATTTGTGTCAGAGGAGAGACATGCAGTATAAACACCATTACGTCTATAGAGAGTCCCCATAAAACATAAAAACGTGTGTGTGTGTAGAACTGCTATTGTGTGGAAAAGAGCTTAGTTAAGATTCTTTGAAAAGTTCTCTTTTTGACTTCCATCGGGGGAAAACTGCATACGGCTTTGGAGCAAGGCTGAGAGTATGTAAATAAATCCGCCTTCATCTTCAGGCGGCCTGTGAGGCTCATGCGCGTGCGTGTGCTGATAGTGTGTGTGTGTGTTCCAGTGATATACGGGGCGTCCCGCTGTTTCACTGCACTGAAGCGTGCAGCGGCTCGAGCTCCTGCGGTGTGACTGACAGCCAACAGCACTTCCTCACTTCCTCCCACTGTTCCCACTGTTCCCTGTCCTAACATCTCCATCTCTTCTGTGTGTGTTTCTTTAGGGATAAAGTGCCGATGTTTGTCAAGTCACCTTTATTTATATAGCGCTTTTTACAATTCAGATTGTTTCAAAGCAGCTTTACAGAGAAAACAGGAAAATAATGCAACAAAAATTTCATGGATCCAGGATACCTAGAGATTGGCATGGGGAACTTTCCATAAGATCCATGAAATAACTGGCCTTTAAAAATAAAAATCTGCTGTCTCTATGGGAATTTAACATAGGGGTGTCCTGACTTATGCAACCTGTATTTTAAGGAAGAACATTTATTTATTTACGATACATTATTCATTCACAAAGAAAATTGGTGTCCTTAAAGGTTGGATTTATCCTCATTTTTTAAATTAAGGCATTAAGATCAATTTCCAAAAGATGATTTTTTATTCCTCTTTTTACTCAACTTTCGCATGAGTGTGTTCACTTATACTATCCACTGTATATATATATATATATTTATAGTCACTCTGGAAAAAACAGTGATGTCATCGTCCAGTTCAGTTCTCATATAATGGTGTCAATGCAGGAGATCAATAATATTGTTGAATATTAAACTAAATGGCAAGCCACTGTGAATAATGCACTAAAAAGAAATACAACACAAGAACTGTGTAACAGTATACTTCACATTATACTATTGTCCAGACAGTGGCAAGGAACCAAATCTCCATCAAATGTGTGTGTTTTGTTAGATGACCGACATCATTTCCACTGCGAGAGAGTCAAACCTGAAGCTGACGCTGGCGTTCGGGATCGGGATGCATCACGCAGGACTTCACGAGCGGGACAGGAAGACTGTGGAAGAGCTCTTCGTCAACTGTAAGATCCAGGTGAGACCAACAGATGAACGGTTTCCGACTCATTCCCAAAGCGCTTTGGAATAAATCGAACGTAGGAAGTAGGTTTGGGTAAATACCCGTCAGCTGAGCCATTATATAAGCATCATAAATGTACTGATGGAGCACCTCTGTTGCCTTTTCTGAGAGAGGATTCGATTTATTGGAACAAATCCAAATGAAACGTTGTTCTTGCTGTTCTCATGGGTTTATGTCTTCAGTGGCTCGGCTGTAAAAACATTAATGGTTATGTTGATATAATGCAAATGTGGTATTTCACACATCAATATGGTAGCGGTGCAGAACAGTTTAGCATGAGAAACACATCTGAAGTTCAGTTTATATAGACATTTCACAAAAGTCTCTTCTGCTCACCAACGCTGCATTTATTTGATCAAAAATACAGTAAAATTAATAATATTGTGAAATATTATTACAATGTAAAACTGCTGTTTTCTGTGTGAATATATAGTAAAGTGAAATTTATTCCTGTGATCAAAGCTGAATTTTCAGCATCATTACTCCAGTCTTCAGTGTCACATGATCCTTCAGAAATCACTCTAATATGATGATTTGCTCAAAAACAATTTCTGATTATTATCAGTGTTGAAAACATTAAACATTTATTTATTTATTTATATTAATTTTTTCAGAATTATTTGAGGAACAAAGTTAAAAAGAACAGCATTTATTTGAAATAGATAGCTTTAATGTTGTTACAAGAGAGTGCTTAAAAAACTTTAAAATGTCTCACATTCACTTTGATCAAAATTAAGGCCATAGAACGTTTTAAATATCTTAAATTGTATAAAAAAACGTAGTTATAATTATAAGAGTTTTTAAATTTGAGGACGGAATAACAGGAATCGCAATTATGTGATTAAATATCATCAAAAGGAGATGATGGGCTTCTCTCACAGGAAGGACAGAATAATTATTTTACACATTGAATCAATATATAGATATATAAGACAAATCTGCACAGATTTAGCGCAAATACTGAACTCGTGAGTCTTCATTATATATTAAACACAGTGTATTGCGCAGAATCTGCTCATATCTGGCTTACTTGAACACACACGTCACTACACAACACATAACAGCGCGCTTGTTCATTTGCATTGAAGCAATAGCAGAGATTAAAAAGCTTTTGGTTAACAGAAAAGACATTGTTATTTTCCAACATCCTAAATTTTTTTGTGTTCTTTGTACTGTATTGATGATCTGTCCATCTAAAACACATTTTTGGTGATGAGGATGAAAGAGGAAGAGAGGAGACGGCTGGATGACGGGATTTTGTTTGAATAAGAAATTAATGTATGAAATCCAATACAGTATATATATATATGTGTGTATAAGCTGTGACGTAGTTAATCTGGTTAATTTCTTTTCTTTCTTGTTTTTTTGGCTAGTAGAAGTTCTGAATGGCTGGTAACTTGGCCGATGAGTGAAAGAATTAATTTCAAACCGTGATTATATGAGAGACTGTAAAACAGCACTGTAGTGATTTTGTGGAATAATACGACGTGTTCCTGTGTCCCGTGTGTCTCCTGTGTCTCGTGTGTGTCCTGTGTGTCCTGTGTAAGGTGTTGATAGCGACGAGCACACTAGCGTGGGGCGTTAACTTCCCCGCACACCTGGTGATCGTGAAGGGCACAGAATACTACGACGGGAAGACCCACCGCTACGTGGATTACCCCATAACAGGTAACATCTGTTTTTACATCTGTGTGTGTGTGTGTGTTTTCGCAGACTGTCCAATGTCATTGATCTCTATCATTTCCATTCCAGATGTTCTTCAGATGATGGGTCGAGCGGGACGGCCTCAGTTCGATGACCAGGGCAAGGCTGTTATCCTTGTGCATGACATCAAGAAGGACTTCTACAAGAAGTTCTTGTACGAGCCGTTCCCTGTGGAGTCGAGGTGTGTACAGAGCCATGGGTTTCGGTTTAGGACTAGGACTGCACGATTAATCACACTTAAGCTGATTTGGCTTATCGTGATTTTGAAATTGCAACGGCTGCGGTTATTTGTCATGCGCAGCTTGTCATTGATACGGCTCTGTAAACGCTGCGATTTTGAGTCGCTTATAACGTGCATTGGAAAAAGCAACACGCGTCAAAGATGAGAATCATTTATGAACATCTTGTCCAACAAAAGACAACATTTAATAACATGCTTTTACTCCAAACTCACTTCATAAGGACAGTTGAGCTCCTCCTTCTGTGAGGTGATGTGTTTCTGACACAGAATAAGGCAGTCGTGTGTTTATTACTCATGTTTCATCAATCAAAGTGTTTAAATCTCCATACAGCGATGGGGATTTCCTGGAATGACGTTTGTTATTGTACTTCTGCAGGGCATATTTGACGTGTGTGTGTGTGTGTGTGTGTGTGTGTGTGTGTGTGTGTGTGTGTGTGAGACGCCCTCTGGTGTTCAGATTGAGCAGCATTTGCACGTAAAATAATCGCAGCCTTTGCCAAATCGTGTTGAATCGTGCAGCGCTGTTTATGACTGTGATTATGACAGAAGTGTGTGTGTCCTCTCTGTCTCCTCAGTCTTTTGACTGTCCTCTCCGACCACTTGAATGCTGAGATCGCAGCAGGAACCGTCGCCTCAAAGCAAGACGCCATGGATTACATCACCTGGACGTACTTCTTCCGCAGGCTGGTCATGAACCCGAGGTACAGCGTGTGCTTTTGAGTCTCATCAGTGACGGCGTACGGCTGAACCTTTCACATTCACATTCCTTTATTTGTCATTTTTATGGTCTACATAAAAACGAAATTGTGTTTCACACATCCACCACTCAGTAATTCAGTGCAAAACAATTGATTATAAAAATAAGCTGCTAATATATAATTGAAAGTTAAGTCACCTTTATTTATAGCGCTTTTTACAAAACAGATTGTTTCATAGCAGCTTTACAGAGATAACACGAGGAAAATAATGCAACAAGGTTTGTTTCTAGAAGAAAATAGCGTCACAGTCCAGCGATGTTTCATTTTTTTTTGTAAAAAATGTATTAATTTAGTTCATTTATATATATATAGCCACTCTGGAGAAAACCATGATGTCATCGTCCAGCTCAGTTCTCATATAATGGTGTCAATGCAGGAGATCAATAATAATGTTGAATATTAAACTAAATGTCATACTTAAGCCGGGTTTACACTGTGTGATTTTGGCCGTCTGAGACAAATTTAGCAAATCATAAAAGAATCCTCTAATCCTAGACTAAAATCTGAAATCTGAGATCGTAAGTTTGACATGTTGATCGACAGCCGATTAATGATCAAATTTTACCTCCGATGAAGTTCTGGAAAACAAGATTTGAGACTCAGTCCTGCAGTGATTCTCCTGCGACCATCGTCAATGCGTCTTCGTTTTTCAAGACAAGCCATGACCAAAAGTAACATTAGAGATTTCAATCCTGCGTGTAATGAAGCTCACTGTGAACGTACGTGTCATTGATTGATGACGTAAAACAACTCTTCTTGCGTGCGTCTGACATTAATGACAGCTGAGATCTTACAGTGTGACACGGCTTACAGCGATGATCATGTTCGTACAGTCTGACAAGCAACAATCATAAAGGACTATTATAAATCACAGTGTGTACCAGCTTTAGTTATAGTGGTCACATGATGTACAGAATGCAGGATGGCCAACATAATGCTGTTTTTTTTTTAATTGAGTCTTATATTAAGCTTCAATTTGTTCACAGCTAATGCATTTGGTGTCATAAACCAACCACGGATAATACTTATACAGGATTTATTAATATAGGTCAGTATTAAGTTCTACATACACCAATACAATTTTACTTTCAACATTTTTAACAATTTAACATTCAACCAATCAGACCTCAACGAACCACCATAAATACTGCGTGGACAAAACATATATATATATATTAGGGTTGTAACGGTACACAAGCGTGCCGGATCGGTACGTACCTCGTGTTGAAGTCACGGTACAGTACGGGTGCGGTACAGCAGGGGGGAGAAACCTACTCACAAAATTGCTAAACAAATGTGTTTAAATAAGTTCTATTATAATTAACATTTTCCAAAGGATAAAAAAAATCTATCTTAGCTAATTCTGTAAAGTATATAAGGAGTCCTTAATTACACATTACTATAATATTAAAGGTTACAATTAACAACAGAGCCCAAATTATTAAATTCACTTGCTATTTATTTTTAGATATAATAATCAACACACAAATAAAAAAAACACGTACTGTAAATTGCACATAAGGCAGGTTTTGCATCACCTTCTAAATCTAATTATAAAGTTTATTTTCTACTCAGATTCATTTTTGAAATATAATAATTTACACAGTGTATTTTTTTATATATATATATATATATATATATATATATATATATATAATGTGATCATTGTTTTCATGATCAATCATTGCTGTCACATCTTGTGCCCATCCTTAATTAATATTAGTTTATGTATTAATAATTTAATGAAATCATAAAGTAATAATGAGTCCCACCAGGAAAGTTTTAGAATTTCTGTCAAATGTCACATTAATATATCTTAGATTTTCTTAAAGTGCTTTAATAATTTAGTTTGTTTAATGTTTTTCATTTGATTTATTTTGCCATTAAAACAACCTTTGGTGCTAAAATTACAAATATTATTCTAGATTAATAATGCTGTAAGAATGTTTTCTCTACTGTAAAGTGTTGTTTAATTAGAGCAGTCTCATTTGCCTTTATTAAAGTGTTAATTTGTGTATATCTGCATTACATTGACCATTATCACCCAGGTGTGTCACTAGTAAGTTACAATTCAATTCCAAGAGCAAGACTAGTTTTAATAGATGTTTACACACAGAAAAAGACATTTCAGGGGACTTTTCATTGAAATGTCAGCAAATACCATTACCATTACCACATGCACATACTATATGTGTTTTGATATAGGGTTGCATTAGATGGCTCTACAAATAAACAAATAGAATATAGTCTGGCCCAATAATTAAAATAAACAAACCGCATGAATTCAAGGAAAATTAGAGAAAATTATTAATTGTTTTGTTAATTGGCCTAGTGGGAAATCCAAGTTGTTCTGTGAATCCGCAGTGACTGGACTGCAGAAAAGACAGAAACACATCTTCGCTTTCACAGGGATCATTACTTACTGTGTTTCCATGGCAGCGTCATCTCTGGACACACTGGCCACAGTTTACACCTCCATCACAAAACCAGGGCTGAGAGATCACACACACACACACACAGGGTCATATAGGGCAGAACCGACATCTGCGATGAATAGAAGAAGATGATTCCAGAACATTCCACTGACATTTGCACGCCTGTCAGGCCACATTAAACATAAAGACCTGTGTGTGCCCTCTCCCATACTGCAAACACCCCGAAAACACACACAGTCCTCAGGTACCGTAATAACTGAGGCAACTAACTCTTTTTATAGGCCATATTTTTCCACACTTTTCATTTTATTCCAAGTCAAGTCACCTTTATATATATATATATATATATATATATATATATATATATATATATATATATATATATATATATATATATATATATATATATATATGTATATATATATAGCGCTTTTTACAATTCAGGAGGATAATGCAACAAAGTTTGTTTCTAGAAGAAATAATAATAATAATAAATAGCATCACAGTCCAGCTTAAGTACGTTCATTGATTTTTGTTGTAAAAAAAGTTATTCATTTAGTTAATTTATATATATAGCCGCTCTGGAGAAAACCATGATGTCATCGTCCAGCTCAGTTCAGTCAAGCAAGCCAATATTGTTGAATATTAAATTAAACGTCCCCAACTAAGCAAGCCAAAAGCCAATCGCAACAAAGGTGAAAATGTCCATTTATAATCTTAGTCAAAAGTCATAACTGAGTTTTTCCAAGGTCCTGTCTTGTTGTTAAATACTGAGCAGGTGTTGATGTGTAAATGTGGGCTGTTTTATGCTAATGTGTGTGACTCCATCGTCTCAGGGCAGTTTAACCCTCTGAGACTCTTCGGTCAGAACTGACCAAAGAAATTCTGTTTTGATTTTTTTTTTTTATTATTTTTTTTTTGCTTCATCTGAATGGGATGACACTTGGTGACTTTTGTCCCATTAGTTATGTGAACACACACAAAAAAATCATGGACAATATTCTAATGTGTTAAAGGGACAAAAATAAAAATCAAAAATGACTGTCATAGGAAATTAATGGGAAATATGAATAAATACGAAAACTCAGAAAATCATTTGGTTTTTCAGCCATGATGCAAAAAAAAAATGCAGCAATGAAGGGGTCAATCGAAAACATTTTGAGTGCAAAATAGAAAAAATAACATTTTAATTGCAAAATGTTTGTTTAAAGTGTTTTGAACTACTTTTTTTATTAACAACCAAATACTGAGAAACCAAAAATGTTTTCCATATGTTCCCTTTCTAACAAAATTTTTATGTTTCTTTATAATCGTAATGCAAAACCTGATACCTATCTAACAAAACATATCTAAACCTTGATAAAGTAGTCTTTTAGAATGTCTAATTGTATATCTAAATGCAAAAGCTAAAAACAACTAAGGAATCTAAAAGCCTCTCTATATATTTGTATAGGGAGCTGTACAGGTGGTGTCACTGTGACATTACACTGATTCAAATGAACCGCACTAACAGAGCAACCGCACCAGAGTTTGTCTTAAAGGGGTGATGAACTGAGAAATCAAATTTTCCTTGAGCTTTTGACATCTAAGAGGTCATCATATTATAAGAATATCCTGTAAATTTCAGAACTGAAAACGTCCTTGTTAGTCCAATAAATGCTTTTATTGACACCAGGCTCAGCAAACGACTCGTTTTTCAAAGTGGGGAACTATGACGTCAAAGAGGATAAAACACCACCCCCGCTGAAGAAGATCAACGCCTACTTCAACACGGCTACTTTAGCCCCGCCCACCGATTCGCGCATTACACGCATAGCTAAATAACATGGGCCTACCTCGTGATGACAAACCGGATCGAGCAACCGAGCAATAAACATGACATTTACAAAATATTGTGCAGTGCCTGGTTGTGGAAGAAGACAGTCGCTGCATAAGCTTCCTCTGGATTCCAATAGGAATGCTTGGTTAAACTTTATTTTTAATGACGTTCCAGCTGATGTGGGTAAAACATTGTCCGTTTGTTCGCTTCATTTCACTGAGGATTGTTTTGTAAACAAGACACAGGTCGAGACTGGATTTGCAGACCGATTAAGATTAGAAAACGGTGCTGTGCCTTCTATATTGGATCCGACAGGAATGGTGCAACACACTTATGTGAGTAAAATTTTTATTTAAAAAATAATAATAATCTGATAGGCTAGTATTGCATTGTTACAGATCGTTTGATATCTAATAATTATGTGTACATGTGTATCAGTCTAATCGTTACTGACGAGTGAGTTGAAACTCCTTATAATATGCAAAACTGTTATCCACTCACAGCAGTGGGCGTTTACTTCCAAGTCTTCAATGCGAGACGCCCATAAAAAAACTAGCGTTTTTGAGCAAGGCTCAAAACTAGGGTAGAAAATAGCCTATTACTTATTCATTTTGATGTTTTTGAATGTAAAAACCAAGCGGACGTCATAAGTTGACCTCAGACAACAATATAACATTTTTTAAAAGCTAGTTCATGACCCCTTTAATCAAACCAAACCTGCCAAGTGTGAACACACACAATCAGTCTTTTTTAGTACTTTATCAAGATATTTTGGGTTCCTTGTGCATCCCAGTTCACGTACTTATGCACTATTCTGTGACGTTTTCGTTTTCTAGTACAAATAAAGTGAGTAGTGAGTTCACACCAAGCGGCTACCTCCCGCTCTCTCTCTCTTGTGAATTTAACTGCAGTTCATCGACTGGCCACTGGAGACAGGCTCTAAAAGAGCGTCAATCCCATAAAGCCCAACTTTACAGCAGAAAATATATGTCTACAGCCTGGTACAAAAAGTGGTTTTGGTCTATAGCTAATTTTGCTCATCCGTTTAAATTATATTAAGCCTGGAAGTTCTGCATAATTAAGGGCGTGGCCACTTGAGTGACAGGTGGATTGCCGCTGATGTCACTACTAGCCGTTTGTCTGTTAGCGTCATGTCACCTCAGCTAATCCGCCTCGCTGAACATTTTCTGTTATCCGGGAGTGACGCGCGACCAAGATGGCGGCGGCCGGCTCCGCCCACTTTGGGCTTCAGAAACACTACGGTGACGACACTGTCCATTGTTTTCTACAGTCTATGGTTCACACTGAAAGTTACAAATAGAAAAAGTACACTTTTAAATACCCAGATGATGCACTTAACAGAAAAAACTAAGTGTTTAATGTTGGACACTTCATGCTCTCGACTGTCGCAGATTTAATTACGTAGCGGAGGGGGAGGAGCTATAAGATTCTGATGTTGAATGACAAAATAACCTTATAAAATTCAAACACGGCACAGTTGAGTACACACTGCATCAGTGCATCATTTGGGACGCAACTAGTTTCTTTAAAAACCGTGTGATTTCAAGGTGTTTCTGTATATTTAGTTCCTGTTACAATGTTGTGTGACTAGCTTAGAATAAGGGTTGATGTCCTCAGAGAGCATTTTAGCTTTAGCCACGGCTTTTTCTTTTTAAATGTAATTTAAAAACAGCACAACAGCTTCTTTCCAATAAGGTTGCACATTAATAATAGGACACACGGCTCCATTTGGCACATCTCCATCTATCTGTGTGTTTCTGTGGCACATCAGCTTCACATGAGCCGTGATTGACTGGATGTGAGCAGTTTTAAGCGGACAGGAGCCCCAGCGGACTCATAAACACCTCACATCAGCTAAACTAACACCGGTCCTTTCATCAGACGTATAGGTGTTCACACAGCCGTCTGAGAGAAACACATCACTGCCAGACCGGCTGTGGAGAAACATGCAATTTATCCTTTATTATGCTGTAATAATGCAGATCATGTACTGATATGCACAGAGTCTTGATCTTGTACGAGTAAAGAGTTTGATTTGCTGTGTTTTTGTTCTTAACATGCATAAATTATGCATATTAGTACCTTAAAGTCTTCTAAAGTTACACTATGTACAGTAACAAGCTTTTGCACATTCATTTTTGCACATTTTTTCTAAAAATGTATCCATGATTGAACAAATCTGAAATTATCACTATTATTGTCCATAAAAGCTAAACTGTAATCATTCAATAGCTCGGTTTATTGCAAGCATGTTTAATGGTTGAATATGCAAATATGTAATTAATACTTTTATTTAGCATAGATCTAGTAAATTGATCAAAGGTAATAGTACAGACATTTATAATGTTATATTTCTATTTCAGATAACTTCTGTTAATTTGAAAGTTATTTCTTTGAAAAGTATCACAGTTTCCACAAAAATATGAAGCAGCAAAACTGTTTTCAACATTGATAATAATCATAACTGTTTATTGAGCATCAAATCATCATATTATAGTGATTTCTGAAGGATCATGTGACACTGAAGACTGGAGTAATGATGCTGAAAATTGATGACAGGAATAAAGTTTATTGTACATTTACATAGAAATCAGTTAACTTCATTAGTAATATTTCACGATATCACTTTTTTATAAAACTATTTTTTATATTTTTATAAAATAAATTTAGCTTTGGTGAGAGTAAGAGACTTCTTTTAAAAACTTAAAAAAAAAAAATCTTAATTATTCCAAACTTTTGACGTGTGTGTGTGTGTGTGTGTGTGTGTGTGTGTGTATATAACTGAATCAATATATTATGGGTGGTGTTGTTGTTTTCATTGGTTATTTTTTATTTATTTTTTTTGGCAACCTTTGACCGATATCCAGCTGGTGTTTTTGATGACTAGTCCCGCCACTTTAACTAGAAGCTTTGGCTTTGGTCTGTTGATTAATATAATTTACAAAACTGTTTTGGCAAAACTCACTTTCATTTTCACTTTTATTTCACCTGCAATATACATAATTGTCTGTTTTTGTTTTTTATGACAAACCATATTTTGTGAAAATTGATTAGAAGGAACTGTTTACTTTCATGTAGGTTATTTACAGGTGGATCTTTCCAGTAACACAAATACTTATTAAAGTCTTTAGTGTGTAGCATCTACAGCTCTGCATTTCCTTCAGTGGGCTTATGCAAAAAAGGCGTGTGTGTGTGTGTGCAGATCATTATTTACATGGACATCTTTATTTACATATCACTGTGATATTTTTTCAAAATATTAACACACACAGATCATGTTATCAATACTTAAGATATTTTGAGTCCTGAAAAAAAAGATCAGTTTCTACAGAATATACAACCAGAATATACAAACAGTATCAATACAACCAGAATGAACTGTATTTTATTCTCTCTCTCCCACACACACACACACACGAACAGCAGGAGAAATGTTTGCCGTCACTCAGAGGTAATGAAGTGCATAGTTGTGTGTGGATGTCATGTGGTTGCTCTTACAGCGTTGCTGAGCATGGAAGTGATTTCTGCTCTCCAGCAAATCTGGGAATCATTTTGCAGAAAAGCATTGCTTTTCTGGAGGTGTTTTTGAATACACACCCACCTGTGCCTATCAAAGCACACATCTCTCTCAGTATTATGTGCATTACTTGCTTACACTATTGATAAATACATTCTGTAAGGTATTTATTTGAGTGTGCATGTCATATTGGCCAATATTCCTTTTTTGTTGTTATCTTTTAAGTGCATCACTCAATATTCTCCAACATTAAATCTCTAAAAAGATCACAAATTAACATGATGTGATTGTCAGCATTACGATATGATTTTACATAAATACATACATTTGTAAAGTTTATGAAGATGCAGCAAAAAAAGACTCTGTTTAGATTGTGATTGTGATTTGATTTCTATCAATGCTGGATAATTCTTCTAACAGTTTGCCACTTTAGTGAAAGATTTGCTGTTCACTTTGAGAAGTGCTGTTTTCTTCACACAGGAAGAACAGGAGATATGCATTTATAAAACGTCATTATTTCTGCCTGTAAATCTACTTGAAAATAATTGAAATGAATGTGACATTAATCTTTGGTCTGTTGAATCATGTCGCCATTGCATTATCCAGCAAACTTATTACATTTTCCTCCATAGTGCACAGCTGTAGTGTGAGAAGTGTTTTTTTTTTTTTTTTTGTTGTTGTTGTTTGTTTTAAATAGCTAAAATAGATTTATAATATCATTTTCCAAGTAAAATAGCCAAGCATCCTTTAAAAATAATAACTTCAGCTGATAACTTCATTGAAAAATGCAAACAATTTCAAGCTTTTTAGAGGATCATTTTGTATTTTGTCTGATGGCACTGGCAGATTTTTTTTTTACTTGTTTTTTTTTTAAAACATATATTAATATCTTCACATCATTCATATCTTATCCAATATACACTAATAATTTATGCAGCTGTTGTATACTTCAGTAGTTAATATCCAGTGAAATCCTCAAGTAAATTTGTCTAGTTTTAAGCATGTTTAGATATTTTTACGAGAAAATAAGATACTCAGAATCATCAAAGATACTCATTAAGAAGATTACAGATCAAAATCCTATTAAAATAAGCAGATTTGAGATATTGCAGATGAGTCATTTTAGTGTGTTCCACTTTTAACTAACTCTCTTTGTTCTCAGCTACTATAATCTGGATGACACGAGCCATGAAAGCATTAACAGATTCCTGTCGACGCTGGTGGAGCGGAGCCTGAGAGAGCTGGAGTGCTCGTCCTGCATGGAGATACAGCAGGTACTGCTCCTTTACTCCTATACATTTACATTTAGCAGACGCCTTTATCCAAAGCGACCTACAAATGTGACCCTGGATCACAAAACCAGTCACATGGTCACAAGTCACATGTCGCACGGGTTTATTTGTGGCAATAGCCAACAATGCATTGTATGGGTCAAAATTATCGATTTTTCTTTTATGGCAAAAATCATTAGGATATTAAGTAAAGATCATGTTCCGTGAAGATATTTTGTAAATGTCCTACCGTAAATATATAAAACATTTTTTTTGTGAGTGGATGCAACACAATCACGAACATAAATGAACAACTTTAAAGGTGATTTTCTCAATGTTTCGATTTTTTTGCATCTTCAGATTTCAGATGTTCAAATAGTTGCATCTCAGCTAAATATTGTCATATCCTAACAAACCAAACATCAATGAAAATCTTATTTATTCAGCTTTAATGTGATGTATAAATCTCAAATTCAAAAAATTGACCCATGTGACTGTTTTTGTGGTCCAGGGTCACATATGAGGAATACTCTCATCATGAAGAGGCAAACAACACAAGTGCTCAAAACACAAAGTTTCAGACATTGCTAGAGTAGCACTAGCTAGACAAGGGAGGATTAAAGGAAAGGATATAATTTTTTTTTATATATATATAAAGTGCTCACAGAAGAGATGAGTTTTCAGCTGTGTTTTGAATGTTGTCAGGGATTCTGAGTTTTATTCCGAGTTATTTGTTGGTTATTTCTGTTATTATCAGCTGTTACTACTGCAATATAATTTCCTAGTTTGATGTTATTATTTAGGTCAGAGTTTCCACATCTGTAGTCATAAGAATTGTTATATCAGGTCAATTCCAAACCCTTGCGAGCATTTTAGGCATCATGGGTAATTAATTAGTCCCAATTCAAAGGCTCTTTCCTACAAATGCGTTCTCTTTTCCCTGGGCCACGAATGTGAGAACGAGCCTATCCGAAGATTCATTGCACGTTTATGATGATTGCACATTTTTTTAAGAGAAAATGCCGGATTACACCAATTGTTGGGTTTTAACTTACTCAAATATCTAACGATACACATGTATTTTGGTTTTTTTTTTAAAGGGACATTGTGTATGAATTTCTCCCATCTAGCGGTGAAATTGTATTTTGCATTCAAACGAATTGTGCTCTCCAGCGCCTCGCTTTTTCAAATACGTGTTGCATCTACGGTAGCTGTTATGTACCATAAAGCTATGACAGGATGTCTTCTTCGTCGAGTTTTCCTTTGGGTGAACAGGTTTGTTATTTCAAACAAACTGCAACTTGACACAACGAACAGACGAATGTTACAGTATGAATAATAACAGTGCAATGCAGCGCCTCTCACTGCTCTGCTCCTCCGTTTCTGCTGCTTTCAGTCATGTGACGCTGGCTCTGAACGAAAACGCCTTGTGGAAACGCGCTGGTCTAGTACTTTTTGACCCTCTCTGCTATTATAGTTTTTCAAGATGGCGGAACGACACGGAAGCCTCCGTGGACCTACCCGTCACATGTACAGGTCCTTCTAAAAAAAATTAGCATATTGTGGTAAAGTTCATTATTTTCCATAATGTAATGATAAAAATTAAACTTTCATATATTTTAGATTCATTGCACACCAACTGAAATATTTCAGGTCTTTTATTGTTTTAATACTGATGATTTTGGCATACAGCTCATGAAAACCCCAAATTCCTGTCTCAAAAAATTAGCATATCATGAAAAGGTTCTCTAAACGAGCTATTAACCTAATCATCTGAATCAACTAATTAACTCTAAACACCTGCAAAAGATTCCTGAGGCTTTTAAAAACTCCCAGCCTGTTTCATTACTCCGACCTTTGTCACACAAACACAAACATTTATTTTGGATGTGATTAATCGTTTCACAGCCCTAGTTCAGAGAGTCGAAAACATAAAATGTGTCACCTTTTTCAGACCTTCTGAGTTTGCAGGTATGGGTTCATCACTGACTGTGTTGTTGTGTTCATCACTGACTGTGTTGTTGTGTTAATCACTGACTGTGTTGTTGTGTTAATCACTGACTGTGTTGTTGTGTTCATCACTGACTGTTGTTGTGTTAATCACTGACTGTGTTGTTGTGTTAATCACTGACTGTGTTGTTGTGTTAATCACTGACTGTGTTGTTGTGTTCATCACTGACTGTGTTGTTGTGTTCATCACTGACTGTGTTGTTCTGTTAATCACTGACTGTGTTGTTGTGTTAATCACTGAATGTGTTGTTGTGTTAATCACTGACTGTGTTGTTGTGTTCATCACTGACTGTGTTGTTGTGTTCATCACTGACTGTGTTGTTGTGTTAATCACTGACTGTGTTGTTGTGTTAATCACTGACTGTGTTGTTGTGTTCATCAGTGACTGTGTTGTTGTGTTCATCACTGACTGTGTTGTTGTGTTAATCACTGACTGTGTTGTTGTGTTCATCACTGACTGTGTTGTTGTGTTCATCACTGACTCTGTTGTTGTGTTAATCACTGACTGTGTTGTTGTGTTAATCACTGACTGTGTTGTTGTGTTAATCACTGACTGTGTTGTTGTGTTAATCACTGACTGTGTTGTTGTGTTCATCACTGACTGTGTTGTTGTGTTCATCACTGACTGTGTTGTTGTGTTCATCACTGACTGTGTTGTTGTGTTAATCACTGACTGTGTTGTTGTGTTAATCACTGACTGTGTTGTTGTGTTCATCACTGACTGTGTTGTTGTGTTCATCACTGACTGTGTTGTTGTGTTAATCACTGACTGTGTTGTTGTGTTCATCAGTGACTGTGTTGTTGTGTTCATCACTGACTGTGTTGTTGTGTTAATCACTGACTGTGTTGTTGTGTTCATCACTGACTGTGTTGTTGTGTTCATCACTGACTGTGTTGTTGTGTTAATCACTGACTGTGTTGTTGTTTTAATCACTGACTGTGTTGTTGTGTTCATCACTGACTGTGTTGTTGTGTTAATCACTGACTGTGTTGTGTTAATCACTGACTGTGTTGTTGTGTTCATCACTGACTGTGTTGTTGTGTTCATCACTGACTGTGTTGTTGTGTTCATCACTGACTGTGTTGTGTTCATCACTGACTGTGTTGTTGTGTTCATCACTGACTGTGTTGTTGTGTTAATCACTGACTGTGTTGTTGTGTTAATCACTGACTGTGTTGTGTTCATCACTGACTGTGTTGTTGTGTTCATCACTGACTGTGTTGTTGTGTTAATCACTGACTGTGTTGTTGTGTTCATCACTGACTGTGTTGTTGTGTTAATCACTGACTGTGTTGTTGTGTTAATCACTGACTGTGTTGTTGTGTTAATCACTGACTGTGTTGTTGTGTTCATCACTGACTGTGTTGTTGTGTTCATCACTGACTGTTGTTGTGTTAATCACTGACTGTGTTGTTGTTAATCACTGACTGTGTTGTTGTGTTAATCACTGACTGTGTTGTTGTGTTAATCACTGACTGTGTTGTTGTGTTCATCACTGACTGTGTTGTTGTGTTAATCACTGACTGTGTTGTTGTGTTAATCACTGACTGTGTTGTTGTGTTCATCACTGACTGTGTTGTTGTGTTCATCACTGACTGTGTTGTGTTAATCACTGACTGTGTTGTTGTGTTCATCACTGACTGTGTTGTTGTGTTCATCCCTGACTGTGTTGTTGTGTTCATCACTGACTGTGTTGTTGTGTTAATCACTGACTGTGTTGTTGTGTTAATCACTGACTGTGTTGTTGTGTTAATCACTGACTGTGTTGTTGTGTTCATCAGTGACTGTGTTGTTGTGTTCATCAGTGACTGTGTGTTCATCAGTGATTGTGTTGTTGTGTTTTTCATCAGTGGTTGTGTTGTTGATGAGTGATTGTGTTGTTGTGTTCATCAGTGATTGTGTTGTTGTGTTCATCAGTGATTGTGTTGTTTATCAGTGATTGTGTTGTTGTGTTCATCAGTGATTGTGTTGTTCATCAGTGACTGTGTTGTTGTGTTCATCAGTGACTGTGTTCATCAGTGACTGTGTTGTTGTGTTAATCACTGACTGTGTTGTTGTGTTCATCAGTGACTGTGTTCATCAGTGATTTTGTTGTTGTGTTAATCACTGACTGTGTTGTTGTGTTCATCAGTGGCTGTGTGTTCATCAGTGATTGTGTTGTTGTGTTAATCACTGACTGTGTTGTTGTGTTCATCAGTGACTGTGTGTTCATCAGTGATTGTGTTGTTGTGTTCATCAGTGGTTGTGTTGTTGATGAGTGATTGTGTTGTTGTGTTGTTCATCAGTGGTTGTGTTGTTGATGAGTGATTGTGTTGTTGTGTTCACCAGTGATTGTGTTGTTCATCAGTGATTGTGTTGTTCATCAGTGATTGTGAGTGATTGTGTTGTTGTGTTGTTCATCAGTGGTTGTGTTGTTGATGAGTGATTGTGTTGTTGTGTTGTTCATCAGTGGTTATGTTGTTGATGAGTGATTGTGTTGTTGTGTTCATCAGTGATTGTGTTGTTCATCAGTGATTGTGTTGTTGTTCATCAGTGATTGTGTTGTTCATCAGTGACTGTGTTGTTGTGTTCATCAGTGATTGTGTTGTTCATCAGTGATTGTGTTGTTGTGTTGTTCATCAGTGATTGTGTTGTTCATCAGTGACTGTGTTGTTGTGTTCATCAGTGATTGTGGTGTTCATCAGTGATTGTGTTGTTCATCAGAGGTTGTGTTGTTGATGAGTGATTGTGTTGTTGTGTTGTTCATCAGTGATTGTGTTGTCGATGGGTGATTGTGTTGTGTTGTTGATCAGTGATTGTGTTGTTGATGAGTGATTGTGTTGTTGTGTTGTTCATCAGTGGTTGTGTTGTTGATGAGTGATTGTGTTGTTGTGTTCATCAGTAATTGTGTTGTTCATCAGTGATTGTGTTGTTCATCAGTGATTGTGTTGTTCATCAGTGACTGTGTTGTTGTGTTCATCAGTGATTGTGTTGTTCATCAGTGATTGTGTTGTTGTGTTCATCAGTAATTGTGTTGTTCATCAGTGATTGTGTTGTTCATCAGTGACTGTGTTGTTGTGTTCATCAGTGATTGTGTTGTTCATCAGTGATTGTGTTGTTCATCAGTGACTGTGTTGTTGTGTTCATCAGTGATTGTGTTGTTGATGAGTGATTGTGTTGTTGTGTTGTTCATCAGTGGTTGTGTTGTTGATGAGTGATTGTGTTGTTGTGTTCATCAGTGATTGTGTTGTTGTGTTCATCAGTGATTGTGTTGTTCATCAGTGACTGTGTTGTTGTGTTCATCAGTGATTGTGTTGTTCATCAGTGATTGTGTTGTTCATCAGAGGTTGTGTTGTTGATGAGTGATTGTGTTGTATTGTTCATCAGTGATTGTGTTGTTGATGAGTGATTGTGTTGTTGTGTTGTTCATCAGTGGTTGTGTTGTTGATGAGTGATTGTGTTGTTGTGTTCATCAGTGATTGTGTTGTTGTGTTCATCAGTGATTGTGTTGTTCATCAGTGACTGTGTTGTTGTGTTAATCACTGACTGTGTTGTTGTGTTAATCACTGACTGTGTTGTTGTGTTCATCACTGACTGTGTTGTTGTGTTAATCACTGACTGTGTTGTTGTGTTAATCACTGACTGTATTGTTGTGTTAATCACTGACAGTGTTGTTGTGTTCATCACTGACTGTGTTGTTGTGTTAATCACTGACTGTGTTGTTGTGTTCATCACTGACTGTGTTGTTGTGTTAATCACTGACTGTGTTGTTGTGTTAATCACTGACTGTGTTGTTGTGTTAATCACTGACTGTGTTGTTGTGTTCATCAGTGACTGTGTTGTTGTGTTCATCACTGACTGTGTTGTTGTGTTCATCACTGACTGTGTTGTGTTCATCACTGACTGTGTTGTGTTAATCACTGACTGTGTTGTTGTTAATCACTGACTGTGTTGTTGTGTTAATCACTGACTGTGTTGTTGTGTTCATCACTGACTGTGTTGTTGTGTTAATCACTGACTGTGTTGTTGTGTTCATCACTGACTGTGTTGTTGTGTTCATCACTGACTGTGTTGTTGTGTTAATCACTGACTGTGTTGTTGTGTTAATCACTGACTGTGTTGTTGTGTTCATCACTGACTGTTGTTGTGTTAATCACTGACTGTGTTGTTGTGTTAATCACTGACTGTGTTGTTGTGTTAATCACTGATTATGTTGTTTTGTTCTTCACTGACTGTGTTGTTGTGTTAATCACTGACTGTGTTGTTGTGTTCATCACTGACTGTGTTGTTGTGTTCATCACTGACTGTGTTGTTGTGTTCATCACTGACTGTGTTGTTGTGTTCATCACTGACTGTGTTGTGTTAATCACTGACTGTGTTGTTGTGTTCATCACTGACTGTGTTGTTGTGTTCATCCCTGACTGTGTTGTTGTGTTCATCCCTGACTGTGTTGTTGTGTTAATCACTGACTGTGTTGTGTTCATCAGTGCCTGTGGTTTCATCAGTGATTGTGTTGTTGTGTTAATCACTGACTGTTTTGTTGTGTTCATCAGTGACTGTGTGTTCATCAGTGATTGTGTTGTTGTGTTTTTCATCAGTGGTTGTGTTGTTGATGAGTGATTGTGTTGTTGTGTTCATCAGTGATTGTGTTGTTGTGTTCATCAGTGATTGTGTTGTTTATCAGTGATTGTGTTGTTGTGTTCATCAGTGATTGTGTTGTTCATCAGTGACTGTGTTGTTGTGTTCATCAGTGATTGTGTTGTTCATCAGTGACTGTGTTGTTGTGTTAATCACTGACTGTGTTGTTGTGTTCATAAGTGACTGTGTTCATCAGTGATTTTGTTGTTGTGTTAATCACTGACTGTGTTGTTGTGTTCATCAGTGACTGTGTGTTCATCAGTGATTGTGTTGTTGTGTTAATCACTGACTGTGTTGTTGTGTTCATCAGTGACTGTGTGTTCATCAGTGATTGTGTTGTTGTGTTGTTCATCAGTGGTTGTGTTGTTGATGAGTGATTGTGTTGTTGTGTTGTTCATCAGTGGTTGTGTTGTTGATGAGTGATTGTGTTGTTGTGTTCACCAGTGATTGTGTTGTTCATCAGTGATTGTGTTGTTCATCAGTGATTGTGTTGTTGATGAGTGATTGTGTTGTTGTGTTGTTCATCAGTGGTTGTGTTGTTGATGAGTGATTGTGTTGTTGTGTTGTTCATCAGTGGTTGTGTTGTTGATGAGTGATTGTGTTGTGTTCATCAGTGATTGTGTTGTTCATCAGTGATTGTGTTGTTGTTCATCAGTGATTGTGTTGTTCATCAGTGACTGTGTTGTTGTGTTCATCAGTGATTGTGTGGTTCATCAGTGATTGTGTTGTTGTGTTGTTCATCAGTGATTGTGTTGTTCATCAGTGACTGTGTTGTTGTGTTCATCAGTGATTGTGGTGTTCATCAGTGATTGTGTTGTTCATCAGAGGTTGTGTTGTTGATGAGTGATTGTGTTGTTGTGTTGTTCATCAGTGATTGTGTTGTTGATGGGTGATTGTGTTGTGTTGTTCATCAGTGGTTGTGTTGTTGATGAGTGATTGTGTTGTTGTGTTCATCAGTAATTGTGTTGTTCATCAGTGATTGTGCTGTTCATCAGTGATTGTGTTGTTCATCAGTGAATGTGTTGTTGTGTTCATCAGTGATTGTGTTGTTCATCAGTGATTGTGTTGTTGTGTTCATCAGTAATTGTGTTGTTCATCAGTGATTGTGTTGTTCATCAGTGACTGTGTTGTTGTGTTCATCAGTGATTGTGTTGTTCATCAGTGATTGTGTTGTTCATCAGTGACTGTGTTGTTGTGTTCATCAGTGATTGTGTTGTTGATGAGTGATTGTGTTGTTGTGTTGTTCATCAGTGGTTGTGTTGTTGATGAGTGATTGTGTTGTTGTGTTCATCAGTGATTGTGTTGTTGTGTTCATCAGTGATTGTGTTGTTCATCAGTGACTGTGTTGTTGTGTTCATCAGTGATTGTGTTGTTCATCAGTGATTGTGTTGTTCATCAGAGGTTGTGTTGTTGATGAGTGATTGTGTTGTATTGTTCATCAGTGATTGTGTTGTTGATGAGTGATTGTGTTGTTGTGTTGTTCATCAGTGGTTGTGTTGTTGATGAGTGATTGTGTTGTTGTGTTCATCAGTGATTGTGTTGTTGTGTTCATCAGTGATTGTGTTGTTCATCAGTGACTGTGTTGTTGTGTTCATCAGTGATTGTGTTGTTCATCAGTGATTGTGTTGTTCATCAGAGGTTGTGTTGTTGATGAGTGATTGTGTTGTTGTGTTGTTCATCAGTGATTGTGTTGTTGATGAATGATTGTGTTGTGTTGTTGATCAGTGATTGCGTTGTTGATGAGTGATTGTGTTGTTGTGTTGTGTTGTTGATCAGTGATTGTTTTGTTGATCAGTGATTGTGTTGTTGTGCTGTTGATGAGTTATTGTGTTGTTGATCAGTGATTGTGTTGTTGTGTTGTTCATCAGTGGTTGTGTTGTTGATGAGTGATTGTGTTGTTGTGTTCATCAGTGATTGTGTTGTTCATCAGTGATTGTGTTGTTGTGTTCATCAGTGATTGTGTTGTTCATCAGTGACTGTGTTGTTGTGTTCATCAGTGATTGTGTTGTTCATCAGTGATTGTGTTGTTCATCAGTGATTGTGTTGTTCATCAGTGACTGTGTTGTTGTTCATCAGTGACTGTGTTGTTGTTCATCAGTGATTGTGTTGTTGTGTTCATCAGTGATTGTGTTGTTCATCAGTGATTGTGTTGTTCATCAGTGATTGTGTTGTTCATCAGTGACTGTGTTGTTGTTCATCAGTGATTTTGTTGTTCATCAGTGATTGTGTTGTTCATCAGTGATTGTGTTGTTGTGTTGTTCATCAGTGATTGTGTTGTTCATCAGTGACTGTGTTGTTGTGTTCATCAGTGATTGTGTTGTTCATCAGTGATTGTGTTGTTCATCAGAGGTTGTGTTGTTGATGAGTGATTGTGTTGTGTTGTTGATGAGTGATTGTGTTGTTGTGTTGTTGATCAGTGATTGTGTTGTTGTGTTGTTGATCAGTGATTGTGTTGTTGTGTTGTGTTGTTGATGAGTGATTGTGTTGTTGTGTTGTTGATCAGTGATTGTGTTGTTCATCAGTGATTGTGTTGTTGTGTTGTTGATGAGTGATTGTGTTGTTGTGTTGTTGATCAGTGATTGTGTTGTTGTGTTGTATTGTTGATCAGTGATTGTGTTGCTCATCAGTGATTGTGTTGTTGATGAGTGATTGTGTTGTTGTGTTGTTGATGAGTGATTGTGTTGTTGTGTTGTTGATGAGTGATTGTGTTGTTGTGTTGTTGATCAGTGATTGTGTTGTTGTGTTGTTGATCAGTGATTGTGTTGTTCATCAGTGATTGTGTTGTTGATGAGTGATTGTGTTGTTGTGTTGTTGATCAGTGATTGTGTTGTTCATCAGTGATTGTGTTGTTGATGAGTGATTGTGTTGTTGTGTTGTTGATGAGTGATTGTGTTGTTGATCAGTGATTGTGTTGTGTTGTGTTGTTGATCAGTGATTGTGTTGTTCATCAGTGATTGTGTTGTTGATGAGTGATTGTGTTGTTGTGTTGTTGATCAGTGATTGTGTTGTTCATCAGTGATAGTGTTGTTGTGTTGTTCATCAGTGATTGTGGTGTTCATCAGTGATTGTGTTGTTCATCAGAGGTTGTGTTGTTGATGAGTGATTGTGTTGTTGTGTTGTTGATGAGTGATTGTGTTGTTGTGTTGTTGATGAGTGATTGTGTTGTTGTGTTGTTGATCAGTGATTGTGTTGTTGTGTTGTTGATCAGTGATTGTGTTGTGTTGTTGATCAGTGATTGTGTTGTTGTGTTGTTGATCAGTGATTGTGTTGTTCATCAGTGATTGTGTTGTTGATGAGTGATTGTGTTGTTGTGTTGTTGATCAGTGATTGTGTTGTTCATCAGTGATTGTGTTGTTGATTAGTGATTGTGTTGTTGTGTTGTTGATGAGTGATTGTGTTGTTGTGTTGTTGATCAGTGATTGTGTTGTTCATCAGTGATTGTGTTGTTAATGAGTGATTGTGTTGTTGTGTTGTTGATCAGTGATTGTGTTGTTCATCAGTGATTGTGTTGTTGTGTTGTTGATGAGTGATTGTGTTGTTCATCAGAGGTTGTGTTGTTGATGAGTGATTGTGTTGTGTTGTTGATCAGTGATTGTGTTGTTCATCAGAGGTTGTGTTGTTGATGAGTGATTGTGTTGTTGTGTTGTTGTGTTGTGTTGTTGATCAGTGATTGTGTTGTTCATCAGTGATTGTGTTGTTGTGTTGTTGATCAGTGATTGTGTTGTTCATCAGTGATTGTGTTGTTGATGAGTGATTGTGTTGTGTTGTTGATCAGTGATTGTGTTGTTCATCAGTGATTGTGTTGTTGTGTTGTTGATGATTGATTGTGTTGTGTTGTTGATCAGTGATTGTGTTGTTCATCAGTGATTGTGTTGTTGTGTTGTTGATGAGTGATTGTGTTGTTGATCAGTGATTGTGTTGTTGTGTTGTGTTGTTGATCAGTGATTGTGTTGTTCATCAGTGATTGTGTTGTTGATTAGTGATTGTGTTGTGTTGTTGATGAGTGATTGTGTTGTTGATCAGTGATTGTGTTGTTGTGTTGTTGATCAGTGATTGTGTTGTTGATGAGTGATTGTGTTGTTGATCAGTGATTGTGTTGTTGTGTTGTTGATCAGTGATTGTGTTGTTGATCAGTGATTGTGTTGTTCATCAGTGATTGTGTTGTTGTGTTGTTGATCAGTGATTGTGTTGTTCATCAGAGGTTGTGTTGTTGATGAGTGATTGTGTTGTTGATGAGTGATTGTGTTGTGTTGTTGTGTTGTTGATCAGTGATTGTGTTGTTCATCAGTGATTGTGTTGTTGATGAGTGATTGTGTTGTTGTGTTGTTGATGAGTGATTGTGTTGTTGATGAGTGATTGTGTTGTTGATGAGTGATTGTGTTGTTGTGTTGTTGATGAGTGATTGTGTTGTTGTGTTGTTGATCAGTGATTGTGTTGTGTTGTGTTGTTGATCAGTGATTGTGTTGTGTTGTGTTGTTGATCAGTGATTGTGTTTTTCATCAGTGATTGTGTTGTTGATGAGTGATTGTGTTGTTGTGTTGTTGTGTTGTTGATGAGTGATTGTGTTGTTGTGTTGTTGATCAGTGATTGTGTTGTTCATCAGAGGTTGTGTTGTTGATGAGTGATTGTGTTGTTGTGTGCAGGACGGTCAGACCATCACTCCGCTGACGTACGGCCGCATCTCCTCCTACTATTACCTGAAGCACGAGAGCATCCGCATGTTCCGGGAGCGTCTGAAGCCGGAGCTGCAGGTCCAGGATCTGCTGTCCGTCCTGTCGGTGAGCAAACACATCTCGTCTCCTGCTCCGCCACAGCGCACTCACACACACATGCATCACCACCCTCACCGGCCAACATCCTGACACAGTTAATGATTATTCCATGAGTCCAGTTCGGCTTGATACAGCTGAGCACACACACACACACACACACACACACACACAGGGTTGGTGTGAAAAACATCACCCTTTACGCCTGCCTCATTAGAGTGCCTCGCTCTCACTGATCTCAGACATAATTGAGACATAAAGGCGTTTCACACTCGACTGACGTCCTCACGGCTGGACATCTGTCTCACACTAGCGGCGCCGCACACACTAGCGGCTCCGCACACACTAGCGGCTCCGCACACACTAGCGGCTCCGCACACACTAGCGATACTGTTAAACATCTTCTTATAACCATCCGAGATTACAGAATATATTTCACTCTCCACAAACCTGCTGTGACTTAGTGTCCCGTTACATTTATCTCAGCAGTAAATGCACAAATCTTACTGTGATTACCACATTTGCCTAAATCTGAAATTCTGTTAGTCAGTGTTTTGTTTTTTTAAGAAAAATTATTTAATGGTTATTGCTAGTTTTTAAAAATTATGCCCCCAAATATTGATAGCAGTGTGGAATCAGTGAAATAGATCATCAAGCGGCTCAGATCTCAGATCGCTTTTTATTTTGACCTTCCGATGTGAACAAGCAACATTTTTGTCCAAAGTTTAAGCACTTTTCACTGAACCCTTTTAAAATGTATAATTTAACATTTATCTTCATTATTCAGCTTTATGCCATTTGGGGGGAAAAACTGTCCCATCATTTTGAGTTACTTTGATATTATATTATATTATATTATATTATATTATATTATATTATATTATATTAACACACTTAATTAATTATACATTATTTTATATTATATTATATTAATTATATTATTTTATATTATATTATATGATGTTGTTATATTATATTAACATAACACACTTAATTAATTATACATTATTTTATATTATATTATATTAATTATATTATTTTATATTATATTATATGATGTTGTTATATTATATTAACATAACACACTTAATTAATTATACATTATTTTATATTATATTATATTAATTATATTATTTTATATTATATTATATGATGTTGTTATATTATATTAACATAACACACTTAATTAATTATACATTATTTTATATTATATTAATTAATTATTTAATATTATATTATATTATGTTATGTTATGTTATGTTATAGTTTCCATTGAGACTGTTGTTGAGGTATAATCATGTATAGTAGTGTCCAGCCTTGGAAAATTTAAATTATTGAACCTTATTTAAATATTATTAAAAATGTGTTAAAGATTTTGTAAGAATATTGCACAGTTGTGCTTATAGTCGATTGTTTTATTTGTGATGATAACGCAATGAAACATACCAAATTTTGCCAACATCAATTTTTGGCCAGGTTATTATACAAATAAATTATGAACTCGTGCAAAAACAAGGGCGAATAAATGAAATATCAATAACTGATTATTTTATAGTCAATGTATGCTTTTTCCTTGCATAATAAATAAAACCTTTGGCTGTAGTTTTTTGCCAAATATTTTTTTCAGATAAAAACCTTCTTCCCTCATATTTAAAATATGTAAAATATATATATATATATATATACTGTATATATATATATATATATATTAGGGCTGTCAGTTAAACGCGTTATTAACGGCGTTAACGCAAACCCATTTAAACGGCGTCAATATTTTTATCGCGAGATTAACGGTCTTTTTGGCCTAGCAAAAAGTAGGCTTTGTAGTTTTTTTCACATGCTTTTACAACAGGACGCGGCATGCGCGGCGCTGCGCTATGAAACCCATTCATTTCAATGGCTTGCGCCGCGCGAGAACGTTTTGTTGCTTCGTCAACCAAAGCGCAAGCGGATCTAGCTAGACCGGAAACAAAACAACAGGCACGCCGCACACACTTGTTTGGGCTTGCGAGCCGGCCAAATAGTTGGTTAACATTACGTTTTGAGTGGATGACGAGCGCGAGACGCCGAAATGGATGCCAATAAGATTCTGAATAGAAAGTTTACTTTTAAAAAGTTGCCAAATGGTTACAATACATTGACAAGACCAAAGTGATCTGTGTGTTTTGTCATTGTGAACTGAGTTATCATCATCGCAGCACGTCCAGTCTGAAAAGTCTGAAATACCACTTGATGATGGCCAAGCACACACAGCTGATGCGAATCCCCCCCCGTCAATATCAGCACCTCGTCAGTATTTCTTTCACCCTTTTATTGATGGACAGTGTTACATTGTGTGAGAGATTATTTGCTCCAAGTGTCAATTATTGTTTTTTCAATAAAAAACATTTGCACAAAGCAAGCCAATCCACTTTTACATGTTGATAAGAGCATTAAAATGAGAAAAAATAATGGGACAAAAATAAATCGAGAGACATTTAGAATAGATAAAAATGTGCCATTAATTGCGATTAATAGCGAGTTAACTATGACATTAATGCGATTAATCGCGATTAAATATTTTAATCGTTTGACTAATATATATATATATATAATATTCTCCTTATATTTGGATAGTTTAATCAAGCGTGTATGGTCATTAAACATCTCCTCCAGATGTCACTAATGTAGATGTTGGACTCTTAAGATTACAAACTGAGTTTAGACAAATATTTTTTTCAGTTATTCATAAAATGTATAAACTGTAATTAGTTATAAATGTATAACATTGAGACTCTTTGAAATTTACTACATAAAAACCCTTTCCAGCTTTATATTCGTTTACTAGGTAACTATCAAGCTATATGGACAGTTGATAACTTGTTGCATCAAAAATAACATAAATCACAGAAAATTTGAGATTTTGCTTAATATCATCAAGGCTTCCAGTTCAACATAAATAGAGCATGTGCTATTTCTATAACTTTATGCTGGATAGTCTTAAAGTATTTTATTGCCTGTGTGATTAATTTTATTATTTCTTGAAGATATCAGCTTTTAAATACTCCAGATAAGCATGAATAAAAAGTCAATTCAAAGGTTCATTTAATGCAATATTTTTTGTTATAACTGTGCAAGAGGTTTTTACAGACAATAATTCTCCAGATTAATAACCATAACCTTCCTAAAAGAATAAAAGAAGAGCTCAGAGGCCGTGAGCGCAGTGTGACCTGGGCAAACAGAAGAGTGTCACGTGACCCGACGCCACATAAGATTCGTCCGCTGGTCAGAATATAGAAATGAGAGGAGCTTTGAGTCATGACTGTGAATATTAATGTGTTTGTGTGTCAGTAATAGGAAAAGTGCACGTGTTAATGTGGTAATGACGCCTGAGGCGGCCGGATAAATCACTGATCCTCACAGTTATATGTTTCCCGCTTGATTATCCACTTACACTGGGTCGTTACACTCGCTGTCTAACGCTGAACAAAAGCCTCCGGTGGGGCGGCCGAAGCCCGTCTGCACTCTAACCACTCGCTCGATAGCAACAAATGCCCCCTGTGAGAGACGCCTCCCAGCAGCCCCTCGTTCACCCGTATTGTGCTGTAATTACCGTGGAGCGCTTCATAATGAGACACGAGTCAAGAGACACGAGACCCCCCCCCCCCCCCCCCACCCCACCCCACTGCGGTCTCGACCTTCTCCAGTCCAACCGCCAATTAAAATCATACAACAAAGCTATAAACGGTTAAATCAAGACTTTTGTGTGTGTGTCCGTGTCTGTGTCCGTGTGTGTGTGTGTGTGTGTGTGTGTGTATCTCTCCAGTAGCTCAGGTGGTTGAGAAGGGGTTAAATCAAGACTTTTGTGTGTCTGTGTGTGTGTTCGTGTATGTGTGTGTCTGTGTGTGTCTCCAGTAGCTCAAGTGGTTGAGAAGGGGTTAAATCAAGACTTTTGTGTCCGTGTGTGTGTCTGTGTGTGTGTGTCTGTGTCCTTGTGTGTCTGTGTGTGAGTGTCCGTGTCCTTGTGTGTCTCCTTGTGTGTGTGAGTGTCCGTGTCCTTGTGTGTGTCCTTGTGTGTGTCCTTGTGTGTGTCCTTGTGTGTGTCCGTCTGTGACTGTCCGTCTGTGAGTGTCCGTGTCCTTGTGTGCCTGTGCGTGTCCGTGTCGTGTGCGTTTGCGTGTCCGTGCGCATGTCCGTGTCTGTGCGCGTGTCCGTGTCCCTGTACGTGTCCGTGTGCGTTTGCGTGTCCGTGTGCGTGTCCGAGCCCGTGCGCATGTCCGTGCGCGTGTCCGTGTGTCTGTGTGTGTGAGTGTCCTTGTGTGTGTCTGTGTGTGTGTGTCCGTGTCCTTGTGTGTGTCCTTGTGTGTGTCTGTGTGTGTGAGTGTCCGTGTCCTTGTGTGTGTCCTTGTGTGTGTCATTGTGTGTCCTTGTGTGTGTCCTTGTGTGTGTCCTTGTTTGTG
>JAPDVR010000018.1:4427765-4470265 GCA_026230005.1 Gila orcuttii
ATCAGACCTGACTGAATGCACTCATCTAACATACTGATACACATGCGCTTTGATTCTCAAATCTTTATGTTCACTTAAGACATAAATGAATGTGAGCACTTTGACACATAATTATGTGCATTCAACCATTGAAGCCGAAAAAGGCAGCAAAATGAACTAATTTCAGTTCTGTGCGCCGTATGAGCAGCAGCTTTATGTGTGTGCGTCTCTCAGACAGCACTCGCATATAATTAAGTCCACTATCGCTGCTTATTGCATTTCAACAGTTTAAAATCACTTATTTTTAAACTGCAATGCTTAAAAATGCGTTTGTATACAAACGATCAGCTTTTGTGATCACACAGCACAGCATTGTCACATGAGCGTAACCGCGATAGAGACGATAGTATCAGCGGTCAAACATCTCCCAGTTAATCGTGTCCCACCCGAACCGGTTGCTGGATAACTAGTTGTTTATTTCCAGTCCTCTTCTATTGATTGGTCAAGCTTCTGTTTGGCTCTCTGAATTATTGTTATTTCTTCAGTCTGTCTCTCGTTCCGGAAAGCTTTGTCTTCTCATCCTGTTGCTGTCCTCAATTTACTCAAGCAGCTACTGTGAAATGTTAATCACAACTTTAATTTGTACTGCATTAGCATTTTGATTAACTTGCAGGGCTTTCCGGTGCTCTTCAGGTGCTTTTTACTCATAGTTACTGAGGAAATGACTTTTTGATTAATTAAGTTTGTTAGCGCAGCTGAGCTCAGCAGACTTTCACCTTCGATAGAGGAAGAGACAGCGACAGAACCACTAAGAGGCTGAGGACATGTAGAAGACAGTTTGGCATATCAATAAAGACATGCCAATAGTGTTCAGGGATATTCTTAATGGTCTAATTTTAAAAGTATGAATATATTAACAGAAAGATAATATCAAATGCCATCAATTGCTTTCAGGGATGTTTCTCTACTCTAAGCTAACATGATTGTGAAACACTCTCCATGTTCTTCATCTAGATAAATGTTCTTTGGTTTTGGATGAGGTCTGCTAGCATATTTTAATTACCTGCCATGCATATAATGTTAAGTTTTGATTTTACTGAATAAAAAATCGTACTGCCCCCAAACTGCATATATTGCATGGGAGGATTTGATCTGCTGTAAAGTGTAACAACAACAGTCACCCGGCTGGCGCTTTCTGCTGGCACATATTACAATAGTTGATTATTTATACTATTATGTGTATTACATTATGTATTTTAACAGTGTTGTTCTATAAAACCGTAAAATGACTTTCTTATGATACTTTATGTAAACCATTTATTATTGCCTCGTTGTTATTATTTATGAGTTTTAAGTCATTTTAAAGGCTATTGTTCACTTAGGTCTGTTTTATTACCCTCAAAAATATTATCCAATTCCTCAATTAATTGTCAAAATAATCGGCCGCTTACTCGATTGCCTAAATAATCGTTAGTGACAACCCTACATTAGTTAAATACACCTGCATTGTTTTGCATTTTGTAACTTTCAGTGATATTTTGTCATTGAAGATTTCTTAAAAATAGTGTTTCTTAGAAATGTCATCTCATCTTGTGAACCCAATGTCGTGTATCGTCATATTTGAACAACCTGCCATGCATATATAATGTTAAGTTTTGATTTTTGTGGATAAGAGACTGTCACGGCCCCTGCACTGAGTGTTTTCTGCTGTCTCTGCAGGCTATGCTGGATGTGGTGGCGAATGAAGGCTGGCTCGTGTCTGCGCTCAGCATCTGTAACCTTGTGCAGATGATCATTCAGGCCAGATGGCTTCACGATTCCTCCCTGCTCACAATTCCTCACATTGAAAAGCAGGATCTCTACGTCTTCAGGTACAAATACTTCTAAAAGTCATGTGCGCGGTCCGTTACTTCCTTATATCATTAACACTCATTTTTACATCGCCGACTCCACTAATATTCCATACCGTGTTAGATAATCTGCTTGTGTTAGTCAACTTTACTGTGCACAGAAAACTGCTGACCTGTTATAGATCAGAGATTATGCTGAACCAACATTAATATTAACCAGGGGTGTGAGGAGATCTCGCGATATTAAAACATGACGATATTTCTTGCGATATTAGCATGACTGAGTTGAGTTTGTGGCAAAACCTTCTTGTCCTTTACTGCATATGATAATTCGGTAGCACTTTGTTTTACAGTCCTGTTTCGCATGAACTTACTATGTACTTATTGTAGTAATGACACGGTACTAACCCTGAACCGACCCCTAAACCTTAACTTAGTTACCTTACACTACTCATTACTTTTGTGGTAAGTGCACTGAAAGTGCACGTACTGTAAAATGAAGTGTTACTGATAATTCATACTCCGAAGGTAGAACTGATTAGTGTAGGGCTTTCACGATTTCTCAATTAAATATTGGGTTAAATTAAAAAACGGAAGTGGCGCAATCCACGGACCAGAATTAAATTACTGCTTTATTAGATCTTTTTCCAACACTGCACGATATATTAAAATATATAAAAACTACAATATAGCATAGCATAGTGCTATCATGTATAAACCAACACTAACACAGGAGAATGTTTCTAAATATGAGAACTGTTGTTCATTTCAATTTCAAAATAAAAGTTTAACCCTCACTCTGAGTTTGCATGTTTTGATATCCACGTGTTCTTGTTCAAGAAATGACAGTGGCTGTAGCATTTATATCATAAAGAAGTGGCCAAATATTAAAGATTAAGTGGACACTTGAATTAAATGTTGTTTAAAGGATTTGATCTGCTGTAAAGTGTGACAACATTAATCACCAGGCCGTTGACTCTCAATGCCGGCACTTATTACAATACATAATGTATACAACTTGATTGTTTATAATATTATGTGTATTACATTAAGTATTTTAACAGTGTTGTTCTACAAAACCATAAAATTACTTGCTTATTATACTTTATGTAAACCATTTATTATTGCCTCGTTATTATGTATGTATTTTAAGTCATTTTAAAGGCTATTGTTCACCTAGGTATATTTTTATTACCCCAAAAAATATGATACGATTATTCAATTAATTGTCAAAATAATTGACTGATTACTCAAATATCAAAATAATCGTTAGTGCCAACCCTAGATTAGTTAAATAATAAGTAAAATACACATGCATTGTTTTTCATTGTGTCACTTTTTGAATAAAAGACTATTTTCCAGTCATATTTTGTCATTGACTTAATTAAAAATGTCATCTCGTCTCGTGAACCCAGTGTCGTGTATCGTCTCGTGACCTAAGTGTATCTTCACACCCCTAATATTAACAAACTCATTTGGGTAATTAGCATGCAAATGCTGCTTTCAGCCAGTGTCCTGTGATGTGACGTGCTGTAATCCATTGAAAACTGATTTGTCTGCTTGGCAAGGGTAAATGGAATAAAAGGGGATGAAAACAGAACATAAATTGTGATATACAGATATTGTTGTGGACAATTGATGGCATTCTGTTGCTCTTGGGATCCACGTTTTGTTCCAGTTAAACCAGGTGAATGTAATTTCAATATTATGTGTGTGCCTATAGAAAATGTCACTGCTTGATTCCTCGAGTGCACAGTGAGCTTGTGACCCAGCACGAGTTATGAGATGTTAGTCAGGTCACAAGGTTTGATCAAGAGTGACCCATAGGTGCTCCTGAGGACAGCTGTGACCACAGCATCTGTGTGGCCCTGCATTGTTCTGCTGTTGTTTTGCTCACAGATTTAATGTTTGCTGCTCAGTCTTATCTCTACAGCATCAGTCAAATGGAGACATGCTGTATGTCTAAGCAGAAAAACACACCTGGGCCCAGTACAATGTGATAAGCAACATTCAGTTCAACATATTGCACCATAAGTTATATAGAGATTCCCTGTAGAGTACCCTGGGTTTTTAAGCATAAAGTCTGATGTGTGCATACAGGGCTTGACATTAACTGCTCACCCGCCACTGTGGCTAGTGGTTTTCCAAAGTTACTAGCCACTCAGCATTTACACTGGCCACAATTTTGACATCGATACCATAGGGAAAAACGGCCATATAGATATATTTTTTTAATATTATCTCATAATTTGGCAGCTGGTATATTAGGCTGCTGTCACTTTAAGACCCGACGCACTGATCTATTATACCGTTTCTTTCTCAACTGTGTAGGGTCACTTAAAGTCCCCTTTAGTAAATAATTGTATCCCTTAAAACTCATCTTTGATCACCAAAATTACAAATAATTTAAAATAGATAGCCTTAAAAAAGCTTGAATGTAACTTGACACTCTTGCCTCATTTAGTATTCGTGGTTCTATGAATATGCAAATGAGCCCCGCCTCCACTCACTCAGCTCAGAGATCCACTCGTTGACGATCACACGTTGATCTGATTGGTTACAAGGTAGTTTGTGACGTCAGAAACGTCTTTGGTTCACTGCAGTTTTAAGGAGAAAATACTCAGCAATGCTGTCAACTTATGAATTTACACATGGTTTTGCATATTAAAAACACCACACAGACATATAAACAACATTAAAAACTTGATTTTCACCACAGAAGAACTTTATTTATTTATTTTCATTATTTTGTGTGTATTGACAAAGTTAATTTGTGTGTTACTCACTGTCGGAGAGATGAGAGAGCGAGAAAGAGTGATGATATGTATCGATATTTTTGACAACACTGATTGCTCTTAGTTTATTATTTCAGGTGCCTTGTTAAAAGACTACCGTTGACAAATGTATATATCGTATATAAAATGAAACCTGCTAAAGTGGCTAGTATGAGTGACTGCGTTAAACACCCGTACGATCATGTTAACGTCAAACCCTGTGTACATATATTTGCAGATGGTATTATGACCAAGATCTTCCAGATATATGAAACATATACAGTCAAACCAAAAAAAAAACAGGCACCTTCAACATTCCTCACATTATCACAGTTTATTCGCTATAGTTTAGAAAATGGTAATTAAATATGACAAGAACTCAGAGTTATTAAATCAGTTGATATTTCACTGGTTTTGTCCATTCTTCTGTTAGACTCTCACACATGAATTATGTTGAATATCTGTCAGCTGTTAAATTTAAGAACACAATAACAAGATAATACCAGTTTAGCTCAACCAATTACCAAGCAATGCTTCATGTTGTTCAGTCTGTGGTGTAAAAATGTTGCATTAGCAATTAAAGAAAAAACACTTCAGCAAAACATGGTCAGCTCAAAGTGTCTGAATAATTTTTGCTCCCAAATTTGTATAAATTTTATTGGTAGTCACTATATGAAGAATCTTTGGGTATAATATGTCACAGTTTACTTTATTTTGCTCTCCTCGCTTACATAAATTAACTATAGTGTCCTGCACACACTAGTAAAAACATATCTGGTGTCTGAATAGTTTTTAGTTTGACTATAATGTCATGCAAAATTTCCCCTATTTTATATTGCACTGGCAACCTTATTGAGTATTTCAGAGCAGTCTTGACTGTCTCCTCCTCTCTACCCATGTGTTTTCCGCTCTCCTGATCCTAACCCGTTGTCCCAGAGAGAGGCGAGTGTTCACTTCCTGTCAGCGTGTTAAACTTCTCACCTGAGGCTCGCTGATCATGACAGCGTAACATGTCTTAGCGGCTAATCCCATCGCCATCTCTTATCTCACTCCGCAAACACCATCAGCGGGCACACACGCACACGCTAACATCACTGGCGTCGGGTTTTCCCTCGCCCGTAACACATTTCAGTGCGGACGCGTCCCGCGGCGAGTGTAATTTGGTGGAAACACAATAAAAATGGTAAGAGAGGGATCAGGCCGAGCAGGATCCATCATGCTGTGACAGCGGGAAACAGGCTCTTGTGTGATTGAAGGTCACGTGACTGTGTTTTCGTGGACAGGAGGTGGAGCGGTGGATATCGAGGCCCAATCGAGAGTCTTCCCGAGCTAATCGCTGCCTGTGACGGGAGACAGGACAACTTCACGTCGATGGTGAAGGAGATCCTGCAGCCCAATCAGATCTCTCAGGTGGCTCATCTTACACACACACGATTCACAATGCATTTATTCATATTATTGAACTTTCATTTTACATCTTTTTTTGTAATAATGTACGTTTTACTGTCACTTTTATTCAATTTCATGATTTTTGTGGAATAAAAGTACTTATTTCTTTACAAAAAAAAAAATCTTACTCCCCCCAAACGTTTGAACAGTTGTGTATATACAGTAATCAGACTATGATTGGCCTTGCACTGTGAAAAGTACAAAATTAAGGTTTTAAAATATGTGATTAATTACTGTGTTGTGTATACTTTGACACGCAACTGAGAATGCCATACATTTCTGTACATGTGGGTTGGGTGAAAAGTGAAAGTTTAAGACATGTGACTGACTCCTGTGGTGAGAACATTTGTAAAAACAAACATCCAAGATCCTGCTCTCAGTATTACGAAGACACTACGTTTATTGTCATTTCTCGACTCATATTCTTTTGTGAATCACCTCTTAACAACATAAACATTCAAATAATTTCCCATTCCCCTTGCATCAGCACCAGCGCGTGTGCCGGAGAGTCACGCTGGTCTCAGGTAGCAGCAAGATCTCCAATTACCTCCCAAATGAGAGGGTTTAGAGCTCCAATCTAAGTGCTAATTGCAGCGGTAATGCTAGCGTCGGATCCCAGCGCCGGTTCCCCATCAGTATTCCTGCGAACCCCCCTTCCTCTCGTCCTGATAATTAAATAAGCACATGCGCCGCCGCGTCCTCGGCTCGTTCACTGAGGAAGAGTAATCCTTGCATAAATAGCTGTGGCCGGGTGATCTACACCGTTTTTCCCTCCGTCTTCTATGTCTCTAATGCTAACAGACGCGTTCTTGTATGTGTTCTTTGTTTAGCCATGTTCCTTGTGTTTTATGTTAGTACAGTTGTTGAGTGATGAGCTTTTATGGTTTATTTCGAGGTCTACTGGAAATATACACTACTGGTCAAAGTTTGGGAATAATTACATTTCTTACATTTTTGAAAGAAGTCTCTTATGCTCACCAAGACTGCATTTATTTGATCAAAGATACAGTAAATATTATTACAATTTAAAATAACTTTTTTCTATGTGTATATACGATTAACTGTAATTTATTCCTGTGATCAAAGCTGAATTTTCAGCATCATTACTCCAGTCTTCAGTGTCACATGATCCTTCAGAAATCAGTATAATATGATGATTTGATGCTCACTTATCAATGAATAATTAATCACTATTGGTTCTTATTATAATTATCAACATTGATACTAATTTTTGTGGAAACTGTGCTGCATTTTTTTACCCCTTTAATGAATAGAAAGATCAGTGAAAAGATCTTATTAGATTAATTAGTTATTTAAATAAAAATATTTTATAATAAATAGAAATCTGGGTAAATCTGCAAACCATTAATTTATAGTTAATTCATAGTTAATATATTGTAGTCTCTATATTGTTAAAATATTAATTGGCTATATACAATTAGTGAGTTCTTAATTCCTTGTGACTGTAATTTACACAATTATTATTCTTTAATTAGCTCATATGTAAAGAGTTAATGTTTTTAATGATTTGTATCCTAACTCTAACTAAGGTATTTTAACAGTGTGAGTCCACTGCATGTATTTTTGTATTATTTGTTTTCTACCACACATACATTTACCAACATTTGCATAGACAAAACATACAGTATTGACATATTGACAGCATGGTTATGTTTAGCTTTGGGGATAGGGTTAATGGATAGACATGTATATGGCACATCATATAATATGGTAAAAAACTAATTTGTGAATATTTTACATTTCTATTGCTGTATTGTACATTTCAGCATGTATCCAAACATACAAGTCTTGTGTCTTACCTTTAGTACGAATATCATAATTCATAAACATTTTAAACCAGGGCTAAAATCATGATCGTGAAATTATTAAAACGTTATTTAATTAATAAAAGAAATGTTTGTGTAAAGTGAGTTGATGCTTATTTATGCTCAATGTATTTGTAAACATTTTAGGAACACTTAATATTAATGCATTTTGTTAAAAAAAAAAAAAAAAAAAAAAAATATATATATATATATATATATATATATATATATATATAGTGCTTAATTAATGTCAATTAGTATTTTCTATGACCTAATCTAAAATGAGGACTATTTACTCTGAATAACCATTAACAACTGCTTTAAAATACTATACATCACTTATCTGGTTAATACAAGGCATGAAAAAACATTATCTTACTTTTTACATATGAGCTAATTAAACAATTATAATTTGAGTAATTATAGTGACAATGAATGAACTCAGTATTTGAATAAAGGCTATTATATATATTAACAATGTAGATACTGCAATATATTAACTATGATTTAACTATAAACTAATAGTTGGAAAATTATATAAGTGCTTTGTTGCTGTATAATTATTATTAAGTGTTAATCAAATTTTTTGTAATATTATAAATGCCTTTACTGTTATTTTGATTAATTTATTGTCCTTGTTTAATAGTGTATTATTATTTAATGTATCACAACAATAATCTAATAAATGTTTCTTGAGCATCAAATCATCATATTAGAGTGATTTCTGAAGGATCATGTGACACTGAAGTAATGATGCTGAAAAATCAGCTTTGATCACAGGAATAAATTACACTTTAAAATATATTAAAATAGTAAACAGTTATTTTAAATTATAACAATATGTCACAATATTTTTTTGTACTATATTTTTGATCTAATAAATGCAGCTGTGGTGAGAAGATACTACTTTTTGAAAAACATAAAAAATCGTACAGATCCCCACAACATTGATAATAATCAAATCATCATATTAGAATGATTTCTGAAGGGTCATGTGACACTTAAGACTGGAGTAATGATGCTAAATTAAGAATCATTCCAACTTTTCCACGCTTTTGAACGATAGTGTAATCCACAGAACTTGCTTTTCTTACTTCGCCTGATGTCGATCACAAAAGAAAGCGTGTGGTTTAGCGTGTGCTAATGGTGTTGTTGTGTCAGGCATGGCTGTATGTGTGTCAGCTGCCCGTGGTGGAGGTCAGTCTGAGTGTGAAGGGCTGGTGGGAAGAGTGTGTGGAGCAAACGGAGCGATCGATCCCCTCGAGTGTGTCCAACATCCGGGACGAGTCCAGCTGGCTGTCACTGCATGCGGATCAGGAGTACGTTCTACAGGTGTCCCTGCGCAGACTCAACACCGGCCAGCAAAGAGTGAGTCCAACACACACACACACACAACAAGCCTTTCCTTCCCCAGACGCTCCATTCACCTCCATCCACTGGTTTCAGTCCAACACACACAACATGTTGTAGCCGTTTGTCTATAATAAGTGTTGTATTGGAGTTTATTTATTATAAGTTATTTATTTGTTTATTATTATTATTATTATTTAGTATGTGCATATTTATATTTGGATTTATGTACTTATTTAGTTAATTATCATGCACTTTTTGGGTTAGGAATATGTATGTCACCGCGTGTGGGCGGAGGAGGAAGTGACATGAAAGAACAAATGTTTGGATTTGGGGATGGTTGTTACTCAGTTTTTTTACCACTTCGTTAACTTTTTTTTGATTTTTGGACTTAATTTAGAAATGTTAGGAAACGTCTCAGGTTACGTATGTAACCCTGGTTCCCTGAAGAGGGAACGAGACGCGTGGGAACGCTTCTGCGTGATCGCGTCATGAAGCACGTATAGAATCAGTCCAATGGTGTAATGAGACGTCATAGGCGGGTGACGTCACAGACCAGGAAACTATAAAGCATACCCGGAAAACACACCGGGTTAGCTTCTAATAGGCCGAAGCAAGTCGATACAGGGAGTATGGCCGGGCGACACACCGACTATTTCCCTCTTCAGGGATCCAGGGTTACATACGTAACCTGAGACGCTGGAACTCGAGCTGCATTGAGAAGAATAGTCTCCTCTTCAATCCATACAGTCTTCTCGTGGAAGGAGCTCTGGACTGGAGTATGGTCTCCACGACCTTGGTCGAGAGACCGGATTATATGAGCTGTGCCTCCTCAGGGGCCAAGCCTACAGTTTCCATAACCCCGGGCAGGGGTGATAAATCGTGCCTCCTGCTTGGGACAATAGGTCCCTCCTGATCGGAATCTCCATCGGAGAGACATCTAGAAGGGACACCAGGTCCGAAAAACAGACTCGGGCCGGCCAGTACGGGGCTACTAACAAAAGACGGGCCCTGTCCCGGCGAACCCTCTCCAGAACCCCCGGGAGCAAAGATATTGGGGGAATTGCATACAGGTATAGCCTCAGCCATACCTGAACCATCGCATCCATCCCCAGTGGAGCTGGATGCGTGAGGGAGAAACACATGGGACAGTGAGTTGTCTCTGAAGATGCAAATAAGTCGACTTGTGCTCGACCAAATTTTTCCCATAGGAGCTTCACCACCTCGGGGTAAAGTCTCCATTCCCCGGGCCTCAGCCCCTGTCTCGAAAAGGATATCAGCTCCCTGGTTTTGGTGCCCCCGGAGTAATTTCCCCTGGGCCCATAGGAAATGTTTGAGAGCCCAAAATACCGCCATCATTTCTAGCCGATTTATGTGCCAAGAAAGTAGATGGTCCTCCCACAGACCTTTAGCCGACCGACCACTCATGATCGCCCCCCAACCTGTGAGGGAAGCATTTGTCGTTTGCGTTACGCGACGACAAGGAGCCCCCAGCACTGGGCCTTGGGTGAGGATCCAAGGCTTCTTCCACATGACTAAGGCACATAGGCATCGCCGAGTGACCTTGCTCATGCGAAACAAATTTCCCCTCGTAGAAAATCCCTTGGTTCTGAGCCACCGCTGCAGGGGTCTCATGTACAGAAGGCCAAAAGTTATTACGTTGGACGCAGCTGCCATAAGACCCAACAGTTTCTGGGACTGTTTCACACTGAGTGACTGGCCTAGTTTTACTCCATTCACTGCTGAGAGAATCGAGTGGTGACGTTCTGTTTTTTGTGCACTCTGTGCTGCGAGGAGCTCGTAGACGGCCGAGACTGCTGAGACAGCAGTATCGGGGGACCATAGATCAGTGAGGAAGAAACTTTTGAAATGCCGCTGCTTGTTTCTTCGCCTCCTGAAACCTCTTGGGAAAAAAACGGAAGTCCCGACGAGGAGGTTGTGATCTGGATGGTAGAAAATGTTCATCCAGCAGACTTTATCTTTTGTACTTCTTGTTTCTCGGCTGGCCAATCAATATTTAATTTAGCTACAGGACGAGTCTCAACCTCCATCAGCTCCTCATAAGCAGGGGTATGAGGTGGCGAATCCTCAAGTTCTCCTGCATCAATGCTTACAACATCCAGATCCTCAGAACTGGATAATTGTAGCACTGGTGCCTCATCCCGGGGAGAAGAAACCGCAGCACGTGCTTTTCCCTGGGACAAGACACTGGATCTGGCAGCTGAAAACAGAGATGGGGCTGGGCCTGTCTCAAACCCCTCTGTCAGATCCATTTACGAACCCCACGATATACGTCGCCGCTGTGCCTCGGCAGCAGCGGGACCCGCACCATGGGGAGCGCGAACCAAACCACCGTGCTCAAAAAACGCCGCTTATCGCAATGCTCACAGTCAGCTCCCTCGAGAACTGACTGGGCATGCTCCACTCCCAATCAAGCAACACATAGTTTGTGTGTCCCCAACCGTAATGAAACGAGGGCGAGGAACAGGACATTGCTTGAACTGCTGCTTGTTCGCCATAATAATGTGTATATACAGGTCCTTCTCAAAAAATTAGCATATTGTGATAAAGTTAATTATTTTCCATGATGTAATGATAAAAATTAAACTTTCATATATTTTAGATTCATTGCACACCAACTGAAATATTTCAGGTCTTTTATTGTTTTAGTACTGATGATTTTGGCATACAGCTCATGAAAACCCAAAATTCCTATCTCAAAAAATTAGCATATCATGAAAAGGTTCTCTAAACGAGCTATTAACCTAAGCAATCTGAATCAACTAATTAACTCTAAACACCTGCAAAAGATTCCTGAGGCTTTTAAAAACTCCCAGCCTGTTTCATTACTCAAAACCACAATCATGGGTAAGACTGCCGACCTGACTGCTGTCCAGAAGGCCGTCATTGACACCTTCAAGCAAGAGGGTAAGACACAGAAAGAAATTTCTGAACAAATAGGCTGTTGCCAGAGTGCTGTATCAAGGCACCTCAGTGGGAAGTCTGTGGGAAGGAAAAAGTGTGGCAAAAAACGCTGCACAACGAGAAGAGGTGACCGGACCCTGAGGAAGATTGTGGAGAAGGACCGATTCCAGACCTTGGGGGACCTGCGGAAGCAGTGGACTGAGTCTGGAGTAGAAACATCCAGAGCCACCGTGCACAGGCGTCTGCAGGAAATGGGCTACAGGTGCCGCATTCCCCAGGTATATGCTTGTGTAAAACAGACAACACCAAATAGACAGAGACAGTATACAGAGAGCTTGCTGAAGGCACAGAAGCTAGCGCGGTCTGTTTTCCGGGTATGCTTTATAGTTTCCCTCGTCACAGCATTGGACTGGTTCTATACGTGCTTCATGACGCATTCACGCAAAGGCGTTCCTACCGCGTCTCGACGCAGCTCGAGTTACCTTGTAAGGGAAATAAAGCTTTTGAAATGAAGACTGCGTTTGCAGTGGAGTGCGTGCAAAATAGCTAATCATTGTTCCCTTAATCCACGGCCAACATCGAAAGGCCGACACAAGTAAAAAAAAACTGAGTAACCACCATCCCCAAAACCAAACATTTGTTCAACAAGCCTTTCCTTGCCCAGACGCTCCATTCACATTAATCTACTGGTTTCAGAGGAGGCAGGACAGCAGGGCTCAGGCGCCACGCTTCCCCAAACCCAAAGACGAAGGCTGGTTCCTCGTTCTCGGGGAGGTTGAGAAGAAAGATCTGCTGGCCATCAAACGCATGGGATTCATACGCAACCGCAGCAGTGTGTCTGTGGCCTTCTACACGCCAGAGAAGACGGGGAAGTAAGAGCAGTCACAATGAACAAAAATGATTCTCTTACTTACTGTTTTTGTCTTGTTTCCAGTCCAAATATCTAAAAATTCTTAAATTAAGATGCATTTACTAGATGAGTAAAATGCCTTTTATTATATTTTGTCTCGTTTTCTGGAGGAAAAGAAATTTAAAGGAAGTGAGTTTTTGCTTAAAACAAGGTAAATTTTCTGCCAATGGGGTACGAAAAATAATCTTGTTTCTGTTTGAATTAAGATTATTTTTCTTACCCCATTGGTAGATAATTTAGCTTGTTTTAAATTCACTTCCTTTAATTTTTTTTTCCCCCAGTAAACAAGACAAAATATATTTAATGGCATTTTACTCGTCTAGTAAATGCATCTTGATTTTTAGAATTTTTTTATATTTGGACTGGAAACCAGACAAATCATTTTTTGCAGTGCCGCTGCTACTCTAAAGGCATTTTTTTCACAGTGTCTACAGTGTTAACGTGTAAATGTTCCTGTAGGTGTATCTACACGCTGTACCTGATGAGCGACAGCTACTTGGGCCTGGATCAGCAGTACGACCTCCGTCTGAACGTCCAGCCGGCCAGCATCTCAGCGCAGGTCAACACTGAGATCTCAGAGAGCTCAGGCAGAACCGGCCTAAAGTGAGCTCGAGCTCGGTCAAAAACAAACCAGCGCGCGCTTTGGCTTGGGATGGGCGATTGTGTTTGTAAGTTCTAGGAAAAAATACACTGTTTAACATTTAGATGATTTGGCCCAAATAGTCAATTCACCCATATAAAAATAAACCAGCGCTTTCTTTGGCTTGGGATTGCTTTGTACGTTCTAGAAAAGGTTCTAGTGCCATTTTTTTTTTTTTCATTCAATTAAACATTTAGATGATTTGGCCCAAATAGTCCGTTTCCCCATATCTAACACTTTCAGATGAGAGATCAGATGTTTGTAATGGAGAGGAAACATCTAACATTCACTTTTTCTGCCTTATTATCTCTTTTTACTCTTATTACTGATTTTCACTTTGATTTTTTTTTTTTTTTTTTTTAGGTTGCCTATAACATCCTGTGGTACGTTTCAGGGCAAACATTATATTTGTCAAATTAAAACTATAAATATAAAAAAATATAAAAAATAAAAAAAGTTTCTTCTGAATTTATGAAAATGTTCTGTGTGGAAAGTTTTGTTGAATGTATAAAATAAAAACACTTGAATGCAGCACAACTGTTTCCAGTCTTTCCTGAGTGTCCAAATGTACCTAACCGTTTTCCACAAGCTTTTTGTTTTTGTTTAGTTGTTTTTTTTAACATGTCAAGGTAAAAATCTTTAATTCTCTTCTCTCTGTTATTATATTATATTATATTATATATACTGATATTTCTACAAATCACTTCTCCAATGAAATTAAAGATTTTAAGGAATTTGACACTATTAAAGTAGCACATTTAATGCATTTAAGCATATTTTTTTATTCATCATATTAGTAGATGTTGAAGTTTTGATATATCAATATTAAGGATGTAATGGTTTGCTTTCACTGCTGACATAGTTTATACAAAATGATCAATAACGGTGCATCTTCTGACCAACTCTTTTCTGCAAAGGCTTGCTTGTAAATTAAAACAGACACTGTAACAGTGTGATTAAAAATCCTAATTGTTTAATTGTTTTAAAGCGTTGATTTATTGACGATGGTTTTGAGTCCCTACTGAGGACTTCATCATATATTGTAAAGTATTTTCGATTGTTCTCTTTTCCACCGACGCCGTTTAATCAGCAGCAAATTCCGGCTTTAGGAAAAGGTTAAAGCAGCATCAAGCGTTTCGTGTTTCAGGCTCATCCCGTCTGATTTTCTCCTGCTTCAGGTGATTTCCTCTCTCACACACACACACGCACACACACACACACACCGATGCCCTCCTGAGACAGCTTTCAGCATTCACACATCACACATCAACATCTGCTGCATAAGAACAGGCTTTTTTGTTATTCCTCCCTTAAAAATTTTATGATTTGATTTTTTTTATCATAATATCTATCTATATAATATTTATCTTTAAATATTTTATTATCATATTGCCTTTCATTGATATCACAGAAAAGGCTAAAATGTCAAACTAGTTTAAATAGGCTATTATAATATGTGAAGAAATCTAAAGTCTGCCATCCTGGAGAGAAATGCTGGATCTTTATTCAGCATGACACTGATAGAAGAGTGGGATTTATTCCCATAATCAGCTGTTTATGATCTGCTCGGTTGTATCTTTCCCATAATCAGTTTGTGTTGCTGCAGATTCAAAAACAGTAATAACACCAGCTCTAGTGTAATATGCCTTTAAAATCACATGAAGACCTGTAATTTGTTTTTTACATTGCATATTTATGGATATGTAGTTAAATGTTGGTATGTACTGTATATAGCCTGCATTTAATTATGTATTGTATTCATATTGTATATAGACTGGTTATATTTTAGGTGATTTGATTGATGCTCTTATTTTAACAAAGGATAATTTGGCGAAAAATCCATTATTTTAATTTTGCAGCAATTAAATTAATTTAGTCTGTTTTCCTGTTGAAATATGATAGATAGATAGATAGATAGATAGATAGATAGATAGATAGATAGATAGATAGATAGATAGATAGATAGATAGATAGATAGATAGATAGATTGGTTGATTGATTGATTTAAATGCAAATGTTATTCATAGTGTGTTATGGGTCAGAGTTCAGCGCTTCTAACAAATCCTGATTTCTCATGGATCGGCCGCTAGTGAATGTGATCCAATGGGAAAATCCTGTCTGGCGCGTCAGTGTCCAATGATTTGAGATCAGGGGAGGGTCCGAGTGTTAGCCAGACAGAAAGACTTCAGCAAACTCCTCCAAACACGATCCTTCTGGATTCAAAGATGTTTCCCGTGTTTGCTGTGGAATTCAGCGCGAATTAATGCCAGTCTGGATATTTCTCGTTGTGGAGTTATGGATTTATGAAGACAGCGCGAGCTTGCGGTGTGATCTGCTATATGAGGTAAGACGACGTGCAAGTTTAGCCTAAAGTTTTACTTTAACAAATTATGATGTTATAAAGGCGAAATACTCAGATGCGTAGAAAGAAAATGCTCAGTTTAAGATAATAGCTAAACGTTAATTTAATGTTAGTATTAAATGTGTGGTAGTTCGTTTTCCTCAAAAGACGCGCATTTCAAAGTCGGAAGAGAAATGAACGTGAATCTGCTGTTTTCCAGGAATATTATGCGCATCTGATGGATGGATTGATGGAAGCAACTTTCTAATGAAGAGATTCTGGGCCCGAGTGGATTTCATGTGTGTAAATTAAGACTCACTGCGGATTAGACAAACTAATCATAATCATGAAGGTGTGTTTGTCTCAGGTCTGCGTGTAAAACATCTAAGGAACCGCAGGAAAGAGTTTGGGAATTGGGAATGGCAGGAACGCTTTCAGGACGCTTCTGAACCCTTCCTATTCGGGTAACCGTGCTGAGATCTTGAGTTTGATGTGAGATCTTGAGTTTGATCTGAGATCTTGATCTGATCTGCTGTCAGTCACCGGGAATATGAAGGAGAAGTCGAAGAACGCGGCGCGCACCCGTCGAGAGAAGGAGAACAGCGAGTTTTATGAGCTCGCCAAACTCTTGCCTCTGCCCTCGGCCATCACCTCTCAGCTGGACAAAGCCTCCATCATCAGACTGACCACCAGCTACCTGAAGATGAGGATAGTGTTCCCTGAAGGTACGGAAGACCGTTCGTGTGTGTGTGTGTGTGTGTGTCATTGTTTTGGACGGCGTCTTCTGCGTGAAGCCTAAATAAATATTTCATTTTAGAAAGTTTAACAGCATTAGGGCTATTGCTGTTCTTTTCAGCTATAATAATAAGAATAATATAGGTATATTATTATTATTAATGTGGCGTTATTACTAAAAATATTAACCGTTCCTATGGATAGTTCAGAGAGTGGACAAACCAACTGTTGGTGTGGGTTTAAAAATGTAATTTAAAATTTTAAATCAGCGGTTGGGTTTGTCCATATTTGACCCAAACATTGGTTGAAACAACCCAGCATTTTTTTAGTGTAGGCTATCGTTATTTATTTAATTACGTTATGCCTAATTTTTTGTTTTAACAGTCTTTTGATCTAGACATGTTTATGCTACATGTAGCCTAATATAAAGGCCTTAAAGAACAGCGTCGTTTTACAGTAGGATCTCATGCACTGTAACTGTTAGGCCTACATCATTTTCAGAAATAGGATCTTCCGAAATCATCATCAAACATCGCAAAAACGTAGCCTTAGTAAAAATAGTAATTAAAACGTTTAAGACGACTTTATAGGAGGCCTGTTTTTAAAATAATAATAACGCAGATTGCGGCCTGCCACTGTCACATCGCTGCATTTTTATTCGTTTTATTTTTAATCTGAGATATATATATATATATATATATATATATATATATATATATATATATATATATATATATATATATATAGGCCTATACTTTCTTGAATTTTATTAAAGCAAAAATGGGTTTAGTGACTTTTATTAAAGCAAGTAGATTGATTTAATGTAAATGTAGTTCCGACTCTCACACACAGACTCAGACATCATTATATTTCTGATTTATTAGCGTTATTATTTTTCATTTTCTGTTCTGCGTGACTGAAGACAAACAGCGCCAATTATCATCGTCCGATCAACACCTGACTGGACATGAGGACACGAAACAAAAATATTATCGACATTTATTATTATTATTATTATTATTATTATTATTATGCTATTATTATTATTCTTTAGAAATAAAACATTTAAAAGGCCATAGTGGTTTGTGGATATGCCATCACTCAACGCGGTTGATAAACACCGACATTTCATCAGTAAGAGGCGAAAATGACGAGTAACATCAAGAGAAAAGACGAGCTAAAATAGTGTAAATACATGAAATACATCAACAGCATAACTCCTGCTTTCAAGCGTTCTTCACCCATGCGCGCGCTTATTTATCTCTTAAATGTGTGATGACATGCCTATTACTGGCTTGAATATAATTTTGAAGAAAGATAAATATATCATGTTATTATACATTATAGATCTATTATATATTTCTCTAAATAATGTAATAAATGTGATTAAAATGTTTGAAACCTGCTGTATGCCTAGAAACGAAGCGGCTCGTTGATTCTCTGAAACAGATAAAGAGAAACAGGAGTGAAGTAACTGATGTATTTATTCATGTCAATTGCATGTTTATTCGGCTCGCCGTGTTCGCGTGTAACAGGTTATATTCAAATAAGCATATGGTAAAAATACACTTTCCCTCTCTCTATCCTTTAGGATATAGCCTACCATTATATAGCCTACATGCTCCTCTGGCACTGCTGCATGTGCTGGAATCATTACACTCGGAATAAATGTTTTAATGTGAATGAAACTCGCTCGGGTTAAAGGTCAGAGAGGTCAGAGTAAAGACAGTTCGAGGAAATGAGACAGTAAAGTTTTATTAGAAAATGAAGGAAGGTGGTTTTATGGTGGTTATTTATTGCTCGGCTGTGAAGAGAATAATTCTGACGGACACTGCTGTCAAATAATCCTCGAATATTCCAACAGTGTAATAAATTCACTTTACGCAATAGGCCTTGGTTCCCGTTTTTATTCATCTGGTTGGTGGCTTTTTATCCCCTCTGTGGTTTTCGCTCATATTTGGTTGACGCGTTTTTTTTTTTTTTTTTTTTTTTTTTAAATCAACGATTTCTCTTGGATGTAAATCCGTTTTACGGTCATTCGAAAATCAAAAATGGCAAAAGCTTATATAGGCCTAACGGTCATTTATAGGCCTAATATTAGAGAATAAAATTGGCATAATGAATAAAAGACATTTCGGGCCTGTGAAAATAAATGTTCTCTGGAGCGCCTGAAGAAACGGGTTCACCGCTTTTCCAGTAGAAACAGAGGAACTGAAGTCATTTTAAAGCACTTTTCTTTGGAATCCGAAACATTTCTCCTGGAGAGATTCATTGATGTATTCTTTTGTGTGTCTCTTATTGCGGATGTAATGTTAAAGTTCATAATGTGATGAGCTCACGGGTGTTCAGATGCAGTCGTACCTCTGCGAATAATCAGAACTTCTCTTTACACTAAAAAATGCTGTTTTTAACCCATGTTTGGGTCACATATGGACAACCGTTGGTTTAATTATTTTTTACATTTTGAAACCCAAGGTTTTAATTCCTTACATTTTAAACCCAACGGTTGATTTAATTTTTTACATTTTTAAAACCATCGGTTGTTTTACATTTTTAAAACCATCGGTTGTTTTAAATTGTTAAACCCAACTATTGTTTATATTTTCTTACATTTTTAAACTCAGCAGTTGTTTTTAATTTTGTACATATTTAAACTAAATAATGGTTGGGTTTGTCCATATTGTGTCCAAATTTGGATCCATCGGGATGCGTTCACGCGCATTGCGAGTCTCCGACGGCGGTTAAATCGCGCTTCATGTTTTGAGAGCAATTATGATTGTTTCGACAGTTGTATTATTATTATTATTATTAATTTTATTATTTAGTTATTTAATTCAAATTCAAATAAATATTTGTATAACATAAACTGTGCTCAGTCTCGGTCGCTCTTGATTTAGGCTATAGCTATCACTGAAGCTATAGCCTAATATTAAAATATTTATTTTGTTTATATTTTTAAAATCAGCAAGAGAGTTACTTTTTTGTATCTGTATATTTCCTGCCAGTCTGATAAAAAAATTACGTCTTTGTTTTCACAAAAAAAAAAATTTAAAAGTAAAAAATAAATCAGAAGTGTATTTTCTCGGAGAATATGGTTGTTTTCATTCAGCTATTTGAGGAGCAGAGCGATTGTTTCTGCTGGATAAACGCGAACAACAAATGTTTGTTTAATATTAAAGTGGAATCGGAGCTTTTGCTTTGATCTGGTGTTTGTTTTCGTGTGATTTGCATTTCAATAAGGATTGTGTGTGTCAGACTGTTTGCTTTATCGAGTTTCACCGCCTTCATAAATACTCCTCATTTACATTCAGCGTGTTTACTGTCAATTCAGTGTTAAAATATTGACTAACTGATCGTCAGATGACGATAGACTATTATTTTTGCTGCTGTTATTTTTTGTGCTGTTGCTGTATAGAATTGTATTAGGCTAGTCTATTATTGTTCCATCACGAATGCACATTAGAGGCATTTTATTTTTACGCTAAGATTATTTTTAAGTCAGCTCTTTTCAGTAGCCTGTGTGATTTTCTCTATTGTTATTTGAAATAAACGGATGTGTTTTTTTAGGTCTCGGGGAATCTTGGGGTCACGTGAGTCGCAGTTCTCTGGATAATGTGGGCCGAGAGTTAGGGTCTCATCTGCTTCAGGTAGAGAACACACACTCTCATTACACACAGATCATATATTATTATATGTAATGATTTAAATGTCCCTATAGGTTAATTCTGATATCAAATTATGAAACCGCTCTATCAGACTTTTTTTTTTTTTTCTTTTTTTTTTTTTTTTGAACGATTGTGTAGAATTCGTGTCAGTTCGGGTCGCATTGCTTGTGGACGTCTAGATATCAAGATTTAAATGTGTTTTAAGTGTTACTTAGATTTTTGTAGGTAGCTATGATATTTCATAATTTCCTTAAATTATTAAAATTATTTTTATAAATGCTTCCTGTGTCTATTTATATGTTTTACTTATTGTTACAAATAGAACATAAAAGCTCTATTTAATCAATGATTCAAATGTTAAATCTTGTCCTAAAATGTTAAACAAGTAATTGATTTACTAGAGCTAATGAATTAATGTAAATGAACGCATTAATAAATTGTCCTTTACATTTTTGGTTACACTTAATTTTAAGGTGTCTGTGTTACAATGTAATTATATAATTTAATACTGAATAGTAATGATGCTCTTACTATGGGGCTATTTGGTTTAGGGCTAGTTGCATGTATTTAAGCACAATTTATAATAATTACTATAGAAATGTAACATGTGTAACTAGAATAAAGTGTTCTCCTATTTTCTTCAGACTTTGGATGGCTTTATTTTTGTGGTGGCTCCTGATGGGAAAATCATGTACATTTCAGAAACGGCATCAGTGCATTTAGGGCTGTCACAGGTAAAGTGCATGTTTCAGTATTTGCTGTGGTTATATTGGGGTCTAGAGGTCTCGATGTCTCGGTCAGCTCTGACTGCAATGACAGAAGCTCATTTTAACAGGTAGAGCTGACGGGGAACAGTATTTACGAGTACATCCACCCGGCGGACCACGACGAGATGACCGCAGTGCTGACCGCACACCAGCCGTATCATTCACACTTCGTCCACGGTGAGACACACACTCACGCTCTTCTGTTCATCTCTGTCTGTTAATACACTCATTCACCTTCTGCGTCTTACTGTTCTTTTCCTAGAATATGAAATGGAACGGTCTTTCTTTTTGAGAATGAAATGTGTCCTTGCTAAAAGAAACGCAGGCTTGACGTGTGGCGGATACAAGGTAGGCCGGGGTCATTTTTTATTATTTATGTTTGCTGTTGTACATAAACGTATCAGTAACACTATTCAATAAGGTTCATTAGTTAACATTAGTTAATATGAGCAATACATTTGTTACAGTATCTTTGTTAATGTTAATTAATGAAAATCCAGCTGTTCATTGTTTGTTCACGTTAGTTCACAGTGCATTGACTAATGTTAACAAATACAACCTTTGATTTTAATAATGTATTAGTAAATGTTGAAATTAATATTAACTTATGCTGTAAAAATGCTGTAGAAATATTGTTCATTCTTAGTTCATGTTAACTAATGGACCTTATTGTGAAGTGTTAGCAGATATCTTTATTATATGCAGAGTTAGGCTGAATACAGGTCAATATTTCTTATTTTATAGTATACACTATTAGTAGAAAAGGCCCTATATAGATTCTTTAACACTTCATATATAGAACTTAGAGGTTCCCATTATGGGATAATTTTATGATATAACTTAAATTTTAATTACATTTTATGACTTAAGAAGCTCATAAACATGCTTTATCACTATAAAAACCTGAAATAACCAATTAAACAAAGTATTATGCAATCATTTTAGACATTTTTTCATTATATAGAGTCAAGAATCCTAGAGTTCTATTGAGAGCCTTATAGTGAGGATTTGTAATGGGTTAGTGTGAGGAGCTCATCATGTTTTAAAGCATTCGGCATCATATCATCTGTCAACAAACAAGTATTCTTTACTTCAATGAGCTCATTGTTTCTGACTTTAATTATTACATTGTTTAATACATTTTTAGCTAACTGTGATTTTGTATATGTACATGTCTGAAATACATAACTTAGACAGTTAGCTCTGATAACAGATCACTCTAAATTGTAATGTGGACTCATGTATTTTCTGTAAAGCTGCTTTGAAATGATGTGTATAGTGAAAAGCGCTTTACAAATAAATATGAATTGAATATTTTAAGAAGTCAGCATGCACAATGTTCAGCAGGTACTTGTATATTCAGTGTTTTGGAGCTGTATTTCTGCATCAGTGAGTGTGTGTGTGTTCCTGCAGGTGATCCACTGCAGTGGGTATCTGAAGGTCCGTCAGTATAGTTTAGACATGTCTCCGTTCGACGGCTGCTATCAGAACGTGGGTCTCGTGGCCGTCGGTCACTCTCTCCCGCCCAGCGCCGTCACCGAGATCAAGCTCCACAGCAACATGTTCATGTTCAGAGCCAGCCTGGACATGAAGCTCATCTTCCTGGACTCCAGGTACTGTGTGTTCTGGTCAGCTTACAGGCGCAAACACACTCGTTTTGGTAACACTTTATTTTACAGTGTCCTTGTTGCACATGTTACATGTACTTACCATAGTAATAACAGTAAATTATGTATTATTACATGCAATTAACCCTAACCCTATAGTAAGTACATGTTGTTAATTAATATTACTCAGCACTAATTATACTGTAACACTGACACCTTAAAATAACGTGTAACCCTAGTTTTATTGGTCCCACTTCATATTAAGTGGCTTTAAGTACTATGTACTTGCATTGAAAAATAAGTGCAATGTACTTATTGTGTTGATGTTGTATTGTAAAGCACTTGTGCTACTATTGAGATGTGATACGGGAAAGGTTAGGGTCAGGTGTGTGTGGTATGGGTCAACAGTGTAATTATAAATGTAATTACATACATTAATTACAGCTGTAATTACATGCAAGTATTTTCACAATATAAGTACAATATAAAAACTACACAATAAGTCCATTGTATCAATTTATTAATTTCAATGTAAGTACATAGTACTTAAAGACACTTAATATAAAGTGTATTTATATAAGAGAATATAGGCAATGAGGCCTGAAGACCAGATGCAAACTATTTATTTCATAACACTTTACAATGAGATCCCATAGTAATGCATCAACTGACACTGAGCAATACATGTGTTACAGTGTCTTAATATAAATACAACTGTGCGTTGTTAGTTCTAACAAAAAGGTCCATTAAATAAAAAGGTCACACTTCAGTTTAGGGTCCAATTTTCACTATTAACTACAACTTTTTCCTCAGTAAACCCCTAATGACTGCTTATTAATAGTTAGTAAGGTAGTTGTTAAGTTTAGGATTAAGGGATGTAGAATATGATCATGCATTAATATGTGCTTTATAAGAACTCATAAACAGCCAATATCCTAGTAATATGCATGATAAAAAGCAACTAGTCAATGGTGAGAATAGACCTTAAACTAAAGTGTTACCAATAATATTAACAGATACATCTTTTGATGTTAATAAGGTACTTGTAAATGTTGAAATGAAAACAAACTAAGATTATAGTTCATGTTAACAATTATAGTTAACTAATGTAACCTTATTGTAAATTGTTACTATGTCATTTCAAATTATATTATAAGCATAACAATTGGAGTAAAACATTGAAAGTTGAAATTTAAAAAGTAAACACGAAATTCAGAACATCTCAGGTTTTGGCATTTTAACGGAAGCAAGAAAACGCTGTAAAAATGATTTTTGCATTAAATTAAGCTGTAAATTAAACAAGACAATATTATTGGAGTTCATGTTGCAGGAAAATACTTTCCCTTTTCATTCCGTGTGTTACTTGCCATTTGTTTGTAATTATTTGTGAAAATTACTATCAATTTCTAAGTGAAAGTTGTTTCTACACCAATTTGTTTTAGTGCATCTGAGGAGATGGCATGATGTCACTGATTTCCAGGATTAGTGAGCAGAAATAAGGGCATAATCTTCAATGTGCGGAATATTTTTTTAGTTTTGCTTTAAATATGATTAGATTAAATATGTTTGTGTCATTCACTGCTTTGAAAAAAGCATATATATATATATATATATATATATATATATATATATATATATGCATTATGGGAAATAATTTTTTCAAAGCTGTGAATGACAAACAGAAGCTCGTTGTGTGTGTTCGTGTGTAAATGCAGCTTTGTTTAAACACTTATTTGTTTCTCTGTGCTCATACGCAGCTGTATTTAGTGAGCCACGTTTGCACGTTGGGTTTACGTTTAACCAGATTTGTCCGGTTCTCCCACGAGCCGGTGTGTGTGTGTGTGTGCACAGGTGTTTGTGCTCACGCCAACACTATTGTTATTCTGTTGTGTGTTTGTGTTTGTCAGGGTTGCGGAGCTCACTGGCTACGAGCCGCAAGACTTAATAGAGAAGACACTTTATCATCACGTCCACAGCTGTGACACTTTCCATCTCCGCTGCGCGCACCACTTGTGTGAGTTAGGTTTGTTTTTCCTCATTCCTTTACAGCATCTATGAATGACAGCAGCTTTAGTGACTCTCACCGTCTCCTTCACGTCTTCAGGTACAACTGTGCGCAGTAATTGATAATACCACATTACAGGAGATGAATATGATTTCCCTGCCTCAACATGCTGATTTGAGCGTGAACTTTCATTAAACATGCCATCAATTTGTAACTAAATTAGCCAGATTTAAAATGAGAATTTTTCTCTCAGCATGTTCAGTCCTTAAAAACACAATTTTCTATTATCCATTGTTTTATATATTGCATTCCTGACTGCAGCACAACACGGCTTATTAAGAGACACAATATTTGACATTATTTGCTATAAATAGTTATTAGGCTGTGAGAGAAACTGCAGCTTATGGTTTAAACATGCAAATGAAAGCAGTAATTAGCTTTCACTGAATTAAAAGGTTTAAACGAAACGCGCGTAAGGCCAACAAAAAAAAAATTCACAATTTTGCTAATGGAAGTAAACAGCAAATGAATGAATAATTGTTTTCACTTGCGAGATGGCGTGTGTGATGTGAAGGTGTCAGACTTGCGCTTGCATTGACTGATGGTGTGTTTCTGTGTGTAGTGCTGGTGAAAGGACAGGTCACCACTAAATACTACCGGTTCCTGGCCAAGCAGGGCGGCTGGGTTTGGGTCCAGAGTTACGCTACGATCGTCCACAACAGCAGATCCTCCAGACCACACTGCATCGTCAGCGTCAACTACGTCCTCACGTGAGTCTACACGTCTGCAAAACACCACCTTTCATTCTCGTCATCATTGTGCGACATTAGATGATATTTAAAGCTATGAAGCTTTTTAGAGTGATTAAAAAGGACATGTATTTATAATCATAGTTAAAAGAACACGGTGCATTTGTAAGCTTTAGTTTTGAGTATTTCAATATTCAGAATTAATACATTTACTGCACATCGATTTAATTTAATTTAATTGTAATATATTGTAAAATCAAAAATATTTTAGCATTATTACTCTAGTCTTCAGTGTCACATGATCTTTCAGAAATCAGTATAATATGATGATTTGATGCTCAAGAAACATTTATGATTATTGTCAATGTTTTTACGGAAACTGATACATTTTTAAGGTTTTATTGATAATAATAGAAATTTCACAAGAACATCGTTTTCTTTTGCAAAATTATAAATGTATTTACGGTCACAACACAGATCAATTTAATGCATCTGTACTGAATAAAACTATCAATTTATTTAAAATAAAAGTATTCTGTCTTACCAACCCCAACGGTACTGTATACGCATGTGAAAGAATATTTTCAAATGATTTAATTTGTTTGCACTGTAACATACAATACCTGAATAAACATCAGAACTTCAACATATCCTCAAATGTTCAATAATAACACATATACAGTAGCGGCCAAAACTGATGTCCAGCCCAGAAAAATTCAAATATTTATTCAAATATTATTACAAATGTGTTAAAGAGTTTGTAAGCATATTGCATAGTTGTGCTTGTAGACAGTCAATTGTTTTATTTCTGATGATAATGCAATCAAATTTGTGCAGACATCAGTTTTGTCCAGGCTGTCATACAAAGAAATTATGAACAAATGTAAAAACATGTTAAAAAAAAAATCATGTCATGGTCAATGTATGCTTTTTCCTGCCAGCTTTTTGTTTTTCTATGCATTTTTTGTTGTTGTTGCATAGTAAAATAAAACCTGTAGCTGTAGTTTGCCAAATTATTTAGTCAGATAAATACCTTAACCAAGTTTAGTGTAAAATATTCAAAAAATATTTTCCACATATTTTGATGTCTTAATCTTAATAACTGGTAGGGTCCTTCAAAACAAACATTCCCTCCAGACATAACTTTTGGCCAGCACTGTACTTAATGACTAAAATGCTTGCAATATATTAGGCAAAAGTGTAGCAAAGCCGTATCATTTCCTCAATCTTCTGTCTATGGCTGTGTTGAATTGCACACGTTATTCCACTATTACACAGCCAAATAGCTCATTTTATGAGCTGCAACTATCAGTAGGTTCAACACAATATCTTTAAGGTTCAGATTGATGGTGTTTGCAGAGATCCAGTTGTGACGGTGATTGTGTGACTGTAAGCTGCCCTGATGCTCATCAGTCAGTTTAGGGGTGGCATTCCTGTTCTTGCTTTATATAATATGCCAGCTGCATTTACAGGAACTGCATGGGAGCCAGGGGTCGTGGGTGATTTATTTGTCATGCATTCATACTGACAAACTCTGTGCATTACCACAATGAACTTTTCCAATGGAGCTCCCTGGAAAGAATGAGGTGGGATTGAGCAATGGAGCCATCGCTCACATACGGCTTTGAGCGAGGAGTGTGTGTGGAAGAGCGAAACACAGCATTTGTGCGCACACGTCCAGAGAGCCCATTAGAAGTGATGCCAGCATCTGGAGCATCGACCCCCCCCGCTCGTTCTACCTCCTTTGCTATCTATCTGTTACAGATGTAAATGCATGCCAGAAGAACCTTCATTAAAACAGACTGGTTTTAATATGCCAGTCTGCTAATAGCCTGCAGGCGTCAGACAGCTCTTCAGCTACAGCTATAAAGGAAAAGTGTTTATGAGGTTTAATTAATAGGCTGTAAAGATGAGTGTTTATAGCTCACAGCTTGCTAAGAGCGTTTTTTTTTTTTTTTTTTTTTTGTCATATTCCATGATTCTGTTTCCTTGGGAAGAATGATTTCCATAAAATCACGAGTGTGAGATCTGTTTACTGTTTAACCTCTCCACTCTCATTCAGAAATGCACAGCTAGTGTTTGGTGAGAAAAGGAAACGAGGTGGATGTGTCTAGCGTCTTATCGTGGTGTTATCAGTCTACTCACACGGGCTGTGAGGTGTGAAATGAGATTGTGTGTGTGTGTGAGAATGGCGGCTCAGCTGAATGAGATTGTGTGTATGCGCTAAATCACTGACATCGGCCAACCTGTTGCATCACCTTAAAGGAGTCGATCACTTCAGAATTAAAATTTCCTGATAATTTCCTCTCCCCCACGTCATCCAAGATATTCATGTCTTTCTTTCGTCAGTCAAAAAGAAATTAAGGTTTTTGAGGAAAACATTCCAGGATTTTCCTCCATATAGTGGACTTAAATGGGAACCAATGGTTTGAAGGTCCAAATGTGATATATATATAATAAATATATAATATATATGATTTTTAACCACAAATGATCGTCTTGCACTAGATCTGCGATGCATCACGTATTACATAATCACGTTGGAAAGGTCAAATGGCGACGTAGGCGAAAGTAACGATCCAGAGTTTACAAAGCCAACGTGCAAAGAGTAAGTCAAACAAAAAAAGGTAAAACGCAATGTCGAATGATTTTGAAGTTGGAGGAAACTATTTTTTTTTAAACCGCGACCTTTCAACGTGATTACGTAAAGTGTGGCGCATCGCAGAGATACTGCAAGACAAGCTTTTGTGGTTGAAAAAGACAGATGGTTTGTCTAGATCAGACTCTTATTCCTCGGCTGGATTGTGTCGAGACTTTGAAGCTGCACTGAAACTCACATTTAGACCTTCAAACCATTGGTTCCCGTTTAAGTCCACTATATGGAGAAAAATCCTGGAATGTTTTCCTCAAAAACCTTAATTTCTTTTCGACCAAAGAAAGAAAAACATGAACATCTTGGATGACGTGGGGAGCGTAAATTATCTGGAAATTCTTAAGTGAACTACTCCTTTAAAGGGTTTTGGCTTTTGCCTTCAGGCCTTGATCCCAGAAAAACTCTGTTTACAGAGAGCGTACAACAATTTGCGTCAACTTCACATCAACGATCGAATGGATGTGCACATGCGTTTGTGTGGGTGTATGTGCTTTTTCCAAGATGTCGCCATCTGCGTGCAATCCCATTAGTCTGAGCCAGGAGGGAAGCTGGCGTCGGCGCCTGGATAGCATACGTTCTAGCCATTGTTTTCTGAAAGTTATACATCACTGGGAACAGAAATCCATACAGCACTTTACTGAGAAATCAATTCCCATTTCCTAGTTATGCCTTATGTGGTGATCCCTGTGTGGGTTTGATTTAGCCAGACATAGCTCTTAATCTCACTGTGTATTTGAACAGAGCCTCCAGCCCTCTGCCGTATGTTTGTAGGAGCCTTGTTCCAATCCGGCAGGAGAAACAATGCAATTCATTTTCTGTCCTTGAGTCTTCCTCACACACTGCTTCACAAATGAGCATGGAGCCTGAAAAATCTTTTTTTTTTTAAAGCCTGACCGTACATTTAGGTAGGAGTGGTAAACTGAAAAGGAGAAATGCACCAGTACACGGCTTCTTAAAGCAGGGGCAGGGTTCGACGATCAATGTTGTTGTCATTTCTCAACAGGGACACGGAGTACAAAGGACTACAGTTGTCTTTAGATCAGGTGACGTCCACCAAACCCTCGTTCACCTACAACAGCCCCTCCAACCCCGTCAGCGAGAACAGAAGAGTCGGCAAGAGCAGGGTCTCCCGTACCAAGACCAAAACGAGACTGTCTCCCTATTCACAGGTTAGTGTCAAGTCAAGTCACCTTCATTTATATAACAAAATGGATTGTTTCAAAGCAGCTTTACAGTGATAATAGGACATTAATGTAACAGAGATTTGGCTTTACAGCAGCTCTAGAATAAAGTTATTGTCCAGCTAAAGTTAGTTTTGATCGATTCACTTCCGTTGCAAAGATCATTAGTTATTAACTTAGGGGCCAGCTAACACGACACCGTTCTAACAGAAAACCCTTAATGCGATCCGGTCGCTCACTCGCACAACAGCAGTGTCTGGTGGCTCGAGAACGCAAACCTTGAAATAGCTTCCAAGGTGCAAGCGTTGAAGAATATATATATATATATATATACATACATAGATACATACATATACCGTGTCACAGTAACACCTTCCAGTCGGCTGGTAATGGTATATTGGAAACTCTAGGAAGGTCTTCTGTTGCTGGGAAGACTTCGAATGTGATTTACGTAGCTAGGACATGTTCCTAAACATTTTCACATTTCCATAAACCAATCATTGCCTTCTAATTTAAGGTGTTGGGTTAGTGATAGGGTTACGCCCTGGAATAACATGCAATCATTGCACTATAATTTTAAGGGTAGGGTTGGGGTAGATTTAGGGTTGGATACTAGGAATGTTGGATGTTGATCCAGGGACATGTTCTATGTGTGTAAATCACACTCGTGCACAGTTTTACCTTTGTAGAGTTTCCAATATACCATTACAAACCGACTGGAAGGTGTTACTGAGTTAGGGTTAGGCTTAGAAATAGGCTTGAACCTATTTCAAGGTTTGCATTCTCAAGCCACCAGGCACTGCTGTTGTGCGAGTGAGCGGGCCAGATTGATTGATTGATTGATTGGGGTGCCTCCAGGAACAAGGTTTGGAAACACAGCCACCTTATAACTTTACCAATCAATCAATCTATCTATCTATCACATTTATTTATATAGCACATTTAAAAACAACACATGTTGGTCAGAGTGCTTTACATATACCACGACCTAACAAATTCATACAACCCCAACACTAGACAACTCTTCCTAATCTAACACACCAGAAACAACTCATCAGCTCATTAGTAGAGATGCTAAGGGTCAGATTTACTAACAGCTCCAGCGCAAACCGTCTTTTGGTGTTTAAAAAATGATTTACTAGTGAAACGCAGGGAAAAATGAGCGCTGAAAAGGCTTGGACAGGGTTATTTTTGCGGCTGATATTATTATACATTTGTTGGAGTTTCCCTTTCAGACGCAAAATGTATGGGAGGAGAGAATTTCAATGAATCATGCAGTGTAATTTACTAAGGTTTGCGCTCGTTAATTTTATGGTATTTGTGCCATTATTTACTTCCCAAAAAAAAGCATGTCTTGAACCACTGCTCTTGTTGGACTGTGTTGGTCATTATGGAAATGATCCGGCTGAATCTGTCTTCTTTAATTTGTGCATCGTCTGTAAATCACTTGCTAAGCTTTCCACTCCCATCGGTGCTTTTATGGGATTGCGCTCTCACGCTAATTTTCCCTGTTTAGTAAATCTGGCCCAAAGGCCGGAAATGGATAAGGAAAACATCCAAAATGAGGTTAGAAACCACTGTATTAATGCATGTTGTTTTCTCGTGCAGTATCCGGGTTTCCCCACGGATCGCTCGGAGTCAGATCAGGATAGCCCGTGGGGGGGGAGTCCTCTCACTGACTCGGCATCTCCTCAGCTTCTGGAGCAGTGCGAAGGCGTAGACTCCTCATGCGTGTACCGACAGTTCTCTGAACCACGGCCGCTGTGCTACGGCCTCCCGCTGACCGACGACCAGTCCTCCGGTGACCTCTACGGACACACTCACTCCGAGTCCTGCGACAGGGGGTGCTGTAAGGCCGGGCGATACTTCCTCGGCACCCCTCAGCCCGGGCGAGAGGCGTGGTGGGGTGCGGCCCGCTCCGTCCTCCCGCTACCCAAGCCCTCGTCCGAGAACGGGGACAGTTTTGATGCTGTGATGCCACACATTACCTCTATCCATAGCCTGCAAGGTGTGTTTCTTCTAGTGGATCTATAGTTTGTAGGGGTGTAACAATATATCGTGTCACAAAATATCGCAATACAAAAATGCAAGAATATGTATCATGGATAGTGACAATATGCATTGTGTATAATTCACCCAAAGTATCGCAATAATATTGAATCGTGAGGGTATCGTTACACCCATAATAGCTTGAAACCAAATGTTTTTAATTTTGGTTTGTTCTGAGCAGAAACAATATGTTTTTGGCTTCCGGTGGCTCCTTTCCAAATCATAACCAGTTAGAACCAAGTAAAATGTTACAGACACACTCCTACTTTTTTTTTTTTCAGAAAAAACTATTGCAATGAAATATAATAATGTTCTTAACCTGCTGTTTAAGGGTGCTTTCACACTGGCAGTTTAGTTCAAAACGGGGCACGGTTCGCATTAAAAAATTACTAATGTGAAAGCTGTAATCCGCACTAGTGTACCGAACCCGAGACGACCTAAAGGAAGTGTAGCGCGATTCATGTGAATGTGAAAGCAACACATGACTCTGGTGCGAACTTGTTCAGGAAGAAAAGTAACCTGCACATGCATTTTAGCTGATTAAACTAAATAAAACTAAACTTAACACATGTAATGGATGATAGTGTTGATGATTTACCTTGGAGCGCAGAGTATTTGCGTATAGTGATTGCAATCAGGGCGGCAAATTAATGGCAATCCACTGTCTCCTCAAAAAGAGTCAAAAAGCAGCAGAAAGACGCCTTCATGTGACTCACATACAGTAGGGTTGTGCGATGTCTACCAATTTGGCATCAGACGATGTGTACAGTGAAACATCGCGATGGACGATGATATCGGGAGGAGGGGCGGGGCTAACATTCAAATTTTTCAATTAAGCAATAAGCCCCACAAAGCCGTGTTTTACAGTGGATTTAGAACAGCTAAGGGGCGTACGCACAACGCGGAGATATTTTCCTCTACATCTCATCAGCAATTTTGATTTCGGCACGCTCTGCAGCAGCTGACCACGAGCGAATGTACAGTGACGTGACAGAACTGCCAGATTCAAACTGTGCTTTCGCGCTATGACTGGCTCAGCGCGTCCGTCTAATATATCACATTCACAACTATTCAGTGTTTTTAACCACATAATGTTTATTTTAGGTTTCAGACATTTAAATACATATAATTTATAGCAAAACAATACATTTATAGTTTGTAAAATACACAATGGTGTCTATGGAAGCAGCAATAACAACCAATTCAAATATATTTGCCGACGGATTTTATTCATATCAGACACACAGTGTAAGTAGCGATAACTATAAAGTTAACTCCATTCTTCTCCCAGGTCACCGGCCACTTTCATGTATTTCAGGGGGAAACTGATGAATTCACGTGCTGTAATAAACCCAACAGACAGGAATCTCTGAACTGCGGCCCAAACAAACATGACGGTGCCCATCTCACGTTGCAGATCAAAATCATTTATAAAGGTTTTTTAAACGACAAAACAAACTCACTTACACGTATTTGAGAATCGGAATAGAAGATAGTCGATGACATGGTAACCAGGTTTGTTAATATTTAGAAATAAAAGCGCTAACGTTACATCTGTCATACAGCGCTATTTTGGCTGTGGTGAATCACGTGCCAAGCATGACGCGTCACCATGGAAACATGGGGGGGGGGGATCGCGATGCTGGCTTAACATCGTGATGTCTGTCAGCCATCACGATGGACGATGATATCGTCTATCGGCACAACCCTAACATACAGTTAACCCAAGTGTTGTTTTCTCGGCTGCACATATGAGTACCGAATTAACAAAAAACACTATATATTTTCCGCGTTCTGTTTTCTATCATGCGGCGTGCTCGGTTCGATAGAGTCAAGTTTAGTGTGAAACCAGACCAACATTGGCGCTCGGACTCGGACCGCAGCAAACGTGCCCATTGTGAAAGCCCGTAAAATAACGATTCTACTCTGGAACAATTGAAAGAGATCTTTCCCTCTTTTTTTGTTACACTCAGCCAAAGAAAAAAAAGTGTTTGTTTTTGTTCCTTGAATCGTGTCTAATTCCACATGGTAACCCTGATGTCTTCCCCTTGCAGTGAGGGGTCACTGGGACGAGGACAGCGTGGTAAGCTCACCTGATGGTGGCTCCGCGAGCGATTCAGGCGACCGCTACCGCGCAAGTCCTCAAGAGCCCAGCAAGATTGAGACATTGATTCGAGCCACGCAACAGATGATCAAAGAGGAGGAAAGTCGTCTGCAGCTGCGAAAGGCTCCTACAGAAATACCTTTGGAGGCTACAAACGGTCTGGCCAAGAGCCACGGCCCGTCGTTTCACACTGACTTTCCCCAGTCAGGTTTGCAGGGAGTGGTGTGTCGGGGGCCGGCTCAGGGGATAAGCCCCGCCCCCAGCCCTGTTCCTCTGTCCCGTCTCAGCAGCCCCATCGCCGACAGACTGGGGAAAAGTAAAGACTTCATGCAAAATGAGCTTTCCTCATCCCAACAGCAGCCGCTGTCAACATGCGCCGTCTCTCCGACCCCCGCGCTCTACCCCTCACAAACCCGCCAGTACCTGGAGAAACACACGGCCTACTCGCTCACCAGCTACGCACTAGAACATCTGTACGAGGCCGACAGCTTTCGAGGATACTCCCTGGGGTGCTCGGGTTCCTCCCATTACGACATGGCCACTCATCTACGCATGCAGGCTGAGCAAACGCCAGGTCATAAAGGCACCTCCGTCATCATCACCAACGGCAGCTGATGCTAATCAAACCACTCAGCGCTTCACACTCTCTCAAGCTAGCCTAGATTTGCTTTGATTTGCTCTTTCTTAACTCTTTTCCCCACCGGCTTTTTTACAAAAAAAAAGTTGCCACCGCCAGCATTTTTGATCATTTTCAATGCTTTCTCGCCACCAATTAAGAGTATAGTGAGTATAAAGTGGCTAATTGGTACTAATTCTTACAACCTCACTCGTACAAATTCGTACAATTTGCCTAAACCCCAGTGATGGGTAGGTTTAGGGGCGGAGTCAGAAGTAGGTAATTCGTACGAATTCATATGAATTGGGCAACTCGTAAAATATGTACGATTTAGCAAAACTCTTACGAATTCTTACGTGAGGTTGTATGAATTTGTATGAATTAGCCACCTCGTATAATACTTACGAAGTGCCGTGAGATCAGGTTATTTTCATAAATTTTTCATGGAATATGATGTTGTATGAATATCTGAGAATAGAAACAACAGACCCTCTGCTTTTAAACGACAAACCAGTTTTATTCTAGCTTTATCCACACTTTTTTTATCAACACATTTTTTCATAAAAAAGCAACATTTTAAGCGAAAAGCTGAGAAAATTACGTTTTTGTCAAAGATCTGATTCAGAACGATGATCAAAACACAGATGGAGTAGATCGAGTCCATCAACACCCTAAAGCTTCACCGCCCTAAAGCTTGTCCTGGGTCGACATTTCATTCAGCAACATTAGGAAGTTTTGATTTATATGCTGTTTAATGTTGATGATCGCGTTATTTTACATATGCATCAGCTTGCATATGATATCGCTTGTTTCTGCTTCTTCTTCGCCTGAGTTTTGATGAGGAGATTCAGTAATCTTTCAGAAGATGTGTAACAGCGCCCCCTACAGTATAACAGCGAAAACACGGAAAGCCGGAAATTTCCGTCAGTGGTGGGGAAAGAGTTCATTGTTTACTAGTAAAGAATTAAACATCCTTAAAACAATTATTTACCTAAAAAGCTAAACTGCTTCAGATATTATCACTTCACTGAGAATACATGAATAATTTACTGTCTTTTTTTTTCTTCTTCAAAATTAATGAGGTTTATGCTCAAGAAGGAAAAATAAACAATTAATAGTATAAGAAAACTGAAAACAAGACTTATTGTCTTATGCAATTTTGTATATGATAATAAACATCTTATTTAAGGATGTTTAGATATTTTTACTGGAAAACAAGATTAAGAACATTTGTTCAGTGTATTAATGTGTGAAAGCGCCACTCGATTCATCTGTTCACAGCTGAAAAGGGTTTGTTTGTTAAATACTTTATATACCTGATTATCACATTTCTATCTTAACCACTATTATAAGCTGTAAATTCTTGAATGAATGAGGATTTCCCGAATCATCTCTGGAAGTAGGAGAATTAATGAAAACCAAGAAATTACAAGACTTCGTAATAGCGGTTTCAAAAATCTAAACGGGAAAACTGTATTTAATTATTTAATTCACTGTTGGGTACACAGATACTTTGTGGTTTAAGCTACACGTAAAAAATGTTTTGGGATCGTTTGTTTTTTGTTCATTTTTAATGCAACAATTCTACATCCATGGCCTCAAATTCCATCCAGGTCATTTTCCCTCTATACTTGAGACACAGCAGTAGCCTGATTTTAACAAGTATATTTGTGGCATTGGAGAATATACATTTTAATATTGCAAGAAAAAATTTTAAGTAGCATGTTGATCAATAACTAGTTCTAATGCAAAATGCAGCATTAATTTATTATTGTTTCATAACTGGTTTAAGGTTGCTGTAGAATTTAATCTTATAGCTCATGTGTACTGGGGTAATTTTTTTTGTAGTTGCATATGTCCATCTGTGTTTGGACCCAATTCAGTCTTCTAAGTCACAGGCTGAAGATTCAATTTGAAACTTTTATTTATTTTTTTAAACAAAAAAATAAATTGGTTGAGCACATTATTGTATATTATTGACTTGAACAAATTAATCTCTTTTTTTTTTTTGTCCTCCTGCAAGCCTCTTAAATGTCAGCCTTTAAAATGAAAACTGAGATTATGCAATTATGAAACACTCAAATAACTGGAACAATAATAGAAATGAAGTGGCTCTAGCGCTGGTTGGATTAGTATGTGAGTGATTGACAGTTGCTGCTGTTTGGTGATTTGAGGTTTACACTGGAGCTTTTCTGACAGACTCCAGCCTTTACCTCTCTCCTCCTTCATGTATTTATAAGAAACTGGCTGTTTTCTCAGAGTGAGAAAAAAATATTTATGATGTACATACTCAAAATGCACCCCCCCCCCCCCTCGCACACCAAATAAAACGATGCAAAATGGTACTGCAAAATGTATTTATTATGTGAATGAAAAAAATTAAGTTGTTTTAAAATACGGTGTGTGTTTATTTATGATTTTCAGTATTGGCATCAAAATTAAATGCCGTTGTTTTCTTTCATGCATCAGTGTTTCTGAACATATAATGAGGTTTTTTTTTTCATACTGCAGCATAACTTTTTCGAAATTGATTTGCTTTTAATCTTGACATTGTTCATCTGGTGAGACCTTGAAGAACTCAGGTTAAAAATATCTTATGATAAATATATCCACACTAATTTGATCATTATTCATGTTTAATATGATATTTCATACTCACTTGAGAAATTAATAAATTATTGCAAAGTTGTTCATTCATTGAAAGGCTGCATGGTTCTTATTTTTAAATGTTTATTCATTTTATTTTGGATCATTATTTTATTTTGTCAATTTATTTTTGTGTCAAGACTCATGATCAAATGACTCACATTTATGATCAAAATGATCATAAAAACAAACAGAACTTAATCTATTCACTAACATTTTTCTTCATTAAGTCCAATGAACACTAATGCTACAGAAAAATAAAACAATACATGAATCTTAAAAAAACAAAACAATAATCTGGGCTAAATAGGCTATATTAGACATATTTTTTATAAATATTTCATATTTTTAACATCATTGGCTGTGAAATTGTCTTTACACTTTCATGCATAAATGCTTTTCTTCAGATAATGAAGATCATGTCCTTCATAAAATACTTCTATGAAGCTGTGTTTGTACAATAAAGTACAGTAATTTTCTCAATTTACTTTAAGCTCACTATTAGAAATAATTTGCACAAATGTATTTCATCTGCAACACCAGTCATTTCCCCGTTGTGTGGTCAAATATATATACAGTATACAGTACACACGCATTCTCTCTCTCTCTCTCTCTCTCTCTCTCTCTCTCTCTCTCTCTCTCTCTCTCTCTCTCTCTCTCATACACTCACACACACACACACACACACACACTTTGTCTTACACAAACACTCACACTCTCTCATACACTCACACAAACACACACCTATCTCTCTCTCTCACTCTCTCTTTCTCTCTCTCTTTCTCTCTCTCACACACACACACAAACATTTTGGAAAGGAATCTGTATAAGATATTTTTATGCATGAAAGTGTACCAAAAGAGTCAAATCAAAGGAGGGTTTTGTTGTTGTTGTTGTTGTTGTTGTTGTTTTAACCTAGCCTACAGACTGAAAGAGCTACCAACCTGATCTCATGAAAAAAAAAATAATATATATATATATATATATATATATATATATATATATATATACAGGTCCTTCTCAAAAAATTAGCATATATTGTGATAAAGTTAATTATTTTCCATAATGTAATGATACAAATTAAACTTTCATATATTTTAGATTCATTGCACACCAACTGAAATATTTCAGGTCTTTTATTGTTTTAATACTGATGATTTTGGCATACAGCTCATGAAAACCCAAAATTCCTATCTCAAAAAATTAGCATATCATGAAAAGGTTCTCTAAACGAGCTATTAACCTAATCATCTGAATCAACTAATTAACTCTAAACACCTGCAAAAGATTCCTGAGTCTTTTAAAAACTCCCAGCCTGTTTCATTACTCAAAACCGCAATCATGGGTAAGACTGCCGACCTGACTGCTGTCCAGAAGGCCATCATTGACACCCTCAAGCAAGAGGGTAAGACACAGAAAGACATTTCTGAACAAATAGGCTGTTCCCAGAGTGCTGTATCAAGGCACCTCAGTGGGAAGTCTGTGGGAAGGAAAAAGTGTGGCAAAAAACGCTGCGCAACGAGAAGAGGTGACCGGACCCTGAGGAAGATTGTGGAGAAGGACCGATTCCAGACCTTGGGGGACCTGCGGAAGCAGTGGACTGAGTCTGGAGTAGAAACATCCAGAGCCACCGTGCACAGGCGTGTGCAGGAAATGGGCTACAGGTGCCGCATTCCCCAGGTCAAGCCACTTTTGAACCAGAAACAGCGGCAGAAGCGCCTGACCTAGGCTACAGAGAAGCAGCACTGGAGTACCCACAGTCAGTGATGGTCTGGGGTGCCATGTCAGCTGCTGGTGTTGGTCCGCTGTGTTTTATCAAGGGCAGGGTCAATGCAGCTAGCTATCAGGAGATTTTGGAGCACTTCATGCTTCCATCTGCTGAAAAGCTTTATGGAGATGAAGATTTCATTTTTCAGCACGACCTGGCACCTGCTCACAGTGCCAAAACCACTGGTAAATGGTTTACTGACCGTGGTATTACTGTGCTCAATTGGCCGGCCAACTCTCCTGACCTGAACCCCATAGAGAATCTGTGGGATATTGTGAAGAGAAAGTTGAGAGACGCAAGACCCAACACTCTGGATGAGCTTAAGGCCGCTATCGAAGCATCCTGGGCCTCCATAACACCTCAGCAGTGCCACAGGCTGATTGCCTCCATGCCACGCCGCAATTTCTTTGTGTCTTACCCTCTTGCTTGAGGGTGTCAATGATGGCCTTCTGGACAGCAGTCAGGTCGGCAGTCTTACCCATGATTGCGGTTTTGAGTAATGAAACAAGCTGGGAGTTTTTAAAAGCCTCAGGAATCTTTTGCAGGTGTTTAGAGTTAATTAGTTGATTCAGATGATTAGGTTAATAGCTCGTTTAGAGAACCTTTTCATGATATGCTAATTTTTTGAGATAGGAATTTTGGGTTTTCATGAGCTGTGTGCCAAAATCATCAGTATTAAAACAATAAAAGACCTGAAATATTTCAGTTGGTGTGCAATGAATCTAAAATATATGAAAGTTAAATTTGTATCATTACATTATGGAAAATAATGAACTTGATCACAATATGCTAATTTTTTTAGAAGGACCTGTATATATATATATATATATATAGCCTATATAGGACCTATTTGATAAGCTGGCAATTTTGTATGAATTTGTACACTGTGATTTGTACCAAAAATGTATGATTTTTTGAATAAACAAGCATAAAGGTCAATTTCTAAACTAAAGCAGACTCTACAAAACGCTATGAATGAGATCGTACAAATTCATAAGAATTATCCACCAATTCACCAAAACATGAAATAGTTTGGAATCAGCGTGAGATCGTGTTTCAGGAGCTGGAGAGAGTGAGGATGAAGAGGTGTTCATGTTGATGTGTGTATGACCCTTACACTGCATCTGACACGTCCTGTGTGAAAGACACAGACGAGGAGTGTGTGTGTCTCAGTCTGAGAGAGAAACAGCTCTGGATAATATATATATATATATATATATATATATATATACATATATAACCTTTACTTCTGCCTGTTGAGAAGCAGAAGCGTGAGATCAGACAGAGGAAGAATATTTCTGTTCAGTCACATAAATCTGATTATCTTTCTAACAGCAGACGCAGTGTTTGTGCTCGGGTGGCTTTTCTAATTGTGTGAAAAGGAAAAGGAGCCAGGAACTGAGGAAATGGGCGCAATTTTCCAGAGAGAGAGAGCCCAGGTGACAGAATTACTGTTAAATATATTACAAATGCATTAAAGTATATTTGTATTGTACTAAAAACATACTCAAGTACATTTTTAATACATTTAATAGTACGTTTTTTTCACCTGGGACAGAGAGAGAGAGAGAGAGAGAGAGAGAGAGAGAGAGAGAGAGAGTCTTTCACCTGTGGAAAGTGGAGGTGTGTTATTTTCATTTATCCATAACACAAGCCTGTAATCATTCACAGAGTCTGATCTACACCCTTACATTCCCAGCTTTAAACCGCTCTTTAAATATTAATGAACGCGAATCATTCAAAAACTGTTAAGCCTATAGGCTACTTCAAGAGCTATATTTAAAAAAAGAAATATAAAATATGTCTGTGTTCCTGAACTTTTTTATGTCAAGACTCATCTTTGATATGTTCTATAGGCCTATTAGACGTTGTCTGGTTAACGCAAGCACAAAGCATATATCTCCAGAACTATATGAGTGTGAAGTATCAGCACATTTGGAGAAAGTGAGCAACACATTTCCCTGCTGTCAGACTCGAAGAAAGACAAGAAGGCGCAAATGCAGATTGGCTGATCCTGCCGCGTTTACAACCGGGATTACGAGCAAGTTCCCCACAGAAACCAGAGAGGCTTGTTGTTCTCCGTCCAGACAGGTGAAACCCTGCTGGTGCCTGTAAACCTGTGTGTGTGTGTGAGACACAAACGCTCAAAACACCATGTGTCTCATTCTTCACACCAACCGCACATTCACTGATATAAACTGCTATGCAATATCACATAGGCTTTAAGTATCATACAACATATTAAAACATCTTTCCTGTAAAATACATTTGTGCACATGATGAGTGTGTGAAGTCATGTTGTTCCTCACATTAATATGTTCCTCTGAATTATCTTGTTTATCTACTGATTTAATGTTTTGATAGAAAACTGTGTCGGTATATTTCATTTGAATTATTGTTTGTTTTATAATGCAAATTGTCATCAAATAGTGTCCAAAAGTGATGTCCGGAGGCGACCCTATACAAGTTTGCTTAAACCATCAAAATATGAGGAAATATTCATAGTTTTTAAATATTTCAAATATGAGGGAAGAACAAAACAGTAAACTTGATTAAGGTAATATCTGACAAAATTATTTGGCAAAGAAAGGCAAACTGGAAAAAAAGAAGAAAAAAAGAAAGAAAAAAAAGCACATAAAAACAAAACAAAAAATCAGTCAGGCTTTATACTTCATTGGTTCATGGGTTTCTTTGTATGACAGCCAAAATGTATATTTCTGCAGAATTTCATTGTGTTATCACAAATAAAACAATCGACTCCAAAAACTCAATATGACTACAAAATCTTTAACACATTTTTAATAATCTTTGAATAAAGGATGAAGATGTCAATTTCCCTTCATTTAAAGTACATGTAATGCTTCATATGTATTGACATTGTTGATCATACAATGTAAAAACTGATTGTAAATAAAGTTTATTGGAGTGTGTTTTATTAGAAAATATTATTTGAGCTTTTATACTTCAAAATTTCAAGCTTAATTCAATGCCATTTCTTTGTAATTGTTTGTGAACTTTACCTGGACTTTTAAACCATTTTAAACCAATCCCTGCCTACATCCCAACCTCAGAAGCAGAGCAACATGTGATTAGACAATACTCCACAAGTCATTTTTAAACTGACTTAAAATATCGAGTTGAATATCATACAACTTAATCAAAAACTAGCTTAACTTATTCTGATGAGTTAAAGTGATGTAAAAATATATGTACACCTCATAAAATATTTCTGTTTTCTCATGGGATCAGGTTGACATATAATATAAATTAGGGCCCATTTTTTAAGTGTAACATGCATTTGAGTAGTGATTTATAAAATAGAGAATTAATCTTAAATATTTAGAGAGAGAGAGAGAGAGAGAGAGAGAGAGAGAATATTTGAATTTAAATACACCTTTATTATAAGTATATAAATCAAAACACTTATAAATCCGATCATTCCAAAACATTTACGAACTGTAAACTCTGATGAATAGTTTCACACAGATTTCGCCCTTATAACACCAAATCAATTCAAATGACACAAGATCCCCCATAGCCTTACCGGAAGTCAATTACAATTCTGGATTGGTTAAAAAACACAAGAAACATTCAATTATTATTTTTTAAGTGTCATAAATCACCTTCTTCGCTTGACCCAATAGGAAGTTCAGTAATTGGCAACAAAATAAACGTCTCCGGATGTATTTAAAACCACAAATAAACGTTTCCAAAGAAAAAATCTCTTCAAAACGATCAAATAAACTCTTTAAAACCTGAAAACAATGGTAAAAGCCTGTTACTATACACAAACGCATGAAGGATACTTTATTTCTGGAAGAGAGAGAGAGCGAGAGAGAGAGAGAGTGTGTGTGTGTGTGTGTGCGTGCGTGCGTGCGTGCGTGTGTGTGTGTGTGTGTGTGTGCGTGTGC